>JAJJWW010004138.1:0-60333 GCA_023531295.1 Papaver armeniacum
TCTCTGCTCTTCACTCTTAAGTTTAAGGGTCGTGCCATCCCGCACTACTAAGGGTGCACGCGGTATGGTTCATCTCTGGCTCTTGCCAAGACCGAGTGCACCGTACCTCCCAGCACTCGGTTCCAAAATTTTGGACCGGTTTTCATGTACCCTGCACCTCGGTTCCGGTACTTGTTCGGGACCAATACGGTACATGTACGGTTACCTGTTATTATACTTAGCTCCAGACAAAAATTTCCGTCACATTAGGACTTGTTTTACTAGCATGTATTGTTAGTTGTTAACAATTAACAACTAACAAGAAGTAACAATACTATTAATACTAGCAAAGAAAACTATCAAATACCAAGTCTTAAAAAGCTGAAAAAGTAACAAGTACCATAAGAGTCAAAGGCGATAGACAGTCACTCACATATTCACACACAATTAAACAAGTAGTAAGAACTAAGAAGTAGTAAAAGAGTCCAAGTAACAAGTAGTGATTAGCAGATAGCGAGTCAGTGATTGGACATTGGTGGTAAAATGTAACAAGTAGCACTCTGGTGGCAATGGCAAATACAAAGCCTTGAATATCTATTCCATGGCAAGCAGACCAGTGGTGGCATTAATGTTGATAGGACCAAATAGCATTTGCAAAAACAAGTAATAGAAGTTAGTAACTATTAGTCTATGTCTATTACTGCCAAACACAAGTAATAAACTAATAATGTAATATGTATATCTGTTACCTTCTTCATCTTCAATATTGTCATCTGGCGCCATATTATGTTCCGAACCCTAAGCTGGAATTGATGCATCCATCATCGACAAACAATTCTCATATAACCTCGATAAACTACACGTAGGCCAAACTAGTAAACTACACACATGAGTGACATGACACAACACAACAAAAAAGTAAAATGCTAACCTCGGTGAAGAGAAACTAGCTGTCCTGTCTCCTAGTCAATATGTAGCTTAAATAACTAATCAAGATAACTTGCAACAATACACTTGATCAAGTCAGGATAAACAAAGCAATCAAAATGAAATTTTAAAAACAAGACAAGAGACTTTTAGAAACATTGATCACAATTCAATCTTAGAGTCCAATTTAGGTGTCCCAACATGTTTAACAATCAAAATAGATGGCTAAGGGTTCTTGATGCTGAATCCAGTGTCACTCAAGAATCTTTGTACAATTATATGCCCACGCGATCAAAAGAAATTGAAGAACACTATGCAATTCTACATGATTCAATCACATATACTAGTAACCTTCAGCACAATTAGATGCCCAATAGGAAAAAAATCTAAAGAACACTTCAATTGTGAAAGATTCAATCACATAATCTAGTAAATTTCAGCACAATTAGATGCCCCCATACTGGAAAAATCGAAAGAACACTACAATTATACATGATTCAATCACTAACAATCTACTAAAATTTCAGACACAATTCAACAAATTGATGAACCCCATTACTCCGAACTCAAAATAAGTAAACCCCATAAGAATTCATAACAATCCCAAATCCCGATTAATCCAATCCCAGATTTCATTAAAAGCAAAGATTTTGATGAACTTACTTACATAACTTACCCTTGGTTAACAATTTACGAGTTGGATTGATTGTTCCTTGAATCTTTTCCTTCAAAAATCAAAATAAAGCTCAAATTAACAAAAATCAAGTAACTCAGAGTAGTCAAATCAAGCGATTTAAACACAATAATGAATACAACTTGATTAAAATTGAAGAAGAAAAAAAGGAAAAAAACTTACGAGGGAAACGATTTAATCACTGATTTCTTCTTCTTCTTCTTCTGGATCGAGAGTGAAATATGGAGTTCGTGGAGTTGAAGTATGGAGAAGAGAAGAAATCTTCCTGTAAGTGGTCATTGTAACTCTAATGGAGTTCCCGTTCTTCTCTTTCTCGAAGAGAAGACGGAAAAAAAAGAGACCAAATGAGAAACCCTAGCCAAAATTATCTATATATACCGACCTCTCGATCTAACTACTATCATGAATCTACTACCCCTAAATCCTATGGTTATAATTATTCGATACTTTCGATTCAGACAAGACGGGACTAGTAAGGCAGACCGTAACTCGCACCACTGGCCTAGGTTCCTAGTTTTTGTGACTTCAGACATGACCCCCTTCCTCGGTTCGGTCCAAAATCGTGACGGTTCCACCGGCTCGGGACGGTCGCCGACTGGCCTCGACTCACGGCACCCTTATGCACGACAGTGCGACAAAGCTTTTATAAGCTAGCAGATTGCTAGTCGTTGATGGTATAAAATCTCTTATATTCTGTTTTCTAGGATTGACTTGGTAACGATTGACAACTTCAAAAGATATTTTTTCTGATGGATCCTAGAACTTATTTCGCATTTACTAATTACTCCATTTAGTGGGTCTAGCATAAATTTGACAAGAGATCTTCAGTTTTGAGAATTGATTCGATTTTATTGTGATGGTGAAACTTAATGCAGGTTTGAATCATATCACGAAAACAAGGATCTATGGAAACTAAGATGATATGGGACATATCCCGGGAATTTATGTCCACTCCAAGATTTGGCTAAATCTTGGATATTTTTTAGTTTTAGTATTTCAATTATTAGGATAATTACATATTTAGATTTATCTTGTTTTATGAGAATAATATATTCTCCTAGGTTCGTTTGGTAACATTTGGATTTCTAGGTTTAGATGTTTGAGGCTATAAATAACCTATTTCCTTATCTTTGTAATTTAGCTTGGATTAGCTCGTTTAATGAAAATACTTTTGGTTAAAAACTTGTTTGGAACTCTTTTTGAGAGATTGATCATCTTGATCGCTTATCGTCAGCTCTGCTCCTGGATTGGAGTTGTTTATCTTTATTGGGTCATGATTTACTTGAGTGTATTCCCCGCGTGCTCAGCTTATTTTAAATCGATTTCGCTGTGCCATATCGAGTGCTACCAGACGAAGGCTTCCTGTGATGTCTCGTGGGTTTTACCTAGAAGAATCAGTTGAGGAGTCCGTGCAATCTAGGTATTTATCATTAAAAAAATCAAAAAAAAAAAAAAAAATTTACGAGGGGAAAAGAAATCAGCAGAAGCTTTGGGTTCTTGTTCATCATCTCAGTTGCAAGTATCACGGTTTGGTAAGTATATTTGACCGCTGCTGCTATAATTTATTATTGTGAAACCCTAGTTTTGTTACCCGTGGGAGAAAGAGGTATGTTCGGCTAAGAGCTGGACATATAGCTAACTAAGCTATTGGGCTTTTATTTTATAACTTTTTAATAAGGTGAAGGCCCACTAACTACTTTACTCATCAAAACCCATTCACTGCAAGTCCCCTAGAACCCTTGTTAGATTGGGGTCTGCGTATTTTGTATTGATATTTTGAGCATTACCCAAGTTATGTTTTGAGAATTAATTTAACCCCAAAATAGTCGGAGTTTTGCGACATGGTAAATTGTTATAATACACCGCTGCCTAAATTCTCCGGAAATGTTGTTGGGAGTTTGCGCCGTTTTGTAGTCGATGATGGTTTGCATTGATAACTTGGTGTCGAGAAGAATGGTAGAAGCCTTGGGACTAGAGATGGACTGGTATCCTTGTCCGGATCAAATTGACTGTGTCAACAGGGGAACGATTACTTGTTTTGGTGTTTGCAGATTTCCACTGTCAATCGGTAAAGTATATTCCGACTCAATCGTTTGCGAAGTAGTTGATACGGACGTTTGTGACATCGTATTGGGTAGGCCTTGGTTATTTGATGTTGGTGCAGTTTGGAACAACCAAGAAAATAGGTATGAGTTCATGTGGGGAAAGGCCAAGGTAGTTCTTATACCAAGGCTTAGATCTTCGAGGTGGGAGACGAAGTTGTAGATGGTAAGAAGTTGTACGTACCAGTGGAAAAAGTGGGTATGGCAAACAAGTACGAAGAAGGAGACAACGGATATTACTATTCAGGGTTATCAACATGTGGATCCCTTTGCCATATTTTGTACGCCAGTGGTTTGTTTTTCGTTAAGATATTGCATGGGAAGATTCTTGGAAGTTCTTACATCACAAGGATTATAACAAACACCAATGGCTGACTAGTTGGTACCTGCACGTTATGCATACTATGAAGTTGAAGACAGTATCGGATGGACTAGTGGTTCCAATGCATAACTCAAGATCGAGTTGTGCCTCAAGTGGAAGTGCCAAAATTCTATCTTCTACATGTCATTTTCACATAAACTCGAGACGAGTTTTGTCTCAGTAGGGGAGTCGATATGGGACATATCCCAGGGAATTTACATGCACTCAAGATTTGGCTAAATCTTGGATATTTTTTAGTTTTAGTATTTTAATTATTAGGATAATTACATTCTTATTTAGATTTATCTTGTTTTATGAGAATAATATATTCTCCTAGGTTAGTTTGGTAACTTTTGGATTTTTAGGTTTAGATGTTTTGAGGCTATAAATAGCCTATTTCCTTATCTTTGTAATTTAGCTTGGATTAGCTCGTTTTAATGAAAATACCTTTTGGTTAAAACCTTGTTTGATTCTCTTTGAGAGATTGATCATCTTGATCGCTTATCGTCGCTTTGCTCACTTGGATTGGAGTTGTTTATCTTTATTGGGTCTGTTTCGCATGGAGTGGATTCTCCGTGTGTCGGGTTTATTTTAAATCGTTTAGTTATGCCATATCATAAGAGCTTCTCCAATAGATTGTATTTGAAGATAAATGTCTAAGTCCACATAGGATAGACATTCATTTTCCTAAAATTCTCTACGACCCCAATTTCTTAGAGCTTCTCAATGGAATGTATGTGAGGGGAAAAGTCTAAATCCACATAGAATGCCACAACCATATTTAAAATAAATCATCCCAACCCATTGATGTGGGATGAGGTGGAAAAAAAAAGTTAGACATCCTTTAGGTGAACCTCTAGTTTTAGACATTCACTTAGAGGATGTCTTCCCATCCCAGATCACACTTTGACTAATAAAAATCAATGAGAACAATAATGGAAATAATTTTAACCAATTATATGCCTACAAATAAGTAAAGAAAGATAAAAAATTCGATGGGTTGGAGATAAAATTTATTTTTCCTAATAATTAGGATTTTATACCTAGAGGATGTCTTAAAAGTGATGTCACATATGAAACAACCACATTCACCATTGGAGAAGCTCTTAAATCAATATGAAGATGACATCGCTTAATTTTTGTTAGACATTGTAAAGGTGAATGTCTAGTTTTAGACATTCACCTTGACAATGTCAAGCTATCCTAGTAAGCTTTTGTTACCTAAATTAATTTCAATATATCAAATAACCATTTTTAGCTATAATAAAATCTAACAATTACTAAAAATATAATTTACATATAATCCATATAAAATCACAAACAACACCATTGGAGATGAACTATTTTTTCTCCCTAAACTTAAGTGAAAAATTTGAATGAAAATATCTTGTTTATGTTGCCACCAAGGAAGCACACACAACCACCATTGGAGAAGCTCTAATAGTAAGGTAAAATAATAAAAAGAATGAACAACATTTGGAATATTCACTTACACACTTGTTCTTGAGTTTAATATGAACGCGAGAATTGGGGGATATAAAAAGGAATTGGGGGATATAAGAAAAGGACAAAAGCTGGATCCAGATATCAATTCGGGGTCACCCCTTATCTAAGTATTTTTTAAATCCTAATCTACCCCTCACTAATCGGGTTTAGTGGTTAATAATAATTAGTAAAAATCTTAAGTATTTGTTAAATGATTAGTGTGTATTTGTATTTGGGTGAATGAGATGAGAGTAGAAAGATGGAAAAAAAATTTGAGAGGGAACTTTTTTGGTGAAAGTGGAGGATGATTGTGAAGAGAATTGCTTGCTAAGAGGTTGAAAATTTGATTTTTTTCCTTGAATCCACCATTGTTGCAGCTGAAATAGCTTGAGTCTCGGCATTGTATTCAACCAAACAACCATGCTAGGCATTTGTTGGAAATTTTCATAAATTGTTTGCCACTATCAGGGGGTTCGGGGTACATAAATTTTTCAGAGTTTCTGATCTGTCAAAACCTATTTTTCTGAGTTATAATCGATCTACTTCATGACAGATTATCGATTTTCGAGCATGTCGGAACTACTTCGAGCATGGTTTTTGCTTAAATTTCTATGCTTAGGAACATGATGAAAAGTATCCGAGAAACTTCAATTTTTTTCACTTGACTACTAGGCATTGATAGATTTCTATCGAGCATGCCGGCACCATTTTCAGGCATGGTTCTTCACCAATTCAAGCATGGTCTTCATCACTTCGCGATGTAAAAAAATATTCAGTTTTGAGTTTTTCGGTTTTAATCAGTCCACTTCAAGCACAAGTAGTTAATTCTCGAGCATGCCGGCATCGGTTTCAGGCATAGTATGTTGCTTAAATTTCTATGCTTAGGCACATGATGAAAAGTATCCAGGAAACTTCAATTTTTTTCACTTGACTACCGGCATTGATAGATTTCTATTGAGCATCTGCGGTACTTAGTTATGACATTGAATGTTAGTTACCAAGCATCACGGCACTAGATTTCGGCATGGTCTTCATCAATTCAGACATGGTCTTCATCACTTGCGACATGATCTTCATCACTTCAGAATTAAAAAAAAAAAATTCGTCTCCAAAGTGAGGAGCCGACAGAGAAGGAGAAGAGAATTTGAAAGAGAGTGGGGAGAGTTTAGAATTTGAAAGGGAATGGGGAATATTTGGGTTTCAAAGCTCTAACCCTGAAAGTGATTAATAAGAAGTGGAGATGGAAATGGGGATATGATTTTGTTTTTTTTATTTTAAGTTTTTTAATTTTTATTTTGAGGGAAGGGTATTTTAGTATTTTCATACCCAAAAGTCACCCCTTAGCGAGACACCATGGGTTGGGAGAAGTAATCGATATCCCCAATTCCTTTTTATATCCCCAATTTCAGCTTCTTTAATATGACCCATACATGAAATTTTTAGTGAATTAAAACTTTGTTTCATGGGGCTTGAGCTTGTTGTTTTCTCTGCCTTCACTGAATGGAGGATTTGATCCTCGGTTGAAGTACCGGAGCAACAGAGTTTGTTTTCTATCTTCAGGGAAAAGTCCCAATATTGATATATTAAACTAAAGTAGGGACTTGTTAATAATAAAGAGCATTGACGGCTGTTCAATAATCATCAATGGCTAAAAGTAACTGTGAATTGTCATCCAACGATCCTAGATGAGTGGGCCCCATTTTACCCCCATTGACGATCTCGATGTTGACAACGCGGCAGGAGCAGGCCATTTCCCTACCGGAATGAAAATTGGGAGAAACTGTCGGTGAGTGTATGGCTTCCGACAGAAAAAGGAGAGTACTGTGAATAAAAGTATATTAAAAAGAAACCATTGAAATGCTTCAAAATTTTGTCTCTCCTATTGCATGACATCAAAGCTGTTGTAAGCGTATTCGATTTGCTATCACTATAATTAGTTGCACGCGTCATGAAATATATTAAAGGACCATGGATTGTAATATTGAAAATTTCAATGTGGTGCAAATAGGACATAGCGAACTCCTCCTCCTCCCGATCGCATATCTAATTTTGATTATATCTAATTATTATGTGGTTTAAGCGGGTTTAAACCCAAACCCGCCCTACCCGCACCTGATAGTAACAAAACCGCCCAAGTTGTTGTGGGGCGGGGTTGGTTATGAAAAAGAACCCGCAACCTCGTGGGTGCGAGGTTGGTTTGAGCTTATACCTGCCCATGTGCAGCCCTAATTAGAGGGTATATTTGAGGCCTTTGATGTTGAGAAATGCAGAGACTGTGTGGAACATAGGCGATAGGTCCATAGCCAACGCGGGTTGATGTGGGCAGATGGTTCAATTAATTTTTCCTAATAAAGGCGTACCAAGTTTCACTGTCCTGTACTCGGCAGAGTAATGAGACAAAGAGTGCCTTGTTTGTATGTGAAAGGAGGGAAGACACATACAACTGTTATGTCGTTGACCTGTTGGAAGTTTCTGCCCTTGTCAAGGCTTAAACATCCTGCAACAAAAATCTCAGAAATGATACTTTGGAATATATATGTATAGAATCTGAAAGTGAGCCCTGTGATGGTGATGATATGACCGAATAAATTTGAAAAACATGTGAATTGTTAGACCCACATGTGCATGTGAACTGTTATTATAAACCTTGATAAAGAAAACATGTCACATGAATGAGTCTTTCGTCCTCCAAAGTCCAAACAACTCATCTTTACTAAGAAAAAAATCATTTAATGATGACAAAGACAACAAACGAAAAGCCAGAAAAGGAGAGGAAAAACTCACATAATTGACGAATTTTAAGTTGAACCGATTTTCTGGGGACTACTCAAAAATGGGGATGTTCTCAAGTTTTATATTATTACGGTTATCGATAGTAATTTCCAATCACCCCTTTGTCTCATTTTTTTTAAAATACCTACTTTACCCTTAATGATAAACTTAGTTAGTGTGATGATTAATTAATGTTAGTGTTATGATTAGTAACTGATTAGTTAGTGATTAGTTAGTGATATTAGTGGGATTGTTTTGTTATAACATTATTATTGAGAGATAAGAAGAAGAAGATGGGTGATATGAAGAAGAAGATGGGTGTACCCAAAAATCTTTTTTTTGAGTTTAGTAATTATGATTTGAGTGATTCATGTGATGATACCTCATCCTCGACCGAACCCTTCACCTCATAGTGTATTTGTCAATACTTCTAATGATCCTGAAATGAGTTATTTGTTAGATGATGAAAGATTTGCCCCAAACTCAAGCTAACCAAACAAATGATGGATTTTATCACCACAACTCCAAGATGAAGCTATGGGTACCAGGTATGCCTCATATTTAGTTAATGTAGCTTGAATTGTGCAAAAATTTGGCAACTCAAAATTTCTCGAAAAAATTCTAGGTTTAGAAACCTAGTTCGGGCTACCGCATTTTAGCTTGCGAGGTAACCGAACTGTTTAATGTGTAGTTCAAACACAAACTCTAGCAGACAGTAACTCAACTACATGTTAATGGTTTTTTAGAGTTCTGCTTATGTTTTTTCGTAACATGTAACCGAACTATTTTTATAGAGTTTACAAGTGCATTGTTTGGCTGAGTCGATATCAACACTTTTGTTACCGAACTATATGTTTGGTAATGTCTAAAATATAAATACAAATAAGCTTCTAACCGAACCTTCAGTTCTTTAGTCGATTTTTTCGTTTCATTGTCGAACTTGATACAGAAAGTCTAAAGATTGAGTTCCTGCAAGGCCCCATTTATTTCTGGAAACTACATAACCGAATTGTGTTGGTAGGGCCTATAAAAAATTTACATTACCGAACTTGTAAGAATTTTTTTATGGTATTGACGTTGTGCTATTACTTGTAGGTTCCATGTGATCCAATAGAACCAATGGAAAACCAACCTTCCCTGGCTTGGTATTTTTGACGATGACACATCCCATCACTGCATGAATGACTTGGTATTCAAAAATCCCAAGATGCAAAAGAGTTAATAGACAACATGCACAAAAAGACATGTGCATATTAGTATTGAAGGGAGAGAAAGCAAAACTCGCTTTGAAATGGTTTGTGAGAGAAGCGGTGATCCCCATAAAAGCCACAAGAGGAAAGGGTTATGTTTATAGAGGAAAGACAAAGGGAAAGAACAAAACTTTCAAAGAAGATTCATTGCCCATTCAAGCTTGCATTTAATTTGAACAAGATTTGGGTGGGATGGGTTCTATAGGTTATGCAAGGTTGTCATAATCATCCTCGTCCGGAGCATCTTGAAGGACATTTCATGGCGGCAAAGCTAACTCCTAAAGAGATGGACAAGGTAGCTAAAATGAGGACAATGAGTATTTCATCGGGTTCAAATGCTCCAAATACTAAAGGAGGATACAAGGATAACCACTCATCTTTTTGTCCATAATTTACAATGCAATTGAGACAATTAGAGGGAATGAAATGGAGAGATAGACAACTAATGCAACAATTTTTTTTTTTTTGGCCCAAGAGAAAAACTACGCGGTTCAAAAAGGACGTGGATTCGAATGTAGATAACACAACTTTTTATTGCGATCCGGCGAGTGTTCAATTGGCTCAATGTTTCATGAATTTATAATAATGGATTGCACTTATAAGACGAACAAGTACGAGAGATGACATTGTTTAATATTGTTGTGCAGTGACACGAAGTCACCGCCACTGTATGCTTTTGTTTCTTAGGGATGAGCAAGAACCTAGTTACATTTGGGCACTAAAACCAAGGCATCTTCCGAGGTGATGATATTCCGGGTTATAGTGACGGATAATGATGTCGCATCGATGAATGCAATAGGAGGAAGTGTTCCCACAAGCACATAATATGCTTTGTACGTTCCATATATGGTGTAATTTGATAAATAGGTGCAAGCCAATAATTTGTCCACCCAAGAAAAAGGGATATGAAGAGATTAAGATGCTACCAAAACATGAACGAGTGGATGCAAAAGAGGAAGTTGAAAAACAATACGAAGCAAATTACGCTAAATGGTTGTTTTTAAACGGTGAATGGGAACCATTGTGTTGGTCTCTACCGAGGAAGAGTATCATCTAAATCTTGAGTTCATCGCCCATTGGGATACTCCCGATTATTCTGTTGTGTCGATGTTCTTCGCCAATGGTTGGAACCATACAAAGAGAGGTTTGTTAATGCTTATACTAACCAATATAAACACTTGGGAAATCAAGACAAGTTTAGTGTAGCCGGCTCACCATCGCTTGAAGAAGAATCTTTGGATGTGTTGATATTCCTCAGAACTGGAATGCTATGGAAAATTACTTCAAGTTACGACATTGATAGAATTAAAGAGAAGTTCCAAAAAGCCGTATATTCAAAATGAACGGAAAATATGTGCCAATAACCCATTGCTCAAGGGAATCCATTACAACGTATCTCGGCAATGTATGAAGTTGCTGATTATGTGGCCTGGGCCACTGACCGAGAAGTGGGAAACCAAGACTACAGGTGTGTGTATGTAACATTTAAGAAGTCTATGTGGGACTACCTTGTCGCCATATGATAATCAACTATGAGCATGGCATGTAATCCCTTTAAGCGAAATTGATCCATTTTGAAGCATCTAAGTTTAATCCCTCCTCCAAAGGGAGAAGAAGCCGGGGAAGAGTTTGGTGACAACGAAATGGGTAGAACCGTACTTAGAGATGTATCGTGGCATGAACAAGCTCCAAAAATAAATCTTTGGGATGACATGAGGAAAATCATATATCCACAAACTGAGAATGTTTATGAACCGTCAAAAGGCAAACGCAAAGGTAGACCAAGCAAAAAGAAATAAAAAGCAACTAAGCAGAATATGCAAAGGTGTTACCGTTGATGGTGGTTTTTAGACAAGGGGCAAAATCGTAAAACCCCATGACCTAGTGTTACCCGCAACACATTAACTAAGAGCATTTAACTCAGTGTAATATTAATAGGGTATTTTTTCAAAATACTGCATTAGGGTTTTCAAATACGTAACCCTAATTCCAAAACCAAGCCGCACTACGCATCATGGCAACAATGCCAAACCAAGCCGCATACTACGCACCATGGCAACAATGCCAAACCAAAGCGCACCATGGCAACAATGCCAAACCAAGTCGCATACCGCGCACCATGGCAACAATGCCAAAAGCCGCGCACCATGGCAACAATGCCAAATATTCCCGCGCACCATGGCAACAATGCCAAAACCAAGCCGCATAATGCGCACCATGGCAACAATGCCAAACCAAGCCGCACTATCGCGCACCATGGCAATAATGCAAACCAAGCCGCATACCGCGCACCATGGCAATGCTAAAACTAAGCCGCATACCTACGCGTAAAATACATAATTTACACGCCAAAAATAGCAAAGAAAGCATAAACTACTAGATAGTAAATTAGGTGTATTCTACACCTATCAACACCATGGCAACAATGCCAAATTTCAAGCCGCTATACCTTTGGCCCACGCCAAATACAGACTCCCTAGGCTTGCAAGACTTGCAAACCAGGTCAACATGGCCGCACGTGCCATTGGCACATGCCAACACGTGCCGCAAGCCATATTTCTAAGCCGCTATGCCTTTGGCCCACGCCAAACATAGCGCCCTAGGTTTGCAAGACTTGCAACCAGGTCAACATGGCCGCACGTGCCATTGGCACATGCCAACACGTGCCACAAGCCATATTTCCAAGCCGTTATGCCTTTGGCCCACGCCAAATATAGCGCCCTAGGTTTGCAAGACTTGCAACTAGGTTAACATGGCCGCACGTGCTATTGGCACATGCCAACACGTGCCGCAAGCCATATTTCCAAGCCGCTATGCCTTTGGCCCACGCCAAATATAGCGCCCTAGGCTTGCAAGACTTGCAACTAGGTCAACATGGCCGCACGTGCCATTGGCACATGCCAACACGTGTCGCAAGCTATATTTCCAAGCCGCTATGCCTTTGGCCCACGCCCAACATAGCGCCCTAGGTTTGCAATACTTGCAACTAGGTCAACATGGCCGCACGTGCCATTGGCACATGCCAACACGTGCCGCAAGCCATATTTCCAAGCCGCTATGCCTTTGGCCCACGCCAAATATAGCGCCCTAGGTTTGCAAGTCTTGCAACTAGGTCAACATGGCCGCACGTGCCATTGGCACATGCCAACACGTGCCGCAAGCCATATTTCTAAGCCGCTATGCCTTTGGCCCACGCCAAATATAGCGCCCTAGGCTTGCAAGACTTGCAACTAGGTCAACATGGCCGCACGTGCCATTGGCACATGCCAACACGTGTCGCAAGCCATACTTCCAAGCCGCTATGCCTTTGGCCCACGCCAAACATAGCGCCCTAGGCTTGCAAAACTTGCAACTAGGTCAACATGGCCGCACGAGCCATTGGCACATGCCAAACACACACGCTGGTAACCTAACTTGCAAACCGAGCAACCTACCACCAAGGCATTCCGCACATGCCATTGGCACATGCCAAACACACACGCTGGTAACCTAACTTGCAAACCGTGCAACCTACCACCAAGGCATTCCGCACATGCCATTGGCACATGCCAAACACACACGCTGGTAACCTAACTTGCAAACCGTGGAACCTACCACCAAGGCATTCCACACATACCATTGGCACATGCCACACGCGCCACTAGCAGCGCCACTTGCACTCAAGATGCAACCGACACTCGAGACATCGACACAAACCGGGGATGCTTCTTTAGGGTTTTGGTTTGGCGGTCACAAACATGCGGCGTACACTACGCTCACATTAAGAAAGCGTGAAAAGGAATAAAGCGGTCAAATAAAAGAGGAAATAATGGTGAAAAACATTTCGCCCATTAAACCATGCGGTTACCACCTCCTCCCATTATTTCACCCTTTACTCTCTTCCTTCATGAGGCCAGGGTACGTTTCAATCTCGACTTGTATAAATAGGTCTTACCTATTTCCACCAAAAAATAAGTCTCGGTCAGGAGAAAAATACCACACTCTCGAGAAAGGCAACTTTGCAAGCTCTCCCAAAGCTTCCATCTCTTGCAAGCTTCCCAAGCTTTTACTTTACGATACAAGTCGAGATACTACTCTCCCGGAACTACTCTCCGGGTCTCAACACATTTCTTTGCTTCCCTCCCCAAATCAACCCTTCTCCTCCACTTTTGACCGAAGCAAGTCCGGAACGGCCATTTCTTGGTTTAGGCCGGACTTATGCAGATTGATCTCTCGAATCTATAAAGTGCTCACGTGCAGCACATTTGTTTAGGGTTTCAACCGGTTTCTCACTCACCTACCGAATTTACCGAAATCGGCGAAACGATTTTACCCATAAACAATTGGCGACCACAACGGGAGGATCGATCTATCGGCTACAATGTCGGATTTGTCGATCTCGTTCTTCGACCCGGATGTCAAGATGGTAGGGGAAGGCGACTCGATCCGAATCAAGCCGACGACCGGTTACCGGTTGTAAAACTACACTGGCCCGGGACTCGTTGCAAGACGCTACCAGCAATTGGGGACTTGCGACTCGGTCCGACTCGGACAACCCGGTTATCGGTTGTTAAAAATACACCGAGAAAAACCGGGGACTCGTGAAGACGCTACTAGCAATTGGGGACTTGCGACTCGGTCCGACTCGAGACAACCCGGTTAGTTGTTAAAACTACACCGAGAAAACTAGGGACTCGTTTGAAGACGCTACCGGCAATCGGGGACTTGTTTGGCGATGCTACTGACAAAGCCACCGACAAAGAACCGCCTTTTACATGGAGAGGGGCGTGTTCGCAAAACCTATGAAGTGAGTAAATTCAGACCTGGGCAAGATATACAATCTATTTTTAGGTTCTTAGTAAAACCGTCGTACTACCGAGTCTTATGCCTATTGCTAGCACACTTTCATAAAAGCAATATTCCTTTCCCAAAACATAATCGAGTCATATTATCAAAACCATTCATCCCGTAAATAATCCAATACCCTAAAAAGCTACGGTTTGTCTATCAAAGGTCAAGTTTTGAACTAGACATCCAATATGTCTTTCAAAAAAAAAAAGAACCTAAATGAAAGTTTAACGGAGAAACATTCAAGGAAAATCATCCAACAGAGTCCGTTCTTCTTGGAGAAGGTCAACTTTGCATCTTCAAGAGCCGCTCTCTTCATAGTCAACATCTTGGAAAGTTTTTGAGTTCTACCTCTGTCGAGCAATCTCCTCGGGCGGAAAGGTTTCGATTGCTACATCTTTCAACTTTTCGATCTCTGCAAAGCCTTCGACAAACCACGAAGTGTTGAACTCCTTTTTCTATGCACACGTCGCGATGGTGCTCCCGATCGGCAATAACGTCTTGAGAAATGGTGTGACCAGTCACCTCACGCATGTCCTCGATGGAAGATAAAGCCTCTTCCACACGCTTAACCAGCCGCAAATCGACTAGTGACTTTCTTGGTTGTAGCCATATGTCCGTGTTTCTCCCAGATTCGGTGTACAACGCCTCGTGCTTAGCCGGCACGCTAAAGCCGCCAACCAGCACATGACCCGGATAAGGAACCAAGTACGGAGGATCAAAATGGCGCTGCAGTGGCCTCACGACTCGCAGAGGGTTTTCCTCCATGTCTACGGCAACAACCATCGAGAGAATCATCCGCCGTTTGAGCCACATCCGTCATGCCGGCAATTGGCTAACGCTCATCTCCAAGTCACCAGCGGTGGTCACCAAAGGCAAGTTTTCATGCGGCTCTACCCCAGAATTATCCTCCGAACGGATTCCTCCTGCGAACTCGAGTCAGATATTTCCCAAAAGAGGAAACAAAAGGACAAAGAAAAGAAGTGCGGAACTCACCGAACCACTTCCCGAAACAGAACCAGTGCTGCCGGAGGAATCACTCTCACTTGTTGAACCTTCTTCTCTCTCTGACTCATCATCGCTATGAGAAGGCTCAATGCTGCTGGAGTTCTTTGAAGAAATCGCCGTCTCCTGGCAACGTGCAAGAGCAGCGAAAGCATTAACACTACCGAAGCCCTGAAGGAAACAAGACACATATTCTCAGCCGAAATTCACGTGTTTTGAGACAAACCAATAAAGAGGCGACACATACCTGGTTATTGGAAGGCCGAAAGACACAAGAGTCGTGGGAGGATCTTGTGAAACCGTCCGGAACCCGCCAACCACGATTCTTTGTTCTCAGTTCCTTGGCACAGGGGGCTTCCGAATTGTTAGGCAACTTTCGCTTGGGATCTCTCAACATTGGATACTCTTTCGGAAGCTGCTGGGGAGGTTTGCAACGAACGTTTTCCACCACGTTATTCACAAAATCTCGGATCATAGTAAACTCGTCGCACCAAAACTCATTATAGCCGAAGGTCGTCGAAGTTACTCTTCCCATTTGAAAGAAGAAAAGACGGATACCAGTGAAGGGTACCGGGCGTCAAGGGCGACACGCAATGAATCCTTAGGGATCACCGGTAGGTAAACAAGAGGCACCCCTTGATCGAAACCCATGTGACGAGCGGCATGGTCAATATTGTAAGCGGCTATCCTGGAAAGACCCCACGAAGAAAGACGGCATATAACCGGGCAAGCAGCTTTGAATGAACAGTTTTTCACCAACGCTCAAAGCGTCATCAGAAGACAAAGACATGAGCGGAGCAGAAGCAAAAGTGTCAATTTGAGTCATTGACTTATGGACCGGCCCCCATGGATGAAAATTGATTTCATGCAACTTATCAAGAAAACTAACCAAGCTCACGCCAACTCTTGGACGCCTGTTCACCCATCGAAGAATTCGGGAGCCACCCCAACTCACGGGAAGCGAAGGCAGCGGTTTCGTGAGCATACTTCTCAAAAGTGCTCCCATAGCGGACTTGCGAAAAGCAACGTGCACATACGAATCCACTTTCATGAAACCATTCGAAACTTGCATGTTCGCAACTAGGTGATCCAGATGCACATACGAGAGAACCAAGGCACGGCTTGCCAATGGGAAGAACTTCACCCTTTGCCAACTTCACAAAGCAATCGCTAACAACTCCGGTCTTATCCCTTTCTTGCGGAGATCCGTCATCAAAAATGTCTCACGGACAACCGAGAGAGCCAAAAATGCGGCGACATGAAGATCATCGCTTTTCATTCGGGCTCCAACTCGTCCGGAAACCATTGAGATATCCACCAACCGTAAGGACACCTTTCATCCTCTTTCCGGGCAGAATCCTTCGACTTCGCAATGGAGTCTTTCCGAGCAAAATCCCCCAACTTAGCGGCCAGGTCATCCCGCATCTTCACCTCACTTTCAGATAATTGGATTTTAAGATTCCGATTCTGGAAGATTCAACAAGAGAGCCACACTCTCCAAGGAGAACGTTATCTCGCCCCATCTACATATAATTGTATGGGTGTCCAGAACACCATCCGGAGATGAAAGCAACCAAGCCACGGGATATCCTTCCTAACTGGAGATTTTGAAGTCTTGATGACATCAATGACTGCGCTCGAGTCAAGTTGGTATTTATATGCTCCTTGCTCACCATGAACTCAACCCATCTATCAAAAGAACGCAATGGGCTTTGACACATCCTGAAGTCAATGTTGGAAGAAGAATACACCCCTTTATGGAGACGAACCGAATGGTGCTCTCGGGCAAACCGAACGTATCTTCCTTTCATCCTCACCACCGGTTAGCAAAATTGGCACGAAACCTGGGTGATTCTTCCGAGCGGGGGCAAGGGCTCTAGTGAAGAATTCATCATCTGTGTTCGGTTTGGAATTATGAGCATCCTTCGGCGAAGTGAAATTTGATTCAGGTAACATCTTATCGAATTCTTTCACAACAATTTGGTAATAAGATATCTGCACAAAACAAACGGAGAAAGACGAAGTTATCTCCCTGACACATAATCATACCCAACAACAAAAAAAAAAAAAGAAGAAAGTGGAAAGAGGACGTATTTTATTCGCGTTCAAGACTATATACACAGTATTTTATTCGGGTTCAAGACTATACACGCAGTACTTTCTTCGGGTTCGAGACTATATACGCGGCATTCTATACGGGTACAAGTGCGTCTACAGTATCTTTCTTCGGGTTCAGAATTATATACGGAGCATCCTCTACGGGTTCAAAATACACACGCAATATTTTCTTGGGTTCAAATATTTCTTTCGGGACCGAAAATTCATATATGCAATATTTCCTACGGGTTCAAACAATATATGCAGTATTTCCCTTGGTCGCATACATACAATATTTTCTACAAGAGGCACGCCAAGAAATCATATGCAAGGATTGTGGGAGCGCCTACTCTTAAGGTTTACACCTACGTGAAAAAAAAAAAAAAAAGTACTCGAAGACATACACGAAGGCGGTTTCTCTTTGTCGCTAGTATGAAAAGAGGAAGGAATAAAGCGCAGGATAGGGAGAAAGGGGTTTTTATATATATATATATATATATATATATATATAAGGCGTGAAGACTTTGAAATAGGGAAGGATTTCCCTTTTACCAAAATCACGCGTGCAAGAAACGGGCCCACAAAAGGTGCGACTTCCCAATGTCGCCCAAGTCACGCCTACAAGCACGGTTTCCAAGCTGCACCGGCCCCACCAATTGCGCCCAGACCCAATGTCGCAAGCACGCACGGCTTCTACACTTTGCGCCGATCCCACCGGCTAGCACACTCGGTTTCCCAACTCACGCCAACTTCCCAACGTCGCCCAAGCTGCACCGGGCCCACCAATTGTGCCGACCTCCGATTCGTGCAAAACTACCGGAGGCAAGGATTCCAAATCCTATTTATAGAAGGTCGGGCAAGCCTCCCTCAATTCTCTTTACGGTTTCTTGTTAATAGTTTGTCACCATCTTATGCTTACCTCGCAACAAAGCCCCTGTTAGAGCTAGCGGGGGACTTAATGTTGATGGTGGTTTTTAGACAAAGGATAAAATCGTAAAAAACCATGACCTAGTGTTACCCGCAACACATTAACTAAGAGAATTTAACTCGGTGTAAACAATTAATAGGGGTATTTTTTCAAAATACCAGTTAGGGTTTTCAACGAGAACCCTAATTCCAAAACCAAGCCGCATCTGCGCACCATGGCAACAATGCCAAACCAAGCCGCATCTGCGCACCATGGCAACAATGCCAAACCAAGCCGCATATCTGCGCACCATGGCAACAATGCCAAACCAAGCCGCATATCTGCGCACCATGGCAACAATGCCAAACCAAGCCGCATCTTTGCGCACCATGGCAACAATGCCAAACCAAGCCGCATATCGCGCACCATGGCAACAATGCCAAACCAAGCCGCACCTGCGCACCATGGCAACAATGCCAAACCAAGCCGCATCTCTGGCGCACCATGGCAACAATGCCAAACCAAAGCCGCATCTGCGCACCATGGCAACAATGCCAAACCAAGCCGCATCTTTGCGCACCATGGCAACAATGCCAAACCAAGCCGCATCGCGCACCACGGCAACAATGCCAAACCAAGCGCACCCGCGCACCACGGCAACAATGCCAAACCAAGCCGCACCTGCGCACCATGGCAACAATGCCAAATTAGGCCAAGCCGCTATACCTTTGGCCCACGCCAAATACAGCTCCCTAGGCTTGCAAGACTTGCAACTAGGTCAACATGGCCGTATGTGCCATTGGCACATGCCAACACGTGCCGCAAGCCATATTTCTAAGCCGCTATGCCTTTGGCCCACGCCCAACATAGCGCCCTAGGTTTGCAAGACTTGCAACTAGGTCAACATGGCCGCACGTGCCATTGGCACATGCCAACACGTGCCACAAGCCATATTTCCAAGCCGTTATGCCTTTGGCCCACGCCAAATATAGCGCCCTAGGTTTGCAAGACTTGCAACTAGGTTAACATGGCCGCACGTGCTATTGACACATGCCAACACGTGCCGCAAGCCATATTTCGAAGCCGCTATGCCTTTGGCCCACGCCAAATATAGCGCCCTAGGCTTGCAAGACTTGCAACTAGGTCAACATAGCCGCACGTGCCATTGGCACATGCCAACACGTGTCGCAAGCTATATTTCCAAGCCGCTATGCCTTTGGCCCACGCCCAACATAGCGCCCTAGGTTTGCAAGACTTGCAACTAGGTCGACATGGCCGCACGTGCCATTGGCACATGCCAACACGTGCCGCAAGCCATATTTCTAAGCCGCTATGCCTTTGGCCCACGCCCAACATAGCGCCCTAGGTTTGCAAGACTTGCAACTAGGTCAACATGGCCGCACGTGCCATTGGCACATGCCAACACGTGCCGCAAGCCATATTTCCAAGCCGCTATGCCTTTGGCCCACGCCAAATATAGCGCCCTAGGTTTGCAAGACTTGCAACTAGGTCAACATGGCCGCACGTGCCATTGGCACATGCCAACACGTGCCGCAAGCCATATTTCTAAGCCGCTATGCCTTTGGCCCACGCCAAATATAGCGCCCTAGGCTTGCAAGACTTGCAACTAGGTCAACATGGCCGCACGTGCCATTGGCACATGCCAACACGTGTCGCAAGCCATACTTCCAAGCCGCTATGCCTTTGGCCCACGCCAAACATAGCGCCCTAGGCTTGCAAGACTTGCAACTAGGTCAACATGGCCGCACGAGCCATTGGCACATGCCAAACACACACGCTGGTAACCTAACTTGAAAACCGAGAAACCTACCACCAAGGAATTCCGCACATGCCATTGGCACATGCCAAACACACACGCTGGTAACCTAACTTGCAAGCCGTGCAACCTACCACCAAGGCATTCCGCACATGCCATTGGCACATGCCACACGCGCCACTAGCAGCGCCACTTGCACTCAAGATGCAACCAACACTCGAGACATCGACATAACCGGGGATGCTTCTTTAGGGTTTTGGTTTTGGCGGTCTGACATGCGGCGTACACTACGCTCACATTAAGAAAGCGTGAAAAGGAATAAAGTGGTCAAATAAAAGAGGAAATAATGGTGAAAAACGTTTTCGCCCATTAAACCATACGGTTACCACCTCCTCCCATTATTTCACCCTTTACTCTCTTCCTTCATGAGGCCAGGGTACGTTTCAATCTCGACTTGTATAAATAGGTCTTACCTATTTCCACCAAAAAACAAGTCTCGGTCAGGAGAAAAATACCATACTCTCAGAAAGGCAACTTTGCAAGCTCTCCCAAAAGCTTCCATCTCTTGCAAGCTTCCCAAGCTTTTACTTTCTGATACAAGTCGAGATACTACTCTCCCAGAACTACTCTGGTCTCAACACCTTTCTTTGCTTCCCTCCCCAAATCAACCCTTCTCCTCCACTTTGTGACCGAAGCAAGTCTGGAACGGCCATTTCTTGGTTTAGGCCGGACTTGTACAGATTGATCTCTCGAATCTATAAAGTGCTCACGTGCAGCACATTTGTTTAGGGTTTGAACCAGTTTCTCACTCACCTACCGAATTTACCGAAATCGGCAGAAACGATTTTTACCCATAAACAATAGGAAAATTCAAAATTCAAATTATGAAAAATATCATAAAGATGCTCCATGTTAAAAATTTCACTGCAAACCATAAGAAAACAGCCTAAACCTAACCTAAGCTATAAATTCCTATATCACTAAGCCGTGAAAGTTATATTCAATGTATAACATCAAATATGTAAACTAAGATATGTAAACTGAGTTTATCAACAATAATTTCTAACTTCTAATGGATTACACTAACTTCTAATTATGCCAAAACTGATTCATCAACACTCAGTATTCTCCAAATAGTTCTCCTAATAATTCATCAACAATCAGTATTCTCCTAATAATTCGTCAACAATCAGTATTCTCCAAAATGATTCATAACTGCTTCATAGAAAGAACATTGAAGATAAAATCATGAATTATAAACAACATAACATTGAATCATGAGTCAGTCTAAGTAAAACAACAGAAAATCAAAAAATGTTCCGAATAATACCTGCTCCCGATTGAATAATAATCAGAAAATAAAAATAAAACATGATATACTTAAAACAATCAGAAAATCAAAATAAAAAACCGTAGATTGAATAATACTTGTTTAAGAGATGAATAACGAACTCGAATTCAAAAAATGTGTAAATGAACCAATCAATCCAGTATAATCAAACACACAAAATCAAGCTTCCAAAATCACGATCTCTGCAATAGAAAATACAAATAAACTGAAGTCAAAGAGGAAGATTTAGAAACTACAAATCGAACATGCAAATATCATATACAATTATGTTCATCTTCAATCATGAATCAGAATTACCAATTTGTTTCAGTTAAACAGATCGAGAAGATTTTGTTGATTGTGTTGTTGATGAAGAAAAGGCTCTCAGATCTCAGATTTACTGGATTCAATCGATTAAATTGATGAATACAAATTCGGTAGAAGAAGAAGAAGCAGATTTTCTGTTGATTCAAAATCTAGAATTCTCAGGAAAAAAAATTCCAAATTTTTTTCTTCGAGTTTTCAGCTGAAGAACGGCTTCTCTCTCTCTCGCTTCCTGTTTTTCTTCCCGTTATTAAAAGATTTTTGGTTTAGATTAATAAATATATATGAAGGGTATATTTGTAATGTTACAGAATCCTTAATGGACCCCTGATGGGCTTTGGATTGAGAGGGGTATATTTGTTGTGTCATAAGGGTATTTGTGAAGCCCGTGAAAAGGAAGGACAATTATATAATTTCCACTTATTTTTATCTTTAAATTCTATTAAAAATGGTGATGAGAAATCCTTAATTTGAGTGAGTTAAGATCGGTCTTTGGCCCTTCTCTTGATTTGAGCGTTTTGCTCATTTTCGTCGCTTTTCTTCCACTTCTATTGGACTTGGGCACTTGGAATACTTCTCTTCTTCGATCTTTTCAGCACTTTATAGCTCCTTTTTTGATGATTCACCTAATATAGGCAAATAAGAGAAAACAAGAGTAATATACGAAAATATGCAAGAATAATAGCTAAAACAAGTATGGAACGGAAACTAAAATCATATGAATTATGCACTTATCGAATTCCCCCACACTTAGCTTTTTATAGTCCTCGAGCAAACTAAATAAAACTAATCCTAAATACAACAACTCCATGTCGTTGGGAAAACGGTTATACTTAGCATGTATAACAAGCCTTTAAACCCCTAGGTGTCCCTAGTGGACTAGTTATAGTCTCTTGAGGGTTTACTAGAGGTATACCTACAAAACCTACTCCAATCTCTTGCCTTGGAAGAACCACTAAGGATAGACACAAAGTAGAAAGACAAATAATTAGCTTGCATATGTTCTTTAGCTACAAACATCCCACATACATTTCAATCATCACAAACAAGCAATTACTTATGTGTGACATTCAACCTGATTGCAAAAATTTACTAAGATAGTCATCGTACTTGTTGCAATGTTTGTCACAACACTCGCATACTAAAATCACATGGATAGATAAGAGAATGGAAATAGAAAAGTGAAGTGTGCAAATGTTGACTTAAGTGAAAGATGTTACCCACAATACTTGTATGAATGTCGTCAAATGATTCTTATTTATAGCGCAATAGTTGAGAGAATCACCCATTTAACTTGACCACATGATTAGATACTCTAAGAGCATGTTTCCTTTTCAAAAAGTATGCGATAGTTTCCTTGGATCCTACGTTCCACGCTTGTTTAGGCGACGGAGACAGGGACAACGTTTCACGCATACTTCCACCCAAGTGTCAAGAACCTCATCAATAGTCTTTTTGACTTGCTATATAATGATGATAGGTTTTTATTTTCATCGACTACATGATTAGATATTCTAAGAGCATGTTCCTTTTCAGCAAATACGTGATAGTTGCCTTGGATCCTGCATTCCATGCTTGTTTAGGCGACGAAGACAGTGACAACGTTTCACACGTATTGCTATCCAAGTCTCGAGAAATGAAGAGGAGCCTTATATATATGTTTTTTTTTCCTCACTCTTTATGAGTGTAAGACAATTGTCTTATGGGGCTTTTAAATGCTCAACCAATGATTACCTTGCTACAACATCCACGGTAGTATCAAGATCACTTTAGAGAAACATATAACTGTAAAAATGAAAAGAAAGTGATTTAGTAATGATTAATTGCGAGGATGCCTCTTTCAAACGACTACCATAGATTAGTTTCGCATTCAATTATGAACGTGTATATAATTAAGGATTTTAGAACGATAAAGTGGAACTCAATCTATAGCCGTAAGAACTGTTTCAACCTGAAAAGGTTTAGTATGTCATCCTAAATAGCTCATAATTAACTCCAAAAAAATGAAGTCTCAAGAATGCAAGAAATCAAAGAGTATTATTTTTTTTTATGTTTATTATTTTTATTTTTATTTTTATGAAAGCCAAACATGCTTAACTACTCCCCCACACTTAAACTCAACATTGTCCTCAATGTTCAAAACCGAAAATTCTGATTTCTGACATAACAGCCCTGAACAACTCAAAAACTGTACCAATGGGTAGGGTAATAGGAAAAACATCCTAAACGAAAGTTTTTCACCTATATCTTTTCTATAACGTTTCAAACTTTCATAGTGTTTCTATAAATGTTCTGACTTTTATGGCCTCCGGACTGACTGACATGCAATCTGAAAAAGTTCTGGAAAAATACTGAAACTCAAATTTCCAGGCCTATCTCTCCAACTTAACATACCACAAATTCAGATTTTCTTTTTGTAAAAGAAAGGTATGTCTGTCCTCTTTAAAAGTTGTGGTCAACCACTCAAATCGGACTCCGTATGAAGTCTTGAGAGCTATTTTCGTGACAAGTGCGCAGTCATAATTTTCTGACGAGAATTCGTCAAAACTTTCATTATAGATATAGGACTTGTAAAATCTAAGATGGGAATGCAAGATATGATATGAAAAACTAAGAAAACTAAAAACAAAAGGGATAGGGATACAAAACCGATGGTTTGCCTCCCATTTAGCGCTTAGTTTAATGTCCTCATCCCGACTTGGCATCCTTTTAATTACTCCTCCAGAGGGAGATAATCACGAAATCCTTGCACATCCATATCCACATAAGCGATGCTTTCATAATATGGATTCAATCTATGGCCGTTCACCTTCAAATTTGTTCTATTTTTAAGACTAGAAATATCAACTGCGTCATGAGAATAAACATTAGTAACAACATACAGTCTAATCCATCTGGACCTTAGCTTGCCAGGAAATAGTTTAAGACGAGAATAAAATAAGAGAACTTTTTGCCCCACAACAAAATTCTTTCGAGAAATCATCTTGTCGTGGAAAAGTTTCGTCTTTTCCTTGTAAATACGAGAACTCTCGTAAGCGTCATTACGTATCTCCTCTAGCTCGTTAAGGTGTGACTTTCTTTGTTTCCCCGCATTGTCATAATCCATGTTGCACATCTTTATCGCCCAATATGCCTTATGTTCAAGTTCAACCGGAATATGACAAGCTTTGCCATAAACCAAACGATATGGAGACATCCCATTGGTGTTTTGTACGCCGTTCTATACGCCCAAAGCGTATCGTTAAGCCTATAACTCTAATCTTTCTGTGTAGTGTTTACGGTTTTCTTAATAATGGATTTAATCTAACGGTTTGAGATTTTGGCTTGCCCACTAGTTTATGGGTGATACGGCGTACCAACCTTGTGTGTTATGTTGTACTTCTTAAGTAAAGCATGGAAGGATTTCTGAAAATGTGAGCCTCCGTCACTGATAACCACTCTTGGTGTACCATGTCTAGAGAAAATATATTCCTTCACAAACTCACAAAAAACTTGAGAATCATTAGCAGGGGTGGCTTTAGCTTCCACCCTCGAAACATAATCCACAGCAAGAAGTATATAAGATTTTCCATTAGAATAGACAAAAGGACCCATAAAATCAATTCCCCACACATCAAATACTTCCACAACAAGAATTGGTGTGAGTGGCATTTGATTTCGAACACCTAAATTGCCCGTTCTTTGACATCTATCACAAGATTTGCAAAAAAATATATGCATCCTCAAATAGGGTAGGCCAATAGAATCCACTTTCAAATACTTTGAAAGCGGTACGTTTAGAACCAAAGTGACCACCACATGCATAAGTATGACAAAAAGTAAGAATAGATAGAAATTCAGAGTTAGGTACTCACCTGCGGATGATTTGATCAGAACCATATTTCCACAAGTAGGGCTCGTCCCACACATACTGCTTGGCTATTTTCTTAAGCTTAAGCTTTAGAAAATTAGACATTGTACTAGGTACTTGTCTTGTAACCAAGTAGTTCACTATATCCGCGTACCAAGGTGTTGAATCTTCAATTGAGTAAAGTTGTTCGACTAGAAAACGATCTTGTAAAGGAAGTTCTTCTTCGGAAACAACAAGTCTACCAAGATGATCAGCAAAAATATTTTCAACACCTCTTTTATCCTTGATTTTATAATCAAATTCTTGCAATAGTAGAATCCATCGTATAAGTCTTGGTTTAGCTTCTTTCTTCTTTAATAGGTACCTAAGTGCTGCATGATCAGAATATACAACCACTTTTGAACCCACCAAATAGGATCTAAATTTTTCTAGTGCAACTATAGCCAACAATTCTTTCTCGGTGGTGGAATAGTTGATTTGTGCATTGTTTAGGGTCCTAGATGCATAATAAATCACATGAGACAGCTTGTCTACTCTTTGACCCAAAACGGCTCCAACTGCATAGTCACTTGCATCACACATTAATTCAAATGGTAAACTCCAATCCGGTGACTTGATAATTGGTGCATTTGTCAACAACTCTTTCAATTTATCAAAGACATCCTTGCACTCCTTGTTGAAGTCAAAAATAACCTCTTTTTGTAATAATTTAGACATCGGCATTGAGATTTTGGAGAAATCCATGATAAACCGCCTGTAAAAACCTGCATGACCAAGAAACGAGCGAATTTCCCTCACCGAAGTGGGATATTGTAAGTTTCTTATTAAATCTATCCTTGCTTTGTCAACTTCGAGCCCTCGAGAGGACACAATGTGACCGAGCACTATGCCATGGTTTACCATAAAATGACATTTCTCCCAATTTAAAACAAGATTAGTGTATATGTATCTTTTAAGCACAAGTTCAAGATTTTGTAAAAAAATATCAAAAGAATTTCCATAAACACTAAAATCATCCATAAATACCTCAATGATGCGTTCCACATAATCCGAAAATATACTAACCATGCACCTCTGAAAAGTGGCAGGCGCATTGCAAAGACCAAACGGCATCCGTCTATAGGCAAACGTACCAAAAGGACAAGTGAAAGTAGTCTTCTCTTGATCCTCTGGTGCAATAATAATCTGATTGTACCCCGAATAACCGTCCAAAAAGCAATAATGTGAATGTCCCGCTAACCTCTTGTAGATGGGGCAAAACGATTTGCTGGTTTTTACGGAATTGAGGAGATGACCGTGCGGAGGAGACTCCTTGAACCGAGCGAAATGTTTAACCTCACACAGATGCATTGCAAGAAGGGAGTGCTTTGAATTCGATAGATCAATCTGTAGTACTCCGGCCTAAACAAAGACAATGACCGTTCCAGAGTAAATTCGGTCACAAGAGAGGATGGGTCGATCTGTAGGAGAGAAGCTGAGAAATATGTGAGATCAATGGTGATCGAAGATTGTAGGTGTGTTGTGTTTTCTGAAAATAAGATAAATTCTGAATGATTGAATTTGCTCTGCTGAGAGTTGGATTGTTAATCTCGTGTTGTTTGTTTGACGTGAGATTGTCCCCCTTTCAATCATGATTCAGAGATTTATTTATATTGCTGGAATTGAAAACACCACGATCTCATGAAGTGTGACAGTATGGGATCAAAGAATGGGGAAGTAGAAATCGTGTTAAAACCAGTTGCTCAACGTGCGGAGACTTGATTGATTTTCCATCCACTACTTTGTTAACCCCTTCAACTGATTGCACGACTTGCTCACATTCTCATCGTGTGTATGAACACACGTGCGTAGACCGCCATACCAAAACCCTAGTTAATATCCCCCCATGTAACACGATTGATCTCGTGTGATCGTGGAGTCTACAAGGCAGACGTGTATTTAGTCAGTTGTTGACTTCATGACTTTATAGGACGATGAGTCCTTGTATTGTTGAGTCGAACGTGGTTTTGAAATGTTCCGAGACTCATGAATTGGACATGTCTGTTGAGACAGAGATATGATGTGTGAATAAGTTAACGTGAGATATTGCTCATTCGATGAATTGTTGAATATTGATAGTTGAACCAATATTCTTTTATTTGAGCAGGTATTGCTCATCTGAGCAAATATTTCTCGTTTGATGAATTATGGTAGCATGAACAAATAGAACATTAAATCAGAATACTGGCAATTGAACCGAGTATGATGAATAAAATGTTGATCACGGGATTAATGTAAAATTATTAGCGTTTGAATCTGGAATTATGAACCTTGGACTCAAAACCTTAATTTGATCAATTGATGATTAACTAATGGTTTATTGAAAATTAACCATGGAGTGAAGGAGGGACCGGCTACATGGGATTATGGATCAACCATGTAGCTCCCAGATGTTCACGTGAGCAAATATCAAGGTCTCCTGAAGACCAGTTGATTTGATAAAAGGATGATTAAATGCTGGTTTAATCATTTATTAAAATAATGTTCGTCTGAACCTCAGGTGATAAAATCTAATTAATTATGAAGAGATAAGGGACCGACCAAGGGGTCATGAAACCGGCCCTGGGTGGTCAGGGGATCAAATGATGATCATTCTATGAAGTTCCAAGTTGTTTTGAAGAGCTTTGGACCTAATACATGCAATTGTGCAAATTAGGTCAGATTGTGTGAATACGCGGGACCGGCTCCTTGCGAGCCAAAGAGCCAACCTTGGTCGGTCAAGGTAACATGCTCATGTCATAAAAGTGTTCGTATCTCAGTTTTGAGAATTTTGATATTTTCAGATGTGCATTTGAGCAATCATTTTAGAAAATATGAAGAAATCAGGGTTTTTGATGAAACCGTCAAAACTTCATGAGATGAAGGAAAAATAATAAAAAAGTGAAGGAATCATGAAGTGTGGGAACGCCCATGGCCAAGGCATGGCCGTCCGGCCAAGGAGCTTGGTCCCACATGTTTTTCCCAATTTTTATAATATTTTCATGATTTTAGGGAAATATGATAAAACCAAGGAATTTGTTAAAACCAAGGAGTTTTGTTGAAATCAAAGAGTTTCCATGAGATGAAGGAAACAAAAATATTAATAATAATAAAATAAGGGAGTGTGGGACCGGCTTGAGCATGGTTGGTTGGCTAGGGCCCGGTCCCGTGAGTTTTTCCTTATTTTATGTATTATTTCATGATTTGAAGGGATTTTCATAATTTTAAAAGAATTTTCATAATTTGAAGGAAATATCATGAAATCAAGGAATTTCATAAAATTAAGGAAATATAAAAGTAATAATAATAAAATAAGGGGTTTGTGGGACCGGCTAGGGCATGACCGGCCATTTTGGGCCTGGTCCCACGAGTTTCCTTAATTTTATGTATTTTTGTATATTTTCCCATAATTTTGAAGGAATTTCATAATTTGAAGGAAACATCATGAAATCAAGGAATTTCATGGGATTAAGGAAATATGAAAAATATAATAATAATAAAATAGGGCGCATGAGGCTAGCTAGGGCATGATTGACTAGCTTGGGCCCGGTTCCACGGGTTTTCCTAATTTTATATTATTTTTCATGGGATCAAGGAAATATCATGAGATTAAGGAGTTTTCATGAGATTAGGAAATAATAATAAAATAATGAGGAACCATGAGGTGTGGGTCCGGTTGGGATCAAGGCATGGCCGGTTGGCCAATAATCACGGCCCCACAATATTTTCCCCAATTTTATATTATTTCCTTAGTGTGAGGGAAACACCCTGAAACTGAGGAGTTTCCTCAAAACGAAGGATTTTTGTTCAAATGAAAGGATTTTTATGAGATCAAGGAAAATAATAAAATATGATAAAATATAGAATTTGGGCGTGGGACTGGTCACGGCATGATTGGCCGGTCAGTGATCCAGTCCCCAAGCGCCTTGACTATTATTTTATTATTTTCTTTTCTATTTGCATAGGTTCATCGTCTCGTCATATTCTGAAATACTTGTTTGTTCATTCAGGCGTTTGTTAATGTATTGTCGAATACATTTACACCATTTTGGTCGGGGCTTACTCGAAGATAACTCAGATGCCCATGTATTGAATATTTATTACTAACCCATGGAATTCTGCTGGGAAGAACCATAAATTGAAGTAACGAAATATTATGAAAATATTGAATATTTTCCAGGGATTCAGTTAATGAATCTATTGATTTTGAGAATAATTAATTAATGGCTCTATACTAGTACAATCGTCTAGGAGCATTAATTACTCAGGAATTTAGTGTTATGAGCTCGTTGAAGCGTCATATTTCTTTCATATAGTCAGGGAAGACATTGTTACATCCTGAAGACGTTATCGCTCTATACTAGCAGGCAAGCTGTCTAGGAGCCGTCTAATCCTTCGATTCTATATAGAAATAATTACTGAAATTGCTCAGTATTCGTGAGATATGCCGTTGCCTCAGCTGAGAGACTACATATCCATATATACTCTGAGAGACAGTATTCTCAGTCAGAGATTCTTGTGGCATGAGCTTTCATGCTTTCGATAAGAGACATGAGCCTCAATGTTCGTCTGATTGATGGATCAGGAATATTTATAATTATGGGTTTACGATTTTAGCCTTTGTCGAAAATCCACCATCTGCATTAAGTCCCCTGCTTAGTGAGGAAAGTCGTGTTCCTCAGTCAGTATTGAATGGTGATTTTCCGGTCATAAACAATATAAGTAATTGGACTTAGTCGTAAGTTAAGATGTTACCGGATTTCGATAGTACGAGCATACCATGACTTGAATGAAGATCCCAGTGGCATGAAAGAGTGTCGTTTGGTGGACATAAATTGGTGTTGAACCGCTGATTTTGATTAGGGGTGAGCATGGGCCGGTATGGACCGGTTTTCTCCTCATCCGCATCCAATCCATTGCACTACGGATTTCAAACTTGGCATCCGCATCCAATCCATATCCAATGGATTTGCATCCAATGGATACACGGATGGACGGATTGGATGCGGATAATCCAATGGATTTGTTTTAGTTAAAATTTATAGTAAAGAAAATAAAGCTAACACAAATGACTCCTTATAAAACCTACATATCATATATATGTATACAAACATAAAAATGTCATGTACAACACCCCAAGCAAACATCTTAAAAATTCCTAAATGATCCATAGTATTTTCTAGAACTATATAAATGCCCTTAATTTAACGGATATGGATGTCCAACGGATTTTCAAGGTTGCATCCGGGCCCGATCCATTATCCGTTGGATTTCAAAAATTCCATCCGCATCCAACCCATTAACGAACGGTCCGGGCATCCATCCGCAAATGAACGGTTGGTCCCGGTTAAATCGCGGATTACGGGCCAAATGCTCACCCCTAATTTTGATGACGGGACCTTGGTCGTTTAGGATTCGCGGGCCGGGCCCAATAAGGAAATCCTTAGAAAATTAGGTTTTGGAATTAAAATTTGATATAAAAGGAATTAATCCTTTTTTTTTTTATTTCCCACGACCAGTATCTTCATCACTTCTCCATTACCTTCACGGTAGCAACAGGAAGAGAGAAAAAAATTCGTCGGAGCTCCTCCATCCACCGTGTCGTCCGATCACCATCCGGCCAGTTTCCGGCCGGCGCCGACCAGGTGCGAATTTTTTTTTTATTTTTTATGTTTACATGAGTTCATGAGTTGTTCATGCTTTGATTGTGTTGGAATTATATGTATGTGTATATGCGATTGTGAGTTTGTTGAAAACCCTTATTTTAGAAAACGTATGTTCGTTTCATCGTTAGTTTGAGAACCCATTAATAATCCCTGACTTAGTAGAGATTTTTTCTTTATATATGAAGATTTAGGTCCAGTGATAAAACTAAGTTTATGCGCTTTCATGTGAACCAAAGTTTTATCATGAAAAGGTGAATTTTCACAAAACCGAAATAAACCCTCAATGACGATGATACGAAGAAAGAGTTTTTTTTTTTTTTTATATATGAACTTGTGCCCAGTGATAAGATTTTTTTTATGAGCTTTCATGTAAATCAAAACTTTATCTTATAATGTGTGAGTTTTCACAAAAATTAAAATAAACCTTCGTTTGTCTCCCACTTCTTAGAGTTACTGCATTAACGTGCTCTCTTTGGTTCACAAAAGGTTGTGATGGCAACTTTGTTGAAGCTTGCGCTTTCATTTGATTCATATCCGTCACCATTTGACCCATATGGGTTTGCAAATCTCTAATAGCATTATCAGTTTTTAGCTGATTCTGTTCGGCTTTCTGTATGAATTGATCAGTTTTTTGCTGACCCTGTTTGATTAGGGAGATGAGTGCTTCAAACCTGGATTCCTCATTATGAGGTTGTTGTTGTTGAAAACCACCTTATCTCACATATGGATTAGGAGATGCTTGCTTGTTAGCATAACTGAAATTAGGATGGTCTTTCCAAACAGGGTTATAAGTTTTAGAATAGGGATCATACCTTGTCCTATGATTAGGAAATACTCGGCCTCCTCTTCGTATGGTGGGGAAACTACAGAAGCTATACGATGAATTGCCTTTTCAATAATACTCAATCGATGCTCTGTATTTGAGTCTCCCATCTCGCTCACTCTCTTGACATTTGAATTGTGCCTTGTATAAAATTGTTGTGCATTAGAAGCCATGCTTTCAATTAAACTTGTTGCCTGCGAAATCGTCTTATCAGTAAGTGAACCACCGGCGGCTGCATCAATCAAGTTCTGTTTCTCTATAAGCAATCCTTCATAAAAGTATTGAATGATGAGTGTTGGTGATATGTTGTGATGTGGCCAGCTTGCCAGCAATCTTTTGTACCTCTCCCAGTATTCATAAAGAGACTCCCTCATAATTTGTAGGATGCTACTAATCTCCTTACGAACAGAGGCTGCCTTAGAAGCAGGAAAATACTTCTCTAGAAATAGCTTTTTCATCTCAGTTCATGTTGTAATACTCTCTGGAGGAAGGTAATACAACCATTCTTCCGCTAATCCATTAAAGAGAATGATAAAGCTTGTAGAAAAGTCGTATCACTGTCTTCGGTACTTTGCTTAAGAAAAATGTCATCTTGTGTTGAAATTTTTGAAGATGACGATTCGGATCTTCACCAGGAAGTCCCTTGAACTTTGGTAGATGATGAAGTAGATTCGACTTCAGCTTCACTGGGTAACTGATTGTAATACACAGTGGTTGAGAATCTAAGCATGGAGCTTTCAACTCTCGCAGCTTCCTCTCACAGGTGGAGGTGGTGGATTTGTACCACCTACCATCTCCTCTGAAGCTTCTTGTTGCGTTTGCTGACGTTCTTGTAGTATTGTTCCTCTACGAGTTTGAATACCGCACCTCTGATAATCCCAGTCTTTCGGTGCCAGATATTAAGTACCTGAAACCACAAATCGAATGCTCCCCGGCAGCGGCGCCAAAATTTGATGGGTGTTGTAGGCTCAACAAATTAATAATCTTATTTCCACACAATTAACTGGTAATATAATGGAAGTAAGGATCGTTTCCACGAAGAGCAGTGAGTTTTAGTTGTCAAAGTGTCACAAAGGGGGAGTTTGTTTTAGATTGTGAACAAAATAAATAATCAAACCAAATAAAATTGTATTGTAATCAATGGAGATAGATATGATCGAGGAATCCTTCTTCGCTAATAAACCGTCAATGAGTTATTATATTTTCCCACTCGTCGTTAATCATAGATTATCACCAACCGTGGAATAACAGCTAGATCAGTGCTATCCCCTAAATTCCTTATATCACTGGATACGTGAGTTCTCGCCTACCAGATTCTATTCACCAAAACCACCTAGTAGTAGATGACTTAAGGTGTAATTTAGTCGAATGCTTTAACTTTTGTGAATTTATAGGTTGATCCTACTAGTTGGACTCTTAGATCAAGGTCTACTTTTTAGTGTTATTTATACACACAATTGCTCTACAGAATCCCTCTGCAAGGTTTTGTGTTCTCTACTTATGTACAAGTTATTGGACGAGTACTTATATCCTAACTCAATACTAGCAATAGATTGAATCAACAAATCAATTTAGTTGGCCACCTATACAATATATCAATCAATCATAAATATTAGTTATAGTATAAACAAACGATAATCATATGAAGAACTTCAAAGTAGATTAATATAATAACTCAAATCTTGTTTACAACTTAGAATTCATCCAAAATCAATAGGTGTTTAGCTACTTATGGATGTAGAAACACCCATGTTATACATATAAGAAAAGGTTAGAGATATCGTTACGATTGAGAATCGCTCCGAAACCCTAGCTTTGATATTTCTCCTCTCCAAGACATACAATTTCGTGACCTAATGATGTGATATGAATTTACATAACCTAACACCTTTTTATAGGTTTACATTGCTTGGTCTTCACGTATTGAGTTCGGTTCAAGAACCCGACCCAAAAATATGAAATAACAATTCCAAACGTGACCTTAGGCCTTCCCAAGTATGAATACACGTTTTCCTACTTGCTAAGTACGCATACCAAGTCTGCAAACTTCAAATTCCAGCAGAAATTTTCGGAATTAAAGTATGCGTACGCGGTATGCGAACCTTACTGTCTTCGGTATTCAATAAAAGCTTGTTTTGGCCACAACTTCTTCATACGAACTTGGAATGACCTCATTGTTTTTGAATTATTTTTATCTTTCAATTCTCTTAAAAATGCTGATGAGAAATCCTTAATTTGAATGAGTTAAGATCGGTCTTTGGCCCTTCTCTTGATTTTGAGTGTTTTGCTCCTTTTCGTCACTTTTCTTCCATTTATCTTGGATTTGGGCAATTGGAATACTTCTCTTCCTAGCTCTTTTCAGCACTTTGTAGCTCCTTTTTGGATGATTTACCTAATATAGGCAAACAAGAGAAAATAAGAGTAATAATACGAAAATATGCAAGAATAATAGCTAAAACAAGTATGGAATGGACACTAAAATCATATGAATTATGCACTTATCAGTACGCGGACTAGTTTCGCGGACTCTGTTCCGGATTCTTGAGCAACGAAGTACGCAGACTTTGGTTCAAAGAATAAGGACTTATACATGTATGAGTTACCACACAATGCTTATATCCAACAATGGTTATATATTCTAAACTTTCATTTCAATCATTGAAACATTCTTAGAGACGTTATATAGTTGTTATTCACAAACTATTTTTCGTCAAAGCCATTTTCAAGTAATTGAAACATAATATGACTTTCGTCACTAGGTAAAGATGAACTTGGCCAAAGCGAAAGCTTACCAACACATATTTCGAGAAATAGATACGCGAGATAAACTCGGCTCGAAATAGCAAATGTGTATAATCATAGTCTATATAGTAAAACGACTTTTGTCTCAAGATAGGATATAGAGTAGATAGACTTTTGAGTGATAGATAAGTTCAAGTCTCCATATACCTTTTAGTCGACGAAGTTCCACTAGTTCTTTGAGTAGTTCTTCGTCTTGTATGATGATCGCCATGGAGTTCTTGAGCTCAACTACACTTTCTATCCTAGTCCGAGACTTAGCTATAGTAGAATAGAAATCAAGACTTATAGTTTTGATCACTAACATTGACAAACATGCTTGAGATAGCAACGCATGCGAGTTCGACCGACCAGTGCTCTAACATAATACACCTAAAGGGTTTCTGTAATTTCCTCTTTTCTAGGTTTGAATATAAGAAAATAGGTGTGTGATATGAGCCCACTCTGGGTAAATGAGTTACCGTTGTTTCTGGAAAAATATGTATCCATTGATGCGACATCAAAGCCCTGTCAATTCTTTCACAAATATTCGCGTCTTCTTGTCAATTATTCGACCACGTGAAGGGTGCTCCTTCATAACCCGCATATTGTAAGCCCATGGCATCTATTGTTTGAACTATGAAGTATTTGTTACTTGATGAAGCTTTGTTTCCTCCTTGTTTTTCTTCTTGGTTGATTATGACATTTAGATCCCCGATTAATACCCAAGGATTACTTACCTATGAAGCAAATTCTGCAATGTATGTCCATTGTTCAAATTTATCATCAGTATCAATAGATCCATAAACACAGGTAATTAGGATTATATTATCCCCTATCTTCATTTCAAAATGACACGCATATATTTCGAATCGATGCAACTTCATATCTATATTATTGTGCCACGCAATTCTTAGCCCTTTCGCTATTCCCACAGCATGAACAATAAACCAGTTATGAAATTTAGATTTTTTTAAAAACAATTCCATGCGAGATATCGGGGCTTTTGTCTCAGCCAAGAAAATTATGTCAGGTTTGTAAAACGGACATAAATAGTCAAGATGGTCTCCGGTCAATGGAGTGCCTAAGCCTGGACATCCAGGAAAGGATTTTCATAATGAAAATAAAACTAGTTTCCTGAATGGAATATAAAAAGAAATGACCAGTCTTTGAGATCAAAGAGAAACTCAGGTAATCACAGAAGAATAAAAGGAAGTGCATAATTGGACTGAATGACAAAACAAAAAATTTGTATAGAGTATGAAGATCACACTTTGAACAAAACATCATCAAAGGATAACAAACTGAAAGACACAACGAGTACTGAGGGATTATATAGAATCCTACAATAAAAAAATGAATTGGGCTAGAAAGAAAGGGAACTTCACAGGGAAAAACTGAATGCAAATTATGAGACTAGAAATTAGAAGGACTGCCTAGAGAAAAATCAGTCAAGTCCTTGAAAGTTAATAAGAATCTCAAACAGGATAATGAAAAGTTTAGAAATGACACTCAGAATTTTACAGTGAATGTACCAGCAAGAAAGTTCAGGGCACTAAGTAGAAACAAAAAGTAAAAGCACTATAACTAGGGGAAATATATAACAAAGGAGTACATGAGGTATTTAACTACAGTACAAGAAAAGCAAGAAACGCAATGAACAAAGTGGATACTGGTCAAGCAGCAAAAAAAAAAAAAAAAAAAAAAAAAAAAAGCAAAAAACACAAAATAAAGAGCTCATAGGCTCTGATGGCTATCCACACAAAGATTCCCATATGCTGTTATTCTGTTGGAGTCATGATTATCGCTCCTCTACAATGTTTTTTCCTTTAGAGCTTGAGGAGTCTCCTTTAAACTATTGATGTGGTTGATTGACTGTAGTTATTGACTCTTCAATCATTTTCTTTGGCTGAATTAGTAGTGTCCAAATCAATTTCAGATATTCTAGCTCTCTTAGGGGATGGTAAAGGCAAATCCCAGTGGAAGTAATTCTGCATCAGGCTCCAGTTTCTCAAATATGACGTGCTTTTAACAGAAAGTTGCTGTGAATATGAAGCAGAAGCTTCATCCCACAATCCAGTTACAAAGTTGAAAGCTTGTCCAGGTGTTTATGGGTGAAAACTATTTCTGTAGGTTTTGGTAATTTGGGGTGTGTGGATGATAAATGAGTCTAAACCTTAAACAAATGCACTGCACGGGAGTGCTTGTAGATTCGAGAAATCAATCTGTGCAAATCCGGCCTAAACCAAAAAATGGCCGTTCCATACTTGTTTCGGTCACAAAGTGAAGGAGATGGGGTTGATATTAGGGAGGGAAGCGAATAAGGTGTTGAGATTGTGAAGGTGTTGGCTATGTATGACTTGTATCGGAAAAGTCGAATCGGCTTGCAGGATGTAAGCTATCAGTTCCAGTGTTTGAATACGATTGTATCAACACTTGCCTCTGTTGTCTTGTCTTGCCTTGTTCCTCTTTTGGAAAATAGGGAGGAGAACCTATTTATACAAGTCTTTAAGCCTAACCCTCGTATCTCATGGGAAGTGGAGAAAGTGGAGTAATGGAGTAGTGGATTCGTGTGTTGGTGTCACACGACCAGTCTTGCCCACTTCTCCTATCATCACTAGCCGTCCATGACTTCCTAACACATTCTTGTGATGGCGTGTTGTGCGCTGCACGCTGTAAACCGCCAGACCAATACCCCAGTATGTATCCCCCAGTTTTTGACATGATTGATGTCTCGAGTGTGTGGATCATGGGACCCACAGAAAGTAGCATCTAATGCTAGATTAAATAACTAAGTTATTTAGGAAGTCGATAATTGTGAAGTATCGTGTGTATTCTATGCAGGTACTGCATCGAGTATATTCAGCATGCATGAAGCATCGCTGTTTGAGCGTCTCAAAATAGCCTCATGTCCAGCCTACTTCATGTGATGGTTTGGAGGTTGCGTAAGGAAGTCCTCCCTTAGAATACCACATGTTGTGGCAGTGTGACGGGTGATGATCACCATGACGCCTCACTGACCAATTAACTCCTGACCAGGGTTTTATAACCAAGCCGGTGAAGTTGGATGGACGAGATGATCTTTGAGACACTCATCTGCGACCGTTAGTGGAATTAGGGTTTTGGAAGAGGTGCGCACGCACCACTTTTCAGCTTGGTCGAATCCAAGCTCGGGACACGATTTTGGCATGGCCGATCGGGCATGCGTGTAGATGGCATGCCGTTATACATGCCCATACCTCATTGCCCCTTGAAAGTATGATCTGTACCACTCAATTTTTTCTCCAAAGAGGAGCGGTCGGGATTGATTTACGACAGAAGTTTGGTGCCGCAAATGCCGCGCGTCATGCCTTCTTCGGGTGCGCGTTTCAGGACGACCAAGGTTTGTCGGTCTCGGCGATTAGTTCGGCATGTAGGTGGTAGGCTGGTGTACATGCCTATACCTTACTTTCCCATAGGAACATGATCTAAGACACTCAATTCGTCCGGCGAAGTTGAGTGATCGAGATCAGTTTGCGATTGGGAAGTGTGACCACGCTAGTTTGGGCGTGCGAATGGAACGACCAGGCATGGTATGCCTTGACCGATCGGTTATGGAGATAGATGGGTCCACGGTCATGTTGATGCTCACCGGTCCTGCTCAGTCGACTCCTAAACCCTCCATTCGATCAGGAGAAAACAGACATTTGCGATCAATGCAATCCCTAATTAGGGTTTTGCTGGCCGTGCGGCGTGCCCACTTTGGGCACACAATAATCTGAACGACCAGCCATGATCCCGACCGATCGGTCATGTGTGTATGTGGGCTTACGGTGAGTGTGTTGACATGCTATGGGCCCTTTGGATCTATATCTACACCCTCCATCTATGCCTGCGAAGATGGATGGTTGAGACTTGTTTGCGACACATGTAATGTGCCGCAAACCCTAATTTAGGGTTTTTCATCCATACTGCTTTGGCTTGGACGGTTTGGCAAGCTATGCCACCCTTTTGGGGAGGCCGACCATGCGGGGGCCGCGTTGGGTCGGTAGTGAATATTCCAATACCTGCTTGGTATCATGGATTCGATCTAAGCCATCCAATCATCTTTGGTGAAGTTGGATGGTCGTGATCGTTTCGAGACCGATATGGACAGTCCAGATTCAAATATGCTCAATCGGGCTAGTATAAACACGAGAGATGTATGCTCAATCGAGCTAGTATAACACACCGAGAGTTGCAGCCTGTACGGGTATTTCGTACATGCTTCATTATTAATGCTTGGAGGTTCGTGTTGCTCTGCTGAGAACAACACTCAGTCGTCATGCCGCACCGATAATGAGTACAGAAAATACAAGGCTGGTCATGCATTAATTAATAATGTTTGTAAATTCACGGGGTATATGGGATTGTTGCCACATGCTCCACTGGATGTTTTCGTGTGTTTAATTCACGAGAATCTGGGATTGTTGCCAAATGCTCCATCCTAGGTGAATTAGTAAAGTGAAGAAGTATTCATCACTTATTAATGGCTTTATCTTTTATCCTGTCCCCGGTTATGTAAAATGTCCATGGACTGCTTATCGAGTGCAAATGGGTGGAAGACGCGTGAACAAGTTTCCCATGAATTTGGCATTTGTGACAGCTTTGAACAAAAGCGGCTGCGTCATCCTCCATGGTCGGCCAATAGTATTTCTCGTGTATTTAGAGAAACAGTTTCCTATTCCCTTGATGTTCCCCTTCGTGGGTTTCCTTTAGCATGACTGGGATTTCTACCCCAGCCAGCCATCGTATTAGATCACCTTCGAAGCTCTTGCGATATAGGATCCCTTCGTGGAATACGAACCTCTTGGACTTTTGCTTTATCTTGATAGCATCCTTTTGATTGGTAGTAGTTTCTCTGTCATGGAAATATCTAATGTATGGCTCTCTCTCCAGTCTCTAGTGTGGTTCACATTAAAAACTTCCAATTGATGTGGCGGTGCTTGGAATTTGAGCAGGACTTCTGAAGTAGTCTGGATTGAGTCTCCATCTCTGGCCAGTAATAGCCCAGGCGTTGAAGTCGTCGGTAAAGCGTTACCACCAGTGATTTTCCACAAATTTCATTGTGAACACGATTCATTTGTAGTTGTGCTTCGTTATCTCCAAGATATATTGACAGGGAACCATCCGGGTTTCGATAATACAGCATACCATGAAGCATGAAAAAGTTCTGCAGGGTTTTGAGACTGACCTTTCCTTGGGAGAGTGAGATGTTGAGCTCTTGAATGATCGGAGTTCGCCAATCGTCAGTCTTGGTGTCTTTGTATTGTGATAGCCATGTCGATTCTATGGTTCTCCTCTTTACTGTCAGGGTTTCTTCCAAACCTTCGAACTTCAATTTGGAAGCCAGTGTTGCTAGATAATCGGCGTGTTTATTGTTGCTGCGACCAACATGGTTTATGGTTGCATCGGCAAAATAGTTTAGTAACCTTTGTGCTTCTGATCGGTATGGAGCTAGCGTTACTTCCTTCAATGTGTATACTCCATTCATCTGATTCACCAGTAACTTGGAGTCACCTCTTATCTCCAGATGCGTGACTCATGCTTGCTTAGCTATTGACAGCCCTATGAGGAAGGCTTCATACTCCGCTGAGTTGTTTGTGCATTCGAAGTCCAGCTAGAAGGAGTGTGATAATACTTCCCCAGTTGGAGATACTAATACCACGCCTACTCCTCCAGTATCAATGCTAGGGGTAGCAGAGCCATCAAAATACAAGAGCCACACTTCTTCTTCCAAAACAGAGATGTCGGGAAATTCTCCAAGAAGATCCTAGTGTGGCCATGTAGTGCCTTCTCCAGGGAATGCTGCTAGTAAGTCTGCGACTGCTTGACCCTTGATATCTCTATATGACGTACATGTTATGTCCAGCTCTGAAATTTGGAGAAGCCACTTGCCTGTCCTTCCCGTCAAGACCGGCTTTGAAAGTAAAAACTTTGCAGGATCAGATTTAGACACGAGTATCACCTTGTTGGATAGTAGGTAATGCCTAAACTTCTGAATGGAATAGATCAAAGCTAAACATGCTTTCTCCGCTTTGGGATATCTGAGTTCAAAGCATCTCTTAATATTAAATTTGAAATAGTATATGGGACGTTCGATTCCCTCGTCGTCTTCCTGAGCAAGTAGAGCCCCTACGGAGGTGTCACTGAAGGCGGTGTAGAGACACAACGGCTTCCCTTGTACAGGAGACTCCATGATGGCTGGAGATGATAGTATTCGTTTAATCTTTCGAAAAGCTTCCTGCTGAGTTGTGGTCGAAACGAAGCTGGCTCCTTTCTTTAGCAAGGGGGTGAATGAGGCGGTAAGTTGGGCTAGACCAGGTATAAAACGTCGAATGTAGTTCACCTTTCCCATGAAACTCTAGAGATCCTTCACAGTTCGTGGAGGCGGCATTGTGAGGATAGCCTGAGTCTTGGACAGGTCTACCTTGATTCCTTCTGCAGTCACTTGGAATCCCGAAATTTACACGAAGAGACAAATGAGCGCATTTCAAAGGATTCATCTCCAACTTGTATTCTCGACACCTCTCAAACACTTGCCGTAAGACGTTGGCGTGATCTGCTCGAGCCCTTGACTTGACCACGATATCATCTACATAGTCTTCTACTTGTTTATGCATCATGTCGTGTAAGATTGCCGTCATAGCACGTTGATACGTTGTGCCGGCGTTCTTTAAACCGAATGGCATAATAGTATAGTAAAAATTGCCAAGAGGGGTTCGGAAGGTCTGTCTTACTTGCATCGTGCTCATACATCCTTATCGATTTGTAGCATTTGTAACCATCCATGAAGGAGAACATGCCGTGTCCGCTGGTGGCATCTACTAACATGTCGATGTTAGGCAGAGGAAAGTCGTCCTTGGGGCAGAACTTGTTCAAGTCTCTGAAATCCATGCAACACCGAATTTGTCCGTTTTTCTTCTTTACTGAGACCACATTAGCTAACCAGGTCGGATGATGAATAGGTCTGATGAAGCCAGCAGCTAACAACTTCTGAATTTCGTTCTTAATTTGTTCTTCCACTTTATGTATAAATTACCTCGGAGATTGCTTGATTGGCTTGGATCCAGGTATGACATGTAGGTGATGGGTGACCAATTTTTCGTCTAGACCAGGCATTTCCTCGTATGTCTAGGAAAACACATCTTGGTACTTCTTGAGTAGTTGGACAATACTCGCACGTTCGTCCACGGACAGAGTTGAACTGATAGAGACAGGCCTGGGAGATTCTTCATTCGCGATGTTAACAGTCTCGAGCTCGTCAGTTGTGGAGTTGGTTCCATCTTGTAGCTCTCGCGGAGCGTCCAATACCTCCTATTGTGTTTCGTCGTTCTTGCATCATTCAATTGGGCGGAGAGACTGGGTGCCAGTCTCTCCGCTAATTGCTGACAGCGGCGATGGTATATTGTCTTCCCCTTCTGATCACTGTTTGCCTCGAAAGTGCGTTCCCTTTTGGTGTGAGCATGGGTTGAAGCTTCACAGGATAAAGATGGACGCCTCGTCAAAAAAGGTATGTCGTAGTGTTTATCCCCCAGCGATGCAAGTTGGTCTTCTTCCTGGATTGAAGCCCGCGTGGGTAGTGGGGTACACAGGACTTTGTCTAACCTTCCCTGCGGAGTTTCTTTTGCCTCGAACAGTTCCACTCCGCATATTGGTGCGTACGGAGATAATGATGCAGGAATACGGATGACTTCCTCATTTAGCATGGTCTTCAGGCACTAGTGATATTTTGAAGGGATGACCTTATTGTCATGGGCTATCCTTGGCTGTCCTGAGAGTCTTCAAATATGCTCCTGTGTCGATGAGGGCCCTCCTGAACTCTGAACCCTTGATGTGTACGGTAACATGTAGGGCCCGGTTGTGACCTTCCTCTGCCGTCATGTCGTCTTATGTAAATGTAACATTATTTCTGAGATGTTTCCGATCGATTAGGACTTACGGACGTGAAGGAGTCGGTGTACGTCCGAGCTATTTTATTAATTGCGCAAACGTCTCGTAGTTGATTCTTCAAGAGGTGCAAGAGTTCACAAAAGCTTTCCACTAGAGATGCCGCTTCCTGATCCACTGGTCTCTGGTTCGTAGTAAAGCTGTTAATCTGAGAGGAACTAGTCCCCGGTGTAGAGGTCTCTGGAACGCTCATCTCTGATGTCATCTTGATGAGGAGATCAAGTATGTCGTTTACCGTTTCTTTAATTAGTTACATGTTCTTCGTGTGAATCTCCTGTACCCGTGCTAGTTCGCTTAATGTTGGAAATCTCCTGATCATGCCGTCAGATACGCCTTATAAGGAGGGGTATTTCCGTTGGAGGAAACAACAGGAGGATTTGAGACTGTCGAGGCGGTCCTAAGACCAACCATCTCGAAATTGATTGAATGGTATTGAATAAACTGACTTTACAACTCAGAGATTAACCTCCCGCTGTGGTCGCCAATTGTTTAAAGGTGAAAACTATTTCTGCCGGTTTTGGTAATTTGGGGTGTGTGGATGAGAAATGAGTCTAAACCTTAAAAAATGCATTGCACGGGAGTGCTTGTAGATTCGAGAAATCAATCTGTGCAAATCCGGCCTAAACTAAGAAATGGCCGTTCCAGACTTGTTTCGGTCACAAAGTGAAGGAGATGGGGTTGATCTTAGGGAGGGAAGCGAAGAAGGTGTTGAGATTGTGAAGGTATTTGCTATGTATGACTTGTATCAGAAAGCTGAAATGGCTTGCAGGATGTAAGCTATCAGTTCCGGTGTTTGAATACGATTGTATCAACACTTGCCTATGTTGTCTTGTCTTGCCTTGTTCCTCTTCTGGAAAATAGGGAGGAGAACCTATTTATATAAGTCTTTAAGCCTAACCCTCGTATCTCGTGGGAAGTGGAGAAAGTGGAGTGATGGAGTAGTGGAGTCGTGTGTTAGTGTCACACGACCAGTCTTGCCCACTTCTCCCATCATCACTAGCCGTCCATGACTTCCTGACACGTTCTTTTGATGGCGCGTTGTGCGCTGCACGCTGTAAACCGCCAGAGCAATACCCCAGTATGTATCCCCCAGTTTGTGACGTCATTGATGTCTCGAGTGTGTGGATCATGGGACCCATAGAAAGTAGCATGTAATGCTAGATTAAATAACTAAGTTATTTAGGAAGTCGATACTTGTGAAGTATCGTGTGTATTCTATGCAGGTAATGCATCGAGTATATTCATCAAGCATGAAGCATCGCTGTTTGAGCATCTCAAAATAGCCTCATGTCCAGCCTACTTCATGTGACGGTTTGGAGGTTGCGTAAGCAAGTCCTCCCTTGGCCGACCACATGTTGTGGCAGAGTGACAGGTGATGATCACCATGACGCCTCACTGATCAATTAACTCATGACCAGGGTTGTATAACCAAGCCGGTGAAGTTGGACGGACGAGATGATCTTTGAGACATCTGCGACCGTTAGTGGAATTAGGGTTTTGGAAGAGGTGCGCACGCACCACTTTTCAGCTTGGTCGAATCCAAGCTCGGGACACGATTTTGGCATGGCCGATCGGGCATGCGTGTAGATGGCATGCCGGTATACATGCCCATACCTCATTGTCCCGTGAAAGTGTGATCTGGACCGCTCAATTTTTCCGACAAAGAGGAGCGGTCAGGATTTATTTATGAAAGAATTTTTGTGCCGCAAATGCCGCGCGTCATGCCTTCTTGGTGCGCATTTCAGGACGACCAAGCTTGGTCGGTTCCGGCCGATTGGTTCGGCATGTAGGTGGCAGGCTGGTGTACATGCCTATACCTTACTTTCCCATAGGAACGTGATCTAAGCCACTCAATTCGTCCGGCGAAGTTGAGTGGTCGATATCAGTTTGCGATTGGGAAGTGTGACCATGCTAGTTTGGGCGTGCGAATTGGAACGACCAGGCATGGTATGCCTTGGCCGATCGGGTATGGAGATAGATGGGTCCACGGTGATCATGTTGATGCTCACCGGTCCTGCTCAGTCGACTCCTAAACCCTCCATTCGATCAGGAGAATACGGACGTTTGCGATCAATGCAATCCCTAAATAGGGTTTTGCCGGCCGTGCGGCGTGCCCACTTTGGGCGCACGATCTGGAACGACCATCCATGATTAATCCTGACCGATCGGTCATGTGTGTAGGCGGGCTTACAGTGAGCGTGTTGACATGCTATGTACCCTTTGGATCTATATCTACACCCTCCATCTATGTCGCAAACCCTAATTTAGGGTTTTTCGTCCATACTGCTTTGGCTTGGACGGTTCGGCAAGCTATGCCACCCTTTTGGGGAGGCCGACCATGCGGGGACCGCGTTGAGTCGGTAGTGAATATTCCAATACCTGCTTGGGGTCATGGATTCGATCTAAGCCATCCAATCATGCTGGTGAAGTTGGATGGTCGTGATCGTTTATGAGACTGATATGGACAGTCCAGATTCAAATATGCTCAATCGGGATAGTATAACACACAGAGAGATGTATGCTCAATCGGGATAGTATAACACACCGAGAGTTGCAGCCTGTACGGGTATTTCGTACATGCTTCATTATTAATGCTTGGAGGTTCGTGTTGCTCTGCTGAGAACAACACTCAGTCGTCATGCCGCACCGATAATGATTACAGGAAATACAAGGCTGGTCATGCATTAATTAATAATGCTGTAAATTCACATGGTATATGGGATTGTTGCCACATGCTCCAGCCTGGATGTTTTCGTGTGTTTAATTCACAGAATACTGGGATTGTTGCCACATGCTCCATCCTAGGTGAATTAGTAAAGTGAAGAAGTATTCATTACTTATTAATGGCTTTATCTTTTACAAGATGTTAGCGCATAATTTTGGCTTTTACGAATTTTAGCCTTAAATGAAAATCCACCATCAACACCAGGTCTAGCTCTCTTAGCAATCACTTTCCACATATAAGAGTCTCTTTGCAAATAATTGTTATTGTAGAAAGGAGAGGCATTAGCATTAAGCATATTGACTGAAGCAATATCTGGTACCTGGTTGTTTTCTTTGTCCTCACTTCTATTATCTAATTCTTGCAAGTTTTCAGTACATGTTACCTCAGAGGCTGCTTGAACATAATGTTCATCAGATAGACTGTCCTCAGGTAATCGATTTGTCTGTCTATTCGACAAAATCCAAACCTTGTCCATGTTCCAAGTGTTAAGAAAAGTAGAAAAGTTTGGATTTCTATAAAGATAGATTATAGATTTTAATTTTACAATCCTTGAGCATGCTGGTTATCGGCCTTAAATATTTTTTCATCATCCTAAATTAATGTACAAAATGAAGTGAAGATACAAGATTTATTTAAAAAAATGTACAGATGATTATGAAAAGCGAACTTAGATATGAAATTTAATTGTGTTTTTCTTCCGCATGCAAAAAAAACTAAGTTTAAGTCTTTAACGAGGGTACTTAGGACATTTACAGCCTACAATTAAAATTCCATTATTTGAATGTTAGTATATATCCTAACAAATCAGAAGATTTTAATGAAGATATTTAGGACATTTATAGCCTACGGTTAAATTAACTAAGTTATGGTTACTACTTGAAGACACATGATAGCTTATCGATCCAAATGCCCAACATCAAAAATTTATCCCGACGCACAGACTTTTAAACCTAATTCACAAGCCACTAAAATCTTTAAAATTTCCCTGTCGGACCCATAAAAGAGGATATCTTGGGTGAAGTGGACGAACAACCAAATCAGAAACTAGATAAAGCAGGAAATGGATTTCAAAATTTTTCCTCTAGGACATTACTTTGCGAGATTCACAAAATACCCCGGCTAGTTTGAGGCCTACGACTACAAGACAAAAAAAATATTTTGAAGTAAAATAGATAACCCCTCATCCAACTATTTTACTTAATGGCTAATTTATCCCTGATTAATTAATGCTAATTCGAGTGATTAATTGATGTTTAATCAAGTTAACCTAGAAATTAACTAATGTTAATTCATCATCAAAACATGGAAAAAATTCGATTTTTTTTCAAAAACTCAACCTAAAATCGGTTGATGTTTATGTTTTCATGGACCGATTCTAGGTCAAGTTTTTTCAACTCACGAAGAAATCCCATAATCGATTTTTACAGATGTACACAAAAACCGATTGTCATAAATGGAAAAAAAATCAAACATAATTTAAATTATACTCGATCTGAGAATGAGTATGATTTCATAGTCGATCTGAAAATGAGTATGATTTCATACTCGATTTCAGTTCGCGAATAAAATCCATACTCATTTCCAGATTCGTTTTGAAACAGTGTGTAAAAATCATACATACTAATACTCATTTTCCATAATCGGATTACACGATACACACATAAAAACTGATTCTTGACATTGCAAAACAGAATCAGTTTATAAAAGTGCTCACGTAATTCGAATCTAACCAAAAAAAAAAAAAAACAGGAAAAACAGTCATCTCTTCCATATCAGAATCGGGCTATCTGGGGATTAACATAGACCGATTCTGGTTCAATCCAGAACAACCGGTCTTTGTGGGCATGAACAACAACCGTTTCTAAATAAAATCGGTTTACAAGTACATTGATGTAGACCGATTCGGCGGCGATTCTTATAAACCTAGAAAACTTTGATTTTAAAAAATTGAATTTTTGAGTGATTGAATGTTATTGAAAACTACTCTAGGGGATTGGGTTTATAGAAAAGTACCTAGTTCGAGCTAAAATGAAAAATTACCTATTTTGCGGATATTGGGTGATTATCGACAATATTTTCATTTGAAAATGAAAAAAAAAAGAGAAGAAGAGAAGAAGAATCGGTTGAAGGGGAGATGGAGATGGAAATGAATTTGATTTTTGTTTTTATTATTAGGATTTAATGGGGATAATTTGGTAGTTTAAAATTTATAGAGGGTAATTTGGTAGTTCATCAAATTTAGACACCTCTTATCATTTTTTATTGGGTGGATGAAGAAATCTATAAGCCCCAAATTAGTCGGGCAAAATATTTGCTAATATCAATTTTCTTATATAAATACGAATACAACTCAATACATTTTCTATTGGGTGTCGTAAAGATGCGCGTATCACAAGAAAGAATCTGATTAGTATTTTAAACTCGTGCTGTGCCTTTTAACAATGGTGAATTTCCAAATCTTTAAAATATTTAAGGAAAGTAGATTGAGAAGGTGGAGGATTTTTGGGGATTCTCTAGTATCTAGGAATACTACCGTACGGTGGTTTGAGTCAAATCAAAATTGCTCAAACTTTTGCCTATTTGTTGTTGTTATTATGTATATTCTCTTCTAATTCCTAATTAAATCCTTTTTTGTTCCTGGCTAAATTGGGGCCTATTCTCATTAATTTGGGCCGACGACTACACGACAAAAAAAGTCATTGAAAAGTTAAAAAAACCACCCATTATCCAATTATTTTAGAAAATGGCTAATTTACCCCTTGATTAATTAGCGTTAATCGGGTGATTAATTGATGTTTAATCAAATTAAACTAAAAATTAACTAATCTTGATTCTTCATCAAAACGTGAAAAAAAAAATTTATTTTTTATTTTTTGATAAAAAATCAAACCAGTATTCGGTATACGTTCGTGCTCTCATAAACCGATTCTGGGTTGATTTTTTCAATTCACAAAAAAAAAAACCAGAATCGATTTTTACAAATGTACACAAAAAACCGATTATGGGAAGAAAAAAAATCAAACATAATTTAAATCATCCTCGATCTGAAAATGAGTATGATTTTATACTCGATTTCAGTTCGCGTATAAATTTATATACTCATTTTGAGATCGAGTATGAAATCATACTCGTTTTGAAATTATGTAAAATCATACTCATACTCATTTTCAATTTGGGTATAACCAGAATCGGTTTACACGGTACACATATAAAAATCGATTATTGACATTGCACAACAGGAATCGGTTTATAAAAGTTCTCATGTAATCCGATTCTAACAAAAAGATAAAAATTGTGAATTTTTTGTACAACAATAGGTTTACTCGACACACATATAAAATCCGATTCTGGCATCATACACCAATAATCGGTTTTTATAAATGCTAATGTAATCCGATTATGGGCTAAGCAGTTATGATTCAAATGGTAGACAATCGGGCTATGTGGACATTAACATTGACCGATTCTGGTTCAAATTTCTCGAACCACAAAACATATCCAGGACAATCGGTCTTTGTGGGCATGAACATAAACCGTTTCTATTTGCAATCGGATCACATGTACATTAACGTTAACCGATTCCGGTAAACCTGGAAAAATTTGATTTCAAAATTTTCAATTTTTGAGCAATTGCATGTTACTAAAACCTAGTTTAGATTGAGAAGAATAATCAGTTGAAGTGGAGATGAAAATAATTTTGATTTTGATTTTAGTTTTTAATTTGATGATTTTAGGTTTATGATTTTGATTTTGATTTTGGTTTTTAATTTTATGATTTGAGTTTTATGATTTTGATTTTAATTTAAATTTAAATTTTATAATTAGGATTTAATGAGGACACATTTGTAGTATTAGTATTTGATAAAGGGTAAGTTAGTAATTTCATCTCCTAATTAATTTTTTTGTCCCGTAGTGTAGGCCCAAATTTAGCCACGTTTTTGTTCTCGTCATTTATGTGGGCCAATATTTTCTCGGTAGGATCTGAAGTCACAACTCACAATTTATTTTCTGCTTATGTTCATTATCTTGGATATATATATATATATATATATATATATATATATATATATATATATATATATATATGTGCATAAGTAAAAAGAAAAACAATTACTCTAATTTTCTAAAGAAGTTTACTTTCACTGTTGGTAAAAGTACGTAGCTTTCTTGATCGGTTAAGCAAGATTTTAGTAAAACAATCAGTCCAAATAAACAACTACAAACTCAACAATCAAAACAAACAACTTGTACTACAAATGGAGTTAAATATTACGTCCAATTTGAATTTTAATCTCAAACAAAAAATCCATAAATTCACAAAAAATCCATAAATACTACCCAGATTGTTATTAAAAAAAAAAAAAAAAAAAAAAACTAGCGCAAATGGCAAACAAAAACTTAATTTATAAAAATGGAAGTGGCATGATTACGTCGTAATTGACCGTCAGTGAGGTTAAAACCAATTTGTACCTCAAAAATTGGTTTCGACCACTTGCATTGATATCAATTGAAATGATATTTTAATTTTTAATTACACTCTGTTTTTAAAAAAGGTCATGAGTTCTGTCTTAAAATAGACTGTTGTAATTATTTGTGTTTTTTAATCTTTTCATTCAAGTGTTGATCTTTTGTATGTTAAAAAAAAAAAAAAAAAAAAAAAAAAAACACAGGGTTGTTTTCGAAGGTAGCATTAAAAATTTTAGGATTAGTTTGTGTTTTATGTTAATGATGTAATTAATAGCATATTGTGGTATTATCATTTGTGGTTTTATACCGAGGAAATCAATCGTTTATGTTTTCTTAGCCTAATGATTTTTTTCTCTCGGTATTCTTGGACCTATTGGTAGCATTGGAGGCAAATCAGTAAATCCTTAAATTTCATTTTCAGAGATCGGAGAAATGATTAAAATATGTTTATTTTGATTAATTAGTCTGTAGACGTTTGTGCCAAGAAAGAAAATTAAAGTGGCGTACAACAAGCATAAAAGTAAGAATTTCGGCATCCATAAAGTTCTTAATATGGAGTATACGGACGGAATGGAATAAGATTGTTTTTATGGGAAAATTAAAATCTCAGGAAATTATTCAAATCATTAAGTCCTTAATATTGTGATATTCAAACTTCGATAATCTTGTGAATATCCCAACTGTTTCTGCTTTTTGGAAGACTTGTATTCTACATTCATTTTTTTTCCTAAACAATATTCAAGTTTTCATTTAACATGATAACTTTTTCCTTCTATTTTTTCTAATAACTCGGGATATATTTTCGCATTAGGCTATCAAATACGGAGAATAACTATTTAAGAAATTTAGCATCAACTTGTTTACTTCACTGGCATTCTCGAAGGTGCCACAAAAGTTAATTTTATACTTAAAGCTTCTAAAAATCTTTAATCCATGTACGTTGATTCCACGTGAATTAACTAATAAAAAAATGGAGCATATGTGCCACATTAACCTCTAATAAATTGACAGGTGGCAACAGTATTTATGAAAAGCACACAGATGTAGAAACAACCTCAAAAATCAATGGTATACATGGTTCATTTCTTGTGGGTGTCACATAGAAGATTATTAAATTTAGAGCATTATTAAACATAAAGAACATGTTTCATTATAAAGAAAACAACAACAGATACTAGTTAGTCATATCAATTGCTTCACTTATTGTACAGTTTCCTCGGATATCTCATTGCTTATTTTCTTTCCTTTGCTGAATATAGCATAGAGAACTCACTCGTTCATATCTCTAGGTATTTACATTCTTTAAAATAAACAAACTCATATACATATAAGTTCTCAATACATAATACATGTGTACTTTAGATGAACATTCGTGACAATTACATGTCAAATCGGTTTCCTAACCGGTCATGTACTCTTTTCAATGAATGAAAAACAATTTTTCATCAAAGAATACATGAACCCAAGTCAAACCTGTATGGTGGATCAAATTGGAATGATACCAACATACACATTTTCAATGAGAATGTATACGCTTCTGTCTGTGTACAAAACGGGAGATTCAACTTTTGTTGATGGAGATCCATTTTCGTGGCTCATTCCACGCTAAGGTGATAATTTAGGTCGTTTCAGAAGTCATGAGGCATCTAATGTCGTTGGATCATAAGCCACGACATATAGTGGTGATTTTAGCAACTAATTAATAACGGATAATAAGAGGTTAAGTGGGATCAACGGACCCACTCGATTCCGATTTTTGTGTACTAATTTGTTGGAAATATTAGTCTTTGACCCATTGGTACTTAAATTCACGTGTTTAACTCCATATAAATATAAACAAATTTTTGAGTTCGCACTGGTATAAATCGCGAGAAATCAAATTTAGTTTCTCCATCATTCATCTCAAGGGCAACCGGGACAGTAGAGTCTTTGATTATCTCCAAGAGAGCATCATACGATTGATACCTTAAAATTGAAGTCAGATAACAAGATTCTTGCTTATTTTTGTCACTTACTACTTAACATTCCGAAATAAAGTTAACATTTTGGATCAACTTTAGAGTTCGGAACTTTTCAGATTGCCACTTTGAGCAATTAAAACCAAAGAAAATACCCAAAAATAAGAAGACGTAGTATCTACTAACAATATGGCCTTGTTAAATATTACTATAATCTACGACCTTGCACTGGGGAAGAGAGAGCATCACTACCTTGCTTCGAAGAAAAATCTATGTAATATATTTACCTCAAAAAGAAAAATAATCCTCCTTAATGTTCTGGTGCTCAAACTTGGATAATTACCTGAATGCTCCAATTGTCTATGTTTCTATAGTTGGGAGACTTTTATTCGATATTAATTACTAATTTATTTATTTTGAAGTATAAACAAATCTGAAGTTTTTATTTAATACTCCCTCCGTCCATTTTAGGTGAGCATGTATGGTTTTTTTTGTTCCACACTTATTAATGGTTTTCATATTTTTCCACAAAACTATCAACAATACCCTAATATTTTGTCTTGGAACTATAAGTTTCTTTTTAGATGCACTAATAACAATTAATGTTAAAAGTCTTTTCTCAAGGGTATGAGATGGAAATTTTTAATTTGTATCTCTCCCTATTTCTTAATTTGCGTAAAAACTCTCTGAACATCATCATCTAAAGTGGAACGGAGGGAGTATATGAATCCTTTTGTTAAGAAAAAAGAAAGAAAAGAAACCTTAACGACATAAATCTTCACACTTGAAAAAATTACCAACAACTTGTTTACCTCGCTGGTTTATCGAAGGTGCCACAAAAGTTAATTACACTACAGTCAATTGCAAGCTGAAAGCTTTGTTTACCTTGTTGCCAATCTAATACCGTTGTGAATTGATGTTCAATTTCATTTTTTTATGGGTAGCACTTATATTCATCGGGTAACACTGATAATTATCTTGCAAATCAAGATCCTTTTCGTTATAGTACAGTTTCTTCCAATATCTCAATGTCCTTCATTTGTCGAATATAAAAAATCAGCCTAGGCCTTTCTGCATCTCCATGAACTCGTTTGCTTAATTAGTTATCAATACATGTGTACTAGAAAAAGTTTCAGCTTGTCTTATTTATAGTGAGCACTCATAACAGTTTGCCTAACTGGCACGGCCATGTTTCATGTTTGATCATTTCTGGAATACGAAAACACCCATATTTAATCATTTTTGGAACATTAAAATACCGTCAAATAAAATATGAACCCAAGTCTAACTGATTATCATGGATCAAATTGCAGTGAGACCCGTAAAAACATTTTCAATGAGAAAGGGATGTGCTTGTGATTCATAAATTTGGTGTTGATTTTCACGCTAGCTTGGAAAAAAATGCAAAAAAAATGTGTAAGTAAGTACTATGTTACTAATAAGCAACAATTTTTTTTGTGTATCCAGAAATCTCTGAGACCTAATGCCTGACAATGGTCCCACAACGAAATAAAGGTACCCAGTTCAAGTTAAGCTCACCTTGTGGTCGATGCAAACTTCAGCTCCATCGTCGACATCAATGAGGAGCTCATACTTTGTCCAATTCTCAACCTAAAATCCTGATATGCCAATCATGATACATATTATTTCAATTCGGATGAGTGTGTTATCATTCCTCTCAGCCCAATCTGACAACAAAATATTTCAAATATTTTAAATCAATCTCTTTATCTCCGGTTAACATGTTTGAGTTGTCTATAGCATTTTGCATTGACGATTATCTTTTTTTCATGCTCTGCATGCAGGTTGCTTATTTAGTTTTTTTTTTTTTGTGGTGCTGATTGTCTGTTTGTCTCTGACAGACTTTTTAGTCTCCTAGATTGTATCGCGGCATTTTTCACCTTGTTTTTTTTTTCTTTTTACAATAAAATTTTAACCTTTTAGATTAAAAAAAAAAAAAAGTTGACCATAATAATTTTGATGTTTCTGTTATTTTTAAAAGCGATTTTGTTGATTTTAATAAAAATCAAAATCTATTGACTGATAAAAAATAACATGAAAAAAAAGAATAAATACTCTCTCCATTTCTCAGAAAAGAATTATTATTCATTTGGCCCTTGCCCAAAACAAAGAGAGTAGTAAAATTATTGCAGTGATATATTCTATAATCTCAACCATGCTAACCATGCTTTGTTTTTTTTTGAAGGGGGAAAGGAGCTCAACAGAGCCCCACTAACAAATACGATGACGACGTACCTGCATACGCAGTAAACGAGTAAAGTGTGATAATGTAACTCTCAAAATTCCATAAACTCTGCAGTTTTTTAAATTTTCTTCGCACTTTCACTGATTCACTCTTGGGTGGAGGAAATCCGATGAATTGTGGAAAACAAAACCCAAACTCTGAAAAAAAGTTGAATCCTTTTCTCAACAATTGTTTTCACCAATAAGTTCACTTCCTCATTTCTTCAACTTCTCATGTTTCTCTTTACTGAACCATATCACTGATTGAGATTTCGCCTGTTTGAGTGATTTTAGTGTTTTTTTTTTCTTAATTTTTCTTGACGATTTTGATGTTAATATGATGAATCTTGTTTTCTTAGAAATGGGTTTTTCATGATTTAGTTTTTAAGTGTTGTTTGTATGAAATTCATGAAAAAAATCCATCCTTTTTTTTTTTTTTTGTGTGCCCAAAATTGATTAGAAATTGTGGTGCAAATGAAAACCCTAGAAAATGAAAATGAGAAACCCTCAAGTCCTAAAATAATTTTGAACCAGTAGAATTTTCTGCTGAAAACCCTTCGATGGAATGTTAATGTTGTTTTAATCTTTGTATGAGGGTTATCATGCTATCCATTAATTGTACTAAACATGATGGGTGGGTTAGCCACCCCCATTGATTCTAGAGTTGCCGTGAATTTGCTTTGCCATGATCTTTTATCTTAATGTGCTAAACATGATGAATACTACACAAAATACGTTTTGGTGCTCTTTTGATAAGTTTATTAAACGTGAAATCCCTTTGCAAGAATACCACAGAACTTTAGGACTAAGAAAGAAAATTCCTTCAAGAACAAATTTCAATGTAAAACATAGCCTTACGGAGGAAATAAAGCTAACCAACCTGTCATGTGTTGTGGATGTTTAATTATTAGCCTGGAGTGTATAAACAAACTTCAATTTTGTTGATAACCGAATATGGCTTAAACCTGAACCTCTTTTGCTAGTGGGTAGTTGTACTTACTGAGTTCTCTTTCTTAAGAACCTTAAGAGATTTGTAGTACGCTGTGAAAAATCAAGGATGAACTATAGCTTGACAGTGAATTCTTTGTAAGAAGTTCTGGTGTGAAACTGAAAGCGCAAATGATGGCTCATGTGCGATTGAATACTTTTGCTTCAATCTCTCTTTTAAAATAGTTTTGTATCTTCTGTTAAATTGTAAGCAATGATGATGAATAGGTCCAATGGGTCTCTTTGCTTGATACTTGCTTAAGTTTTGTGGTTGAAGTCCCGTGTACGAACCCTTTGTTGAGTTTAGATCAAAGTATAAAATATATATATACTAAGATGTGAAGAACAAATAATCTAATCCAGTTTCTTTAAGTGAAAACCAAATCCTGTCTTTAAGTGAAAACCAAATCCGCAACCGAGTTGTCAATTGAATTTTAGTTTACAAATGCTTTCAGGAAATGAATCTTGTTAAAGAGTCGAGGCTTCTCTGATTAATTTAACCATCAAATAAACTCGTAGACCAATTGTTGGGAGATAGATTTCATTCTTTCTGCAAAATCATGTGTTTGTACCTCACAAGACTAGCTTTAAAATAATTTACCTTACACACTTTGGCTTAGTTAGCTTCTACAATAATTTACCTTACACACTTTGTTTTGATCCTCTTCTTTTCCATGCCAGCACTTTTCATATTCTAAGATTTTCGGAAAAGACATGGATCCAATTGTGTTTGCACATTCCTGTTGTGAAGAAATCCTTCTAGTATTTTCCAAATTCGAGTTCGATAGTTGCTTCTGTTGTACTTCAGTTCTGTTTACATAGAATACGTGACATTATTTTTCTTCTACTGTTGTATTGATGAAAGTTCGATTTTTACAGTCATGGTTGGAATGACGCAAGCATTGACTACCCAATTCAAGAGCTGCCGTCTACTTCTAGGAAATATTCAAGTGCAGAAGTAATTCATTCGTATGCACGATAAAAATACCATACAGTGAGTAAAACTCAAGGAAATTTTAAGCTTCATATCATGGAGGGAGAATTCACTGATTCTCAAATTGTTGTTATGCTGGGTGAATATGGGACAGGAAAGACAACCTTTATTCGCATGCTGGTATGGCTTCTAGATCCTTTATTCTATGTGTGCATGACTATTCTTGATTGTGTAGAGACATATCTTTTATGAGTTCAAAATAAGGCGTGGATTTCTTAATCACTGCTACAACTATATACAGCCTGGTTTATTGAAACCCGGCGAGGTGGATAATTCAGATGTAGAAATACCTGAATTTAATGTGTCTTACAAACCCCAGGAGATCTGCACAAAAGAATCCGTGATGCGTGCATGTATCCTCTGTTTGTGTCAGATGTCATGAAACCACTCCAAATTGAGCAATTAATGGATTAGCAAGTTAAGAATCTCTCAGGTGGAGAGCGGGAAAGAGCTGCATTATGTTTTTTCCTTGGAAAGGTCTGTATTCTTATTTATTATCTTAATTTGATCTTCATTTCCAGTTATAGTGGCTTTCATGAGTTTGTTTTAGTATGACTGGTCGGTACTGACACAGAAAATTGAATTGATTTTATAATTGAATAAGGGCGATTCATTACAATTTTACAAATTGTGTTTATGGTTAATGCAGCGTGCGGATATATATCTGATAGAGCCGTGTGCTTATCTTGATTCAGACCAGCGTATTGTTGCACCAAAAGTCATTAAGAGGTTTATTCTCCATGCAAAGAAGACTGCTTTTGTCGTTGAGATTGATTTCTTAGTGGCGGCATATCATGCTGATAGGGTGATTGTGTTTGAGGGGAGACCATCTATTGATTCTACTGCCAAAGCTCCTAAGTCTTTGTTGACAGGGATGAACCTTTTCCTATCTGTAAGTGGCATTTCTATCTTGTTAAGTAGCTTTGGATATTTCTAGCTCAAGTTATATGGTTCTATTCCCAATGGTTTGGGATAACAGCACACCACTAGCAAAAGAAACTGACATGTTTTAGACTGAAAAAGAAACAAGAGAAAATGTCAAGCAACCACAGTAATATATATGCTGAAAGTGTTGGGTACTCTGTAGGCGTTCTTTTGATTCTGCCTATTATATCTTCTCCCCACTTCTTCTTACTAATTACTACATTTTGGTCTTAATAATGTGCAGCAATTGGATATCGCATTTAGACGCGACCCTACAAATTTCAGGCTGGGGATTAACAAGTTGGAATCCACAAAAGACAAGGAGCAAAAAGCTGCTGAGACCTTTTATTACCTCAACTAAGGCGTACCAGAGGTCAAATTTCATGTAAGGTTAACCTGTCTGTAACAGACTCACCTTGACTTCTCCAGTTTTGACTGATCTTAATATTGTGTAGCAATTGGATATTGTGGACCGGGTCCAACCAATATCGGCCCATGGATTAACAGGTTGCATTCCAAGGGAGACGGGGACTAGATGGAATCCACGAGAGACGGGGTACAAAGAGCTGCAGGTCCATAGTATTATCTTGAGCTACCTAGACACCAAAAGGTAAGCATTGACTGCCCATAGTATCACATACAAAATCAGATAAAGGATGAGATTTGTTAGAACCAAAAACTCTCTGTCGACCTTACCTTCTATTTCAACCAAATTGGAACCTGGGAACTCCTTCAGAAACCCCTCATTCTATCCAGCTTGAGCAATTTTCATGAAGTCTTAAACCACTGGGAAGTATCACTCCCTTGGGGGATTACTTCATTATACAGTCACCAACCATTCCCAAGATAACAACAAATTGAAAAGATTTTTTACAATTGCATATCCTGATTCTCATTCAAAACTTTATATCTCATTATCAAACTGGTCATGCTTCAACGGACATGTTTCCTTCACATGTTCGAGAGACACTTCGCATTCCACTCTCAATCTAAGATTTTTAGAGAGACTTGCGTTTCATCCGTATAATTTCACCTGGCGGGCTCTGATTTTGGCACAAAACATGACGATACCATAATGAAAATACTGTAAAGCTACAGAAATTCCTACTTCACTTAGCTGCTGCATCTTTTCTTTTCTGGATGTGCTACTGCTATACTTCTGTCATCTATATTGTATATATGCTCAAAATAGGCATAATAAGTTTTTTGATGCATGCTACCAGGAGTACAGTAGACAAACATGATTGCTTTACCTGATAAGATGAGGTTCATATCACTTTTGATGCTATGGGGTTTGGCAGAGAACCTTAAAGATGGAATATACAGGCATATGGTAGGGTGATCTTAAGTTGTGTCAACTTCATGAATCAAGGACGATGAGAGGTTGTTGTTCGACATCCGGAGGTTTTTCAATGTGTGGTTATTCTGTTGTTCCATATAATGTTTTGCTCATCTTCTCTGATGAGACAATTTTATATTTTATCCCATGCATGTTTCTTTTCTTTCTCTTGGTATGTTCAGGTAACAAACTTTTTCATATGTTCCGGGTTAAGAAGTAATGCTCAATGTTTTTTTTTTCGCAGTCTAGATCATTCTTTTTTTGTCTGTCTGATTACCTTCAAGAACTAGTTCGAGTAACCTCTGACAAGTCTAGGGATTTCACGAACAATGACAAGTTCAAAAGGATGGCCAGACAAGTCTCGCCATTCAACTCTATTGCCTCCAGAATTACCTCCTTGGGTTGCAAACTCAACAAAGCCCATCACCTTAAAAGTTCTCCATTATAAGAAACGGACGTCAGATTTATCAGTGTGACCGGCTCGTCTGAGTCGGTGAAGAATTCTAACAACCGACTCATCCGAACCATCTGATGGATGAGATTTAAAAAAATAAAAAATCAACGGTAGATACAAATATGTTAGTAATTAGAAGTTGACTAGATTAGGAAATCTGGGTTTGGTTTACCGTTCGACAGAAATCCTAATTGACTTCTATATCCCTGATCGTGGAACCTATAAAGCATGTTATGGACAAACAAAAACTCACAATATTGAAGTTTAAAGTTCTCGTCACAAATACTCCATTAATCAATCTCACATTCATACTTTAGAAATAATGGAGTCAATAAACACTATTTCCACCGGGTCTTCAAATCTCATCAGCACCGGATCATCGAATCTCAATGTTCACTGTGGTTAGTTTTCTCCAACACCTATCAACTATTTTTCATTTTTTTTTTTTTTTTGAATTCTCGGTACCTGCATATGATTAATTCTAACTTAAAGTTTCTGTAAAACAAGCATTGAATACTCATATCAAACAATTCATGGTTGTTACATGCATTGTTCACTAGTTATGCATGAGATACCAAGAACAGGTTGATATTTTATGTAAATGATTCATTATTTTTTTGTAAGATACTAGTTAGTTCCTCCTCGTGCATTTTCAATATAATTTCGTAATTTTAACACTGTAGTGCGTGTTGTGGTCGTCGTTAATTTGTTACTGATTCTATCCAATCCTCTTGTTATACAGATACAATGTCTTCCTCTTCTTCTTCAAGTGTCAAGACCAACCTCTCCAGCACCAAACCAATGCCAAAGGATCTTGATGATGAAGCCAAGTTAGCTAGGCTTCCATCTGGTTTTAAATTCAAACCAACAGATGCTATATTGATTCATTACTACCTCGCCAGAAAGAATTTAGGAGAAGCATTACCACCAAACAGAATGAAGGAAGTGCTCGATTTCTACGACCATCATCCTAAAAAGCTCACGCAAGATTACAAGGGTATGAACCAAACCATTGGTACTTGTTCACACAAAAGTACCATAGGAAAGAAGCGGTAAGAGGCAGCCTGGATAGCACCAACAGGGTTCGGATTCGTGTTGCAGGGCCAGGCTTTTGGTCGTCAACTACACCGCGTAGTCCGATCTATTCGACCGCAGACTCTACAATTTTAAATGGACGCAAAGACAGTTGGGTATATCATGAAGTCCGGGGTCGTAAAGCATATAAAACTGAGTATGTCATGCAAGAATACACCACGATGACGGAGTATGAAAATGAGGAAAAGAAGATAAAGGATGGGTGG
>JAJJWW010004139.1:0-51782 GCA_023531295.1 Papaver armeniacum
TGTGTAGCATTTTTAACATCTTGCTTCTCCTTCCTTTCGTGTTAAACATCTGAGTGAGGGGGTCCATTAAAGGATCTTGTTACAATACTAGTCTCTTAATTCATAATTTGTTGCCACGACTTTTTAATTTATCATTTCTAATCTATTTCTTGGTGTTTTTCCTTTCATTAGATAAGCATGAAGTTAAACTCCTCCAATCCTGTAATGGTATCTTTGTGCTTCCTCTTCTACGAGCATTACTTCGCTTCTTCCTCTTCCTCTTTGTTGATTGATGGTGATTGAAGTATACGTATTTTTATGCATCTCGCAGATGGATCTGTCATCATACTTGATATAAAAGCAAAAGCATGCTGAAGGTCTATTGTCTTTTTCTTGATATGTGTCTCCACTTTATTTTTGTTATCTTCACCGACAACCACAACAAGCTTTTTTACTTTTTCAAGGATGCTTCATTTGTAGTATACTCTTCTTTTATCTCGTGAATAGCTAGCGAGAATCGGTGGTAATTCTTACATTCTCCAACTTCATTTCTATTGCAAATCGCAAAGCATGTATTATAGCTTCATACTTTGTTTCATTGTTAGTAGATGCAAACTCCAATCTGAAGAGAAAGCCATTTTATTGCCTTTCGGAGAAATTATAATGATCCCAATTCCGTTACCTTCTCCATTTGACGATCCATCTACCAATATTTCCCATCTATTTAGCTCATTAATAAATCCCTTGGATTTCCATGTTCTTCTTTTTTATATCCATCATTTCTTCCATCGCCTCATCTTCTTCCAATGGGAATTTCGCTAAAAAGTCTTTCATAACTTGCGATTTTGGTGAGGATAACACTTCATATTTGAGTTTGCAATGACTTACTTGAGCATTCCATCTTTCAACCCTTCCGATCTTTTTGAATTTTTCATTCTTGACTCAATTGGTACTTTTGTCATTACCTTTACTGTGTATGCTTCAAAATAGATGCGAAGTTTAAACGTCAGCGTAAACTAATGCCAAAATTAATTTTCAATTTTTGAGTAGTTTTTCTCTGCAGCATTGAATGTTTCTTGATGTAATAGATTGGTTTTTCCACCTTCGCGTCCATTCTAATAATACAAGGCTTAGTGCATCTGGAGGTTGTATGAGGTAAATTAGTAATTCCTCCCGTCTTGCTTTTTGTAATATTGATATATCCATTAGATGTTCTTTTATTCCTTGCAATGCCTTTTTCACACCATCCGTCCACCCAAATTTCGTTCCTTTTTAAGTATGTTGAAAAATGTTTGCACTTATCAGATGATCTCCCGAAATGAATCTTCTAGCGAAGCTAATAATCCATTTAACTTTGCACATCTTTCACATTCTTTGGCGTTGGCATGTCTCGAATTGCTTGTACCTTCTCCGGATCAACTTGTATTCCTTCTTTTGATACAATGTATCCTAAAATTTTTCCAGATGCCACTCCAAAGGTACATTTTTCTGATTTACTTTGATGTTGAAATGTCTCATTCGCTTCGAAAATTTCCTTCAAATCTCGCACATGATCTTTTGCTTATTTGCTTTTATTAACATGTCATCCACATATACCTCTAATGTTTTATGTATCCATTGTTCGAACACTTTCTCCACCATCCTTTGATATTCACCAGGCATTTATGATCCGAATGGCATTTTTATAAAATATATAATCCTCTTGGAGCAAAAAAGGTAGTATGTTCTTGGTCTTCTTCGCGAGAGGATTTGATTGTATCCCTTATATCCATCAGGAAGATATCCTTTCATTTCCCGCCGCCGATTCAACCATCTCATGGGAATATCCGTAAAATGGGAAAACTATCTTTGGACAAGCTTTGTTTAAATCGGTGAAATCTATGCAAATTCTTATTCCTTTTTATTCTTCTTAACTCGACCATATTCGCTATCCATTGGTATTTTGCTTGCCCTAATAATGCCAAAGATCAAGCATCTTCTGCAACTCTTCTTCTATTTGAGGATGATATCTTTGTTGCGATTTTTCTAATTCTTTGTTTGAATGGTCCTGGGCATTTTTATCAATCTCTAATTTATGACACGCTACAGATGGATCTATTCCAGGCATCTCATCCATATCCCATGCGAAGATATCTATATAATCTCGCAACAAATCAACGGTCTTTCTTTCTTCATCTGCCTCCATTTTAGTTCCAATATTCACTTCCTTTGTTGGTTCTGCCGTAATGTAGCTAGCCTTCGTTTCTCCCATGGGCGTTGGTCCTTTTATTTCCTTTGCGAGATCACTCTCTTCACCACATTTCTTTTTCCTTCTTCGCTCTTATCATATATGTTCTAAATTCTTCTTCCTTTTTTCACTTTTTGCCATCTTCTTGCGATCTTTTCGCCTCTTCACCCATTCTTCATAATGTTTTACTTGATTTGATGATACATTCTTCCTTTATTTCCAGTATCTCCTCCGATTTCGCTAATTCCACTACAAGATAGAAATCGACACATTGATGAAATGTTGATGCTACGACTTTTTTATTGCGTGTATCCATGGCCTTCCCAGCATTATGTTATATGGTGATTCCATATCTACTACGCATAACGTCACATTTGTTTCAATTTCTCCCAACAAAATTGTATTTTTATTTCCCCTTTAGGTTTTGTTATTGATTTATCAAACAATAGATATGACATGTTACGGAAGTCATTTCTTCATCTTTGTACCCCAATTTTTTATATGCATGATAAAACATTATATTACTGAACTCTTTGTATCCACTAAAGTTCTACTTATTGCCCATTCTTCCATTGTTTTTGTTAATTTTCCTTCTTCTTTGCTGGCACTTATCGTAATTACTAGTAGAGATGTGTGATTTAAGTTCTCTCGACATCTCATTCTTAGTGAATATAATTCTCTTTTTCCCATTCTTTCAAGGGTAACACCTCCTTTCTTGTTATAATTTTCTTTTCTTCAAAATCTCTTTTATGTATTCTCCCTTTAATACTTTCATGAAATTCATTAACCATTGATTTTTGAAATCATATTACATTCAATTCTTCATTACCCTCTCGATTCTAATTTTCTTCAATTTATCCATCATACTCTTGATTTTTACCGTTTTAGTGACAATATCCAATCTCTTATCTTCAATCACTCCTGTTTCTAGCGCCATTATGTAGTTATGAAATCCTACACTACACCCCTCACTAGAATATACTCAATTAAGACATTTTAAGATGAATGATTATGATTCCTATTGATTGAATACTTGAATCTTTACAATATGAAATAGAAATGAGTTATAGAATTACAATCACTCTAAAACTTTCTCTCTCCTAATGACTTGCTTAACAATTCCAAAAAAGAACCCCCTACAACAGATTTATTCAACCCTTTATATATAGGTAGCACACACAGTGGATGATGACTAAGCTGTCCTTTATTTTCGGGAATGTCTTGCGAAATATCGCAAGTATACATGTATCAATTCTCGTGACACTCTAAATTTCGGCCGAGTCTTCACATCTTTCTCATGTTTTGGTTTGTCGTCATTCATTGCGTCATTTATTTTACTTCCTGCGACTCCCTCGCAATATCATCATTTATTAATCTCGCGAAGTATTGATGTCGCGATATTCTGATCCTACACTATCTTCCATCAATAATTGACAATATAGGCTTAACTTTTGTATTTGTCACAAGTCCATTCATTCCTTTATCAATATATGAATATCGACTTACGAAAGACTTTACTTTTGACAAGATATGGGACAATCATAGTTCACAGACGCAAAAATACATATCCCATAAACAATTGCAATATATAAAACCATAAAGATTACTACGCAAAATCATCTTCCAAACAAATTTAGAAATTAAACCAATAAATCTAAAAACATGAAGATGAAAGCGTTGGACATAGATATGTGTAATCACAATAATGGCTATTCCAAACTCTAGTTATTCTTCTAAAAAACAAGAAAAATAGAATTCTCATCCGAAGACTTACTAGTCGTTGTAGATCTTTCTCGAGCCTCTCACGAGAATTCCTTCTCATTATTGAAAAAACCATTGATTATGGGATCATTCAATTCCTCCAAATCTTCAGAAATATCAGTTAACTCACTAAGTTCTCTTTTTAGCTCACGCAAGGTGTTCTTTGAAAGAGATAACATTTTTCATAGTGAGCTATCTCTTCTAAAGACAAAACAATTTGAGATTTTAAATTGTTTCTTTTGTTGATGAAATCTTTCACCAAACCTACGAAGTTATTATCAAAGTCGATAAAAAGACAAGAGGCGATTAGAGGAAGAACCTTCTCCACACTTTGTAGTCTTCACTTTCTTTACCATTGATGAAGAGATTCCTTTACACAGATACACATTAATTACTTCGACTGCATCCCTGCTTGTGGTGCCTCTAGTTACAGGAGCCATGAAACTGTATCTTTTCAGGAAAGAAAAGGAAGTCTACAAAAGTATTAAATAGACTTGTGAAATGTCTAAACCCTAGAAGAATAAGTCTTCCATAGTTTAAAGAGTCAATATCTATATTGTTAGGAGAATATTTCTTTAACAAAAATAAATACACTACTTGAGTCACAAAAGACGAAAAATCCCATTTTCTCAAGTTAAGGATGGGGATGTAACGTCTGCGGAATTAGACGAGAGATGTTGTGAGCCAGATGCTCTCCTTGTTTACCAAGGCTTGTTGTATAAACATGTTTCCTACCTCTTCTAATTCTGGAGGCATTGGTTTTATGAGACCCATGTTGATTATCCAGATTCATCTTTTGCATGTTCTTTTGCAGTCTGGAAATTCTTTTGTTGTTCCTCTTGAACCTCCAACACGTGCTTTGAACATGATTCGCATTTCTACAAAACGAACAAATCAAGGATCTTTTGTCTTGTTGAAGTGCCTTCTATTTATCACAAACGTCAACCTTTATTTTTTCATGAAGAGAAACAACGGGGTTGAAAATACTTGCAGTCTTGCTTTTAAATCCTAAACCATTTGTGTTTCTAAAGGATTTCTGACCAAATAACATTGCTGAGATTTTGTCAGAACTTCCAGATAATCTTTGTAGATCATCCTTGAGAGTATTAGTCTCGTTTTCCTTTAGAGCAATGGTTCTGGTGAGTTTATCATTAAGACAGTCTATCTCAAGATCTTTCACCTGGATTAATGATTCTAGTTTCTTCAATGAAGCTTTTAATTGAAGATTTTCTTGAAAAACCTCTCTATTCAAGAAATCAAAAATCTCTGTGTCAGACTCAATTTCTGAATTAGACCTTGAGTATGTGTATGTTTCTGCTGCAAGAGCTGCGGGTTTATCACATCCATCAGACGCATTCAAAATGTTGATACTCAAAGATTTTTCTTTCACATAATCATTAGCAGCAAGAGCTGACAGAAGATGTTTATCACATCTAATGTTTCTTTTTACAAATTCCTTGATCCTTTCTGTTATCAATGGTTTATCGAACCAATCACCATTCGAACAACATTCATCAGCCCAAGACAAGTTAGAGGATTCACTTGTGTCGGAAACATCATTGAATGCAAAGGTTTGAACAGAATTTGGATCAAGAATTTTTACCTTTCCAAGTGAGGTATTTTTGGAGAGGGTGTTGAGGTTATTTCCTCCATCGATGGCATGCTTCTTAGAAACGTATCTATTGTCTTCAAATATAGTTTCTAAGATATCCCAGGCATCTTTAGACTTAGTGCAAGTAGACACATAGTGCTGAAGGTCTGGGGTAACGGCTTGTCTGATAGCATTTAATCCGTCAAAGTTTTGCATTGCAGCAAGAGATTCTTCAGGATTATAACTACCAACATCCTTAGGTATAAATACATCGCCTTTTGTATTAACCGGAGGATCATAGCCTTTAACTACACGTACCCAGGTTTGAAAATCACGAGCTTGAAGATAAGCACACATAGAAACTTTCCACCCTGGGTAGTTTAAGCCATCGAAGACTGGTGGTATGTATATTGAGATAGAACCTCTGTCCATAGAGTCAGATCGCTAAAACACAGACTTATAAGGTCTTGAACGTGTTTGCCTGCTCTGATACCAAATGAAAAAGCGGGGGTACAAAACCATACCCAACAATTCGATTAGCAATCTGTATGGACAAACTCCAATATACTTTCTAGAGAATCAACTAGACAGTCAGACCCAATCTAGAGAAAAGTATATCAAATAGTTTATATCTCAATCTCTCGATTTGATCTTTACTCAAGCAAATAGAAATCTGCGAGTCTTTATCAAAGAGAGATTACTTGGATGCTACCAAAGACCAATATCCAAGTGTCAATCAATCTTAAATCAAAAACCAAAAGGTCGTATATTCTAATTGATTGAAAAACGCACAACCTGTGATATTTCAATTATATAAACAAATATAATGCGGAATAGAAATAACACAAACACCAGAATTTTGTTAACGAGGAAACCATAAATGCGGAAAAACCGGGACCTAGTCAGATTGAACACACGTTGTATTAAGCCGCTACAGACACTAGCCTACTCCAAACTAACTTCGATCTGGACTGTAGTTGAACCCCAATCAATCTCATACCGATCCAAGGTACAATTATGCTCCTACGCCTCTGATCCCAGCAGGATGCTACATACTTGATTCCCTTAGATGATCTCACCCACAACTAAGAGTTGCTACGACCCAAAGTTGAAGACTTTAATAAACAAATCTGTATCACACAGAAAAGTCTACGATAATAGATAAATCCGTCTTCCACGAATATACCTACGAGTTTTGTTCCGTCTTTTGATAAATCAAGGTGAACAGGAACCAATTGATAACCCGAACTTATATTCCTGAAGAACAGCCTAGTATTATCAATCACCTCACAATAATCTTAATCGACACAGCGAAAAAAGATATTGCGGAATCACAAACGATGAGACGAAGTGTTTGTGATTTCTTTTATATCTTTCCTATCGGAGATATAAATCTCAAGCCAATTATTCCAATTGTACTCGTATGATAGAAACATCAAGATCAGATCACACAACTACAAGAAAAGTAGTATTGGTCTGGCTTCACAATCCCAATGAAGTCTTTAAGTCGTTAACCTGGTTTAGAGAAGAAAACCCAAGGTTAAAGGAGAATCGACTCTAGCTTATACAACTAGTATCACATGTAAGGTGTTGGGATTAGGTTTCCCGGTTGCTAGAGTTCTCCCTTATATAGTCTTTCAAATCGGGTTTTGCTATCAATGTTAGCTTGGTAACAAAGCATTCAATATTCAGTTAGATGAAAACCTGATTAGATTCAAGCTAATATTTCTCAACCGTTGGATCGAAAACTTAGCTTGTTACACACAAATGAAATGTCCAATTTTGGGTTTATGTAACCGTTCCCAAACATTAACATTTGTTGGTTCAATAATAGTTAACCAAATGGTTAGCCATATGATCACTTTCATATCCACCATATTCTTCTTCACCATAACTAGTTCAAATGACTCAAATGAACTAGTTAGAGAGTTGTTCAATTGCTTAGATCTTATGTAACTACACAAGACACAATCGAAACAAAAACAGTTTGATTCACTCGAATCGGTTCATGAACTTTATAACCACGGTTTGCAAAAGCATTCCTTAGTTTATCTAAACATGAGTTCAAGAACAACCGGTTTTAGATATAACCTACTCAAGTTCTTGTACTTAAGCTCACGGAAGGAGTTCACAAACTCTAGCAGAAATTCTCGGGTCGAGAACTTCCGCCAGTTCGCGGACTTGGCTCACGCCTCATTCCGTTTCTCTTGATCAACAAAGTTCGCAAACTTTGGTTCAAGGAATAAGGATTTATACATATGTTTCCACAACAATGCTTATATCCTACCAATGGTTATGTAATCTAAACTCTCATTTCAATCATTGAAACATTCTCGAGAGGACGTTATATAGCCGTTTTCTGGACCATTTTCTTGAGCAATTTTCAAAGTGATTGAAACATAACATGACATTTGTCACTAGGTAAAGATGAATTTGGCTAAAGCGAAAGCTTACCAAAACATATTTTGAGAAATAGATAGGCGAGTTAAACTCGGCTCGAAATAGCAAATGTGTATAATGAAAGTCTATATATCAAAACGACTTTTGTCTCAAGAGTAGGAGATAGAGTAAATAGAATTTTGAGTGACAGATAAGTTCAAGTCTCCACATACCTTTTAGTCGATGAAGTTCCACCAGTTCCTTGAGTAGTCATTTGTCTTGTATGATGATTGGCATGGAGTCTTGAGCTCAACTACACTTTCTATCCTAGTCCGAGACCTTTAGATGTGGCTAGAAATCAAGACTTATAGTTTTGATCACTAACACTGACAAACATGCTTGAGATAGCAACGCATGCGAGTTCAACCGAGCAATGCTCTAACAATTATGAACTCTTGCATGCATAAGGTTAAAAGATTTCGATATGATTTCAATATTTCTAACAATTATCTCTTCCTTCCATAATAACCAAAGACCTCCACTCCTACCAATTGATGAAACAATACAATGATTTTCAAAAAAAAAAAACTGACTAACCCTATGATTAGATAAACATTCAGACATATTTGTTTCTGAAAGAATACCATTTTGGATATAATATATTTATCATTAGTGTGAATGATTTATCCATGGTTCATGTCTTAGAAAATTTTGTTAAATAATATGTATGGATACAAATATAAAAATGGTGTAATTGTATTTTTCGAAAATAACTTGGATTAAATATAAAGCAAAGTTAGGTTTACTTTCAATCTAATAGCCTTGGTCGGAAACTATAAATAGGGACTCTTTGCAGCGTCACAACTTATCCCATTACACACTTGTATGACAGTTGCATAAAGAGTACGCATATTCTCCCTTGAGCCTTTATGATTGGGAAGCGACTTTTAAAATCTGTTTAGGGAATTAAGAATCCAAAAAGTATCCCTACTTAGGTAAAAGATAAACTCGTATTTTAGATTTCAGTTTCTTATACTTTTTTATAGGTATAATTTTTTTAGACCTTGAGGTATTTGTTATTTTAAGGTCCTTGTCTTCTGACATAAGTTTATCCAATAATGATGAAAAGTTCTTTTCAAATTCTGCTGATCACTTTCGAATCCGAGATTAAAACTCTTATGAAGGTATCATCATATTTCATATTTCGATTTAAGAAATCTTTGGAGAGAGCCCAGAAGTTTTTTGGATAGTATACCTCTTGTACTTCTAGATTGGGGATCAAGGAGTTACTAATTAACAGAAAAACCTTGATTTAAAAAGTTTCACTTTTCATGTTTCACACTTAGTTTAGATCATATAATATTCCTTGTTTGTGTGATCAATAATCTAAATTGTTAGAGCAAATACTCTTTCGAATCCACATACATACTCTTTCGAACTCACATGCAATGGTATGTCAAGTTTTTTGTCATAATGTAGTTGCCAAAACTATTTATTAATTTATGGTCTACTAAAGTCGGCTTCAGACTATACTAAATTAGGTTGTAGATGTTTAAGCATTTACTCAACTTACCCTTGAATATTAGAGAATACCCGAAGATAAAATTGAATACCTTCATTAAAGGTTAGTAATGAAGACTAATTTTCGTTTTAGACTATTTTTCCTTTTATATATCCATTTAACTTAGGTAAGTTAAAGATTTTAGTATTAAATAACATCCTAAAAGGTTCTTATTAAGGACTGGCATTTCGGTAAATCAAGTGAGATTTTTTAATCTAAGATCTCGCTTGATTAGATTCGTACTCAAGAATCAAGATAGAATAATCCATGTGAGATATGAAAGTTTAAGTTCGCAAAGTAATAAACTGACTTCGCGAACCTAAGGCATGTCGTTTTCTGTTGACAATTTTTTTGCTCACTAGGTTTGCAAACACGTACTGAGTTCGCGAACCTGAAGTCTAAAAGGTCTTATTCATGTTTTTTATTCCATATTGAGTCCGCACAAAACATATTGAATATACGAACCTAATCTAGAGAAACTTATGATGTAGACTTTTTAAAACTTTAGTTCGCAAACCTAATATATTGAGTTCCTAAGCTAAGTTGAAAAGATTATTCCTGATAAAAAATTTAACTTGAGTTTTTGAATCTAAGATAACATGATTATTCCTGATGCTTTGATCTCACTTGAGCTCGCAAACCTCACTTGTGAGTTCACGAACCTAAGTAAAGCGGTCGTGGGCTGTGATCGTTGGATGACTCTTTGAACCTCCGCGAGGGTTTGGAGATAGATGTTCTCCAAAAAGGCTTCATAGGCCGACTCCTTATCTTTGTCCTGCGGACACTGCGACGCAACTGGAAAGTCTCCTTCATTGGTCTAGTGAAACTGTCTTGGCTCTCTGTCGTTGGAAAAATCCAATTGGCTGCTTCTCTTCTGCTTTTGTACGGAATGGCTACGTGATCCGTCTGCATCTTCGTCAGTAGAAGTACAGGACTTGGCCAAAGAATGGACATCCTTCAGGATATGAAGCGTCTCATTTTGTCGTCCAATGATATCAACTTGATTTGCAGCCATATCCTCTAGCATCTTTATCATGCCTGCCATGGTTCTTGAAAGGTTTGAACGACTCGGATACATCTGGGAAACTGGGATTTTGATCGAAAAATGGCTTTTAGTTAAGTGATTGAACTAGGCCTAAGACCAATTGGGATGGAAATGAAACTGAAAGTTGAATTTGCAATCGAGAGATTTAATCTCCCACCGTGGTCGCCAATTATTTGTGGGTGAAAATCAACATTTCTTTGGTTTTGTAAATTTGGGTGTGTGGATGAGAAACAGAATCTAAACCCTAAACAAATGCACTGCACGGGAGTACTTTAGTCGAGAGATCAATCTGTACAATCTTGGCCTAAACCAAGAAATGGCTGTTCTAGGCTTGCTTCGGTCACAAAGTGAAGGAGAAGGGTTGGTCTTAGAGAGGGAAGCGAAGAAGGTGTTGAAACCAGAATGGTTAATTCTGAAGGTGTGGCTATTTATGACTTGTATCAGAATATGAACTGGCTTGCGGAATGTAAGCTATCAGTTCTTTGGGTTTTCTGGATACTGTGTTGTTGTTCTGACCAAAACTTGTTGTTTGGTGAAAATAGCTGAAACCTATTTATACAAGTCATAATTGAACACACCCTGGTTTAATAGGAAGTGGGAGTGACTGAGTGATGGAAGAGTGGAGCAATGTGTAACCGCCAGAAACCACGTTTCCACGATGAAGGAAACGAGTTTGTTTTCACCTATTACTTCTTGCCACCACTAACTGCCCTGTTTCCTGGCACTTTCTTATAATGGGCGTGTTGCACGCCACACGCTGTAAACCGCCAGACCAATACCCTGATGAGTATCCCCTGGTTTGTGACATGTTTGATGTCTCGAGTGTTTTCGTGGAAAACGTGTAGCAGTCTGCTACGTGTGGAAAGTATCTTGACTTTGACTTGCCACAGGCTTGTCAATTCCATGGCGAATATGCAAGGCTGAGATCGCAACTTATGAGAAAGGGTGGCCATTGATTATGGCCACGACTGTTCAGTGCCCGACAATAGCATAATGGCGCTTTTAGCGTATGCCAGTGACATGGTAGCATGATTGGCATGGTCAGCGCATGCCAGTGGCACGATGGTGCAAGTGGCGCCTGGCATAGCCATGGCCGCCAGATTTGGCACATTGGTGTTGGAATCAAATGTGGTGTAGCAACATCCGTTCAAAGTAGCCACATCAATCCAATGTTCTCGTGGAACATTATTTGGCTTGGTTGGCGTAGCAACTTTGCCTGAATTAGGGGTTGGCATGCTGAAACCCTAATTAGTGCATACGACATGCGGCATGTGACCGTGGCACAACGGCGTTTTGTCAAACGATGCCAAAGCCACGCCAAAGGAACCATAGCCAGGTCATCACGTGGAAACGGCCACAAGAGTAAGTATTTCCACGAGTGGCTATGGTGTGGCGCCTTTATTAGGGTTTCCTAAGTCCGCACGGCTCGTGGCATGTTATGGGGCCCGAAGTGGCATAGTTTATGCCACGACTGGAAATTAGGGTTTCATCCATCGCCACTAAAGCAAGATCGTGCTTATGGATAGAATAACCACGTTGAAGTCCGTTATGGCGTTTGCCACGAACAGAAAGTGGGTTGGCGCGTTTGGCGTGCTACTGCGGCAGGGTAGCACATTTAGCATGTGGCTTGGCATGCTCGCTTGGCATGCGACTTGTTTGGCATGCCATTAGCATTCCATTGGCGCGGTCTTTGTGAACCCAATTTGGCATGGTGACCACTTGACGCAATTTTGCCTCTTTTAATACCGTGGTCGGTTTAGAGCAACCTGATTGGTCAATAAAACAGAGGGTCGGCCAAGCATGGGCATGGCCACACTTCTGGTACGCGTAGCGGTTTTAAAGCGACCTGATTGGTCGATGGGGAATAGGGCCGACAAGTATGGGCCCAGCCACAACTCATGGGAGTGTGGCAGGTTTAAAGCGACCTGGTTGGTTGACAGGGAATAAGGGTCGGCTTGGGCAACATGGGGTGTGGCCACTTGCAAGTGGCACCAGCTGGCCTATGGCGTGGCCACACCTTATTTTGTTGATGCTCCTTCTCCGCGGCTCCTTTATTATTTGCTTTCTGTTTTTGGGTAGGACTTTGCACCTAATAATCCACGACGGATCGATTGCTTAGTTTCGACCAACGGGGTCTAATATACTGCGCAGGGCGCAAAACCCTAATTTTTTGCAAATTAGTCAGGTTTATGAATTTCGTGAACTATCACAAAATTGATTGAATTCTATGTGTTGACACATAATTTTTTATTGCCAGAGAGCAATATGCTTTCTGATTGAGTACTTTATGCAAGGACCTTAACCTTGATACTTGGAAATTCGTGCTACTCTGCTACGAGTGAACACGAATTCGTCATGCCATACCAATATTAAGGGTTCTTCCGGGGAACACAAGCACAAGAAAATTACTTAGTGGGTCTTATATTAGTGAATAATATAGACAAGGTGCTGAAATTTACTGAGTATATCGGGATTGTTGCTACATGCGCTTGATCTGGATAAATTTCATGCAAATATATTGAATGGCTCAATAAATGCGTCAGTGGAGAGGTTGACACTCATCACTTTTACATGGCTCCGTTTCTTTGCAGAGTGACGACACATTAAATGTAAGGTTTTACAAATTTAACCCTGAACTAAAAACCACCATCAACAATTGGTATGACTTTTATTAGTGAAACCGATCGTAAGTAATCACCTGAGATGGTATGATCGAGTTTGTGATTTTGTGTAAGAACGACTCTGGGTAAAGGGGAACCGATCCTAGTAAGAGGTGCAACACATCATAAATGGGAATCGATCCTTGTATGAGGTGCATCATGTTTTAGCAGAAAGGAGAACCAATCCTATGGACATGTGCAACACGTTTTTATGCAAAAGGGAACCGATCCTATGGACATGTGCAACACATTCAAGTTAGATACCATATATATGTGGGGAATCGATATTACCTAGTCAACCGAATTTCGGAAATCCAGTGTGACTATGCATAGTACTCACATGGAGGTAGAACCGAAACTTGTTTTGGTAGAACCGTTAAACCCATGATTGGTGATTGAGTGTTCTTGATCAATCACATAGTTCTTCTGAAATTGGATAAACCAATTCTAAACTTGTTTGGAAGTGTGGAAAATCGATTTCAAGATTGCAAGTATGAAACAGGACTTACAGAGTAAGGATGTCGACATACTTTAAACATGTGCAGTAACGCTTATCTTCAATTGTTCAAAGTTATTCCTTAATAGCTAAAGGAAGAGAATCCTAGGATCGAAACATAAATAAGTTAAGAATCTTTTATTTAAGGTTTTTAATTTTATTTTAGGAAAATGAGAATTAGTAATGTGCATACTAGTTGGAGATTTTCCAAAGAGATTTTCGGTCAATATTTTGGACAGAGCATTTCCCGGGAATTATGGAAACCGAATTTGGAATATATTGCATATCTTGAGAATAGTTTCGGTTTTGGAAATTCCTTGGTGTCCAAACTTCCTTGTCTATAAATACTCGAAGTTTGCATTTTTAGCAAACTAATCCTTCGTGACATCAAACTTCCTCGGTTGTGTTATTACGGGTGAAGCCGCCTATTCGGAGAGGAGAGTAACCTAATTAGGCGAAATCTCTTACGTCCGCTCAGTTTAAAGTCTTCTTTGGGATTGAGAAGCTTTATTAGTACCGGTGGTGGGAAACTAGATAATTGCGGTTTATCTTGTGTTTTCGATTGATTTGATTGACTAATGGTGGTTGAACTTTGATTGCACCTAGTTTGTTTATGCTTGAGAATCTTCTCTTCTGATATAAGATTCGCTAAAACTAGATCAAATTTTCGACAGGGATCTTTAGACTGTTTGTAGATCTAAAGACGTCTTGTGATAATCCATTATTAACAGACTCCATTTTGTGCGTGATTGATCACAAGAGATTCAAGTTGTTGTGTTCAGGCATTTATTGAAGATCTAAGAAGATTTGAAGACAAAGAAGATATTGAAGTTTTCTGATTTTGGGTTCACAATCTTTGGTGTGCACAATACGTGTTTCAATATATATAGAGGATCCAACTATAATCGGTTTATCCTTGTGGTAAATTAGATTGATTAGTTGTGTAGATCGGCATCAATACAATTATTTGTGATTAAAAGTATTGATTGCAAAATCTTAACAATTACTTCGGTAGTTGATCATAAGATAGATCTAAGAACCTAACGAAGGAGTTTATTAAGATATACAGAAGAGCCTTTGTCGAACTCACATCACTTGTTTGAAGAGAGTTGCTACCAAATAGATTTGTTGTTCCTTTACTGTTTGGAATACGAACCAAAGGAATTGTTCCAAGTACATGACTTATTCATAAGTTGAAGGCGTGGGAATACAGACGGAACTAGGTGAACTATAAGTTTAGTTGCTTGGTCTCAACTATAGGAAGTTGGTTTGATTTTGTATAGCGGCTTAATCCTGAGAGTAATCAATTCTGGACAAGGTCCCGGGATTTTTCTGCATTTACGGTTTCCTCGTTAACAAAATCTTGCGGTGTCATTTACTTATATTTATCGCAATTATAATTGTTGTTATTATAATTTAAAGTACATTACACAAACGTTAATTCCTATTTTACTTGATAGTAATCCTATTGTGTTTGGTTAAGTCCGAACCTCTTATCAAGTAAACATGCTTTGTTGTTGTATTGTCTCGATCTCGTATCCATAGACAATCACACGAAGTGTGAACCGATTAGTTGTATTGTCTCAACTCAGTCCATAGACACTCAGTTTCGGAGAAAGGACTTATAGGTAGGAAAAGTCTTAGCTTGAGGTATATTTGGGTACCCTCGCATTTTCACTGATTATCATGAACAATTTTTTTCATATCTTTCGGTAAATTGTTCGCCCAACAATGTAGCATCAAATCTTGACCATTGTTAAGTTGGTTCGTTATTTTTACATAAAACTCGATAAACACTCACTAAATAATATCGCAAACAAAAGGAAGTAAGTAAATATGTAGACACCACAACTGCAATTTTTAAGACTAACCATTTTTTTTCTTCGGTTGAGGATGATTCTATCTGTCTCTCCATCTTCGTATTTATACACAAACAACAAAACCACATTTACATCTTGCACGCCTTTATTTGAAAAGAAAATATGACTAAGATTTCTTCATTAATTTGCTTTCTAAAGTCAATGGGGATTTTCTTTCTTATCTTTTTCATTAAATTAAATATGAGATAATGGGTGCATTGATTTGAGAATCTATTGAAAATCCACTTCTACTTTTTCATTATATCAGAAATATCTTTTTGGTCTTTGGAAAGCCGATGTAGTTATCAAAGAAAATATGAATTTTTTTTAAATCCTTACAGAGATGAATTTGGAGCTCAAATTATCGATGTCATCTTCCAAAGATTTCACAACTGTACTAGAGTGACTTGTATCGGATAGTATTCTCAATGTTCACAACCCAAGCTCACCTAGCAAAATTGTGACTAGAAGAGGCACTACTCACTCGTGAATTCACTGGTCAAGTGAAAATTTTTTAAATGATTTTAGAGCTTAGCCATTTGGCTCCAGTAATTGTTTTTTTTTTATCGTAGGGCCACCACTAGAGCTGGAGCCATTTGGTTCCAGTAATTGCTAAAAACAGAGAGCTAAACATTTGGCATTTTGGTAAGTCTCACCGGCACAATCATAGCATACAATTACCCCTTACCACGGACGTGATGCGGCTCCAATAATGTTAAGAAAACTCCTTGCAGTGGTGAGCCTCGAGCCTTCGAGCACGGTTGGACAGGTCTGCTAGGCTTAAATCACTTTCCAACCTAACGTCGACTTGAACACGTGGCTATCATCTCTAAAGATGGATTCTAGATAACACCTGTAGGGGAAGAGGTTAGAAACGGAAATACTAAACCCAACACTGATAAAAACTAGAATAGGCAATATTCACTGGTCCGAGAGCACCCCCTCGAATAAATGCTTCCACCGCCGGTTGACCAAAATGAGGAGGCCAATTGCATGCGTAATCGGTCTTACATGTAAAGGGTCTTTTACCCATGACTCAAAATTTCCTTGCCAAGCTACGTAAAATAGATTTCCGGAAGTCCAAAGAAAAATTATTGCCAACTGTCCGAAGTGAGAAGCAAAACTTTTCTTCTACTCAAAACTTTGGTATAATAATATTTTGGACTAACCTTCCTTTTACAAAAAAAAAAATAATAATATTTTGACTAGATTTGTGCCCGTGCTACGCACTGGGCATATGTTTTCTTTTAACTTGGTGTGCTCGGGGCATTTCCCTGCCTCGTGGCAGTGCATTTTCGATTTGGTGGGTGTGGGGCTTCGCCCTGCCCCGTGGCGATGCATTTTTGATTTGGTGTGAGCGGGGTAAATATATTAAATAGGTGGATAATATGCGTAGATTTTATTTATTTTTTCCTTTTAACTTGGTGTGCGCGGGGCTTCACCCCGCCCCGTGGTAATGCATTTTTTTTAATTTAGTGTGCGCGGCTTCGCCCCAGCTTCGTGTCCATAAATTTTTGATTTGGTGCGGCGATGTATTTTTGATTTGGTGTGTCGGGGCAAATACATTAAATAGGTGGAGAATATAAGTAGATTTTATATATTTATTTTTTCATTTAATTTTTACAAAAAATATGAGGATTATTTCTCCCCTAAATATATTAATTTGGAAAAAAAAGTGTCCGAATATAGTAGTTACTCGATTTCCAAACTGAATTTGGACTCCCATAAAATTCCAAACACTCTAAGTTAGGTTTTCCTTTTAAGTTTGTACTTTTTGAACCAATCCTATGTTTCCAAGTGTATTCACCTAAATATAGTCACTTCATAAATGCAAAATTGAGTTTGGTTTCCTTTTTTTTTTTATTTGGTTTCCTATTCTTTTTTAACAATCATACGTTACAAGTGTCCTCACCAAAACGCTCGTTTCACAAAACTCAGAAAAGACCCATTACGGTCAATAGGAGGCGAGGATTTCCTCACCGTACAACATGGGAGATTTATTTGTCTATGCCTTTAAGTCTTTAGATTTCTATGGTTTCACAAATTTAACTCTTGAATTCAACATGAGTATGACTCAATTTGGAATGGTAATTACTCCTATCTCTATTTTGTATCAAAACAATCTCTCGTTGTTTTTAGGGTTTGTTTGTTTTCATGTTTATTAGCATGAATGGAAATAACCCATACCATAATGGGACTGGTTTCAACTAGAACAACCAACATGGTATTCTCATAAACGTCTAATAAATTAGGGAAAAGAGCAATGTACCATTGATATAATTTTCTTAAACTTTACAGTCGAATTACGTTACTACTAATATCAGAATAGCTTGGAATCAAACAATTCAAATTACATATAGTCCATTCCAGAAGTTATATATGATCAGAACAAATTACATTGATCTACATTATTATATTACTCAAAATAATACTAAATTCAAGAAATCCTTGGATAACAAATGGGATATGCCTGGAGACTTCTCATTATTTTTTGGGATTCTCAAACTCAATCTTTGATTTTCCTATCAACAACAAAAGAATAATCCTTTAGTGTCAAATGTCAAGTGATATTGTTTGCCTCTTTTTGTTGTACCATCATAAGAATATCAAGAGAAGCTGCACAATAACTACAAAACTCACCCAACATTTGTTAAAAATCTAAATATAAACATTAAGTCTATGCATTTGATCTCATTCTCTATAATTAAAATTCTTTCCGAAACCACGACTTATAACTATACCTTTTAAATTTTGTGGAAAAAACAATTCAGTTATGGTTGCTTTACCAAAGAAGGTAGAAAAATACAGTGAAGAGATTTACATATTCTAGATAACTGACCAACACAAAATCATTAGAATTAACAAATCACTCTTTACATATAAACATACCACCAAATTTGGAATTTCTCATGATTCATTCACTAAACAAACCCCATATTTCGCAGTTTAATGATAACCATACTAAAATTGATGGATTCGGATCAATCAAATGGTTTTTATTAAAAACAAAAAAAAAACAACAACAACAGAGCATTTCATTATAATCCCATCAAATTCAATTAAAGTTTGTTAGAAATTCTTCTAATTCCCTAATACACAAAGGTTAAAATTTTATAATTGATTTCTTTCATATCCATAAAATCACATCATTTTCGAGGTAATTTGAAGAATTTCAATTCTAGAAGAGTTAAAGTTACAGATTACGGGGATTTTGGATTAATTTAGGTCGTCACGGGTATAAGAGACAGTCAAATTGATTCTAATCCACCAATATATTTGCCTTATCTTCAAAATTTATGCTCAAAGTTAGAATATGGATCAACGAGATACAAATAAAATGGGCCACTAAAAGTCTTGAAAACAATGAAATCTTGGTGGTAGAATCAATATTTAGTGGCCTGAATATCAAAATTTTCTATCATGAACCAGCTAAGAAGAAAACTTCAGATTCAAACCAAAAGAAATCAAGTTGAAAACCACTCATTTCTAAAACGAGATTTATTTTATCTATTTATTTTATAGTAAAAAGCTTTCGAAAAGGCAAATGATCCTCAATAATCGACCTAAGCCAAATTGGAGATACATACCAATATATATAATTAGCGTAAACTTTAGTCTATTCAGCTAAAGCATGTGCTACAAAATTACATATCCGTGGTTGAAAAGTAAAGATACAAGCATCCGTTTTTTTGATCTCCATCAAACTTTCCTGTTGAAATTTGTTGATCAAATCCTATAGTTGCATATTTTATACTACTACACCCAAGACGATCTTAACCATCCAAATCCACATCTATATTATAAGGGACAATGGTGTTTTTCCATATAGACGGCTATTAACAATTCGAACACATAAAGGACGGTCCAGATTGATCAACTAATATAGATTTATACTTCCTCTCCTGTGATACACATTGAACGGAGATCCAAAATTTGGACATATAAATGACGGATCACATTGCACCAAATATTTCTAACCCTCGATCTTATTCATTTATTTTCGTTCAAATATGGAAGACTACATTATTCTTCAAATTAATGTCGAGCGTTTCAATGTAGCTCGGCCAAATTAATGTCGGAAGCGTTTCAATATAGCTCAACCATTAATGTAAACAAATTTCATTTATAAACCCTTTTTTCCTCCACCTTATTCGCTAGAATATATTTTGTGATTTGTACGGTTATGCTTTCAATCCCGTTTCCCTGTTCTTTTGTTCCAATCTTTTAATTCAGGTATGACTCTCTCTCATTTTGGTTTTATAAATCAGGGCTTAGTTACTTTTTTCCCTAATATGGGTTTTATACATATGGGTAATCAGGAATTAGGGTTCTTATTTCATACATTAGCATGGAATATGCCTTTTCTAATTGCTCCTTACTACTCTATATTGAAAGAATTCCCTCTTTTCCTGGTTCATTTTGGAAAACTCACACCCTATTTTACTTTCAACTATACTCCTATCGTAAACCACCAAGGTTCAAATTTGGGTTTACAGTAAAAGGTTTTTTGATGTTCCTAGAGAACCTTTTCGCGGTGTATGAAGTTATATATTTTTCTTTCAAGTATAACCAAATCATAAACGCCCGCATAGTGGCAGCATTGGAGCAAAAATGAGACCAACATCTTATGTACAACTTTTTCATTTTGAATGATATTTACGTTATACCTTTCTAACCCAATATGGCCGTTATACCTTTCTTTTCGGACTGATATTTACGTTATCAATTTGGAATGGTGATGGTAGTGGCGAATTACCGGCGATGCGTGGAATGTAGAACAATGAATAAGCCGGATACGGTAGATGGGAAGAAAACTTCGGTGGAGGCACTAGCCTATCGGTTGTATCCACTCACGGATGACGTAAGTTCTCTTCTCCAAAACATGTTTTTCATTTTGGTCTCAAGCTATATCAACCGGTGGAGGCACTAGCCTATCAGTTGACCCACTCATGGACAGTAAGTTCTCTTCTCCGAAACATGTTTATCATTTTGGTATCTAGCTATATCAACTGTTAATTTTCACTAAGGTGGATCGTTATTTAGTTAGTTTTGAGGTGGTTTTACTTTCTTAACAATGAAATTCGATTTTTTTTAATGGTTGACATCTCATAATATTACAGTATTTGATAAGAAAAAAAATAAAATCTCATGTAAGAGTTGGATGAAAGAAAAACTCAGTAGTATGGTGGGTTAGCGATATTCTTTGCACATTCATTATCTATAGATATACAAAAGATACCTTACAAACGGGTATGTGGTGCAATGGCAGCGCATCTGGCTTCCGTCCAGAAAAATATGTGCTCGATTCACGCTATATTCATTCTCCCATTTATGTATCTGCTGATAGGAAATGTCGGTCGTGATTCTTACTTGCTTGGAATGGTAACATTTTGCATATGAACTACTTGCTTTGGCGGATTCTGGTTGGTGGTCGTAACTGCCTTTTTGAAGTTCTTAATTGGTGTTGTACTCTCAATTTGGGATTTCATTTAAAAATTTGACAAATAGGTTTTTGATACCAACTAACATCTAACTTCTGCATTTTATGTTGTTCCGGTCACTACTACTCGCTTGAACTTATACATTATGCACTTAGATTAAACAGTAAAACAACGGAATAAAATTTGCCTTCAACATAAAATTATGAGTACGCACTTCTCCACATATAAGTCTTTTAAAGGTGTAGTTCTGTCGGAATTAAATCTTATCCATCCGCTTATGATATTTTCATAGCTCGGCAATATCCGAAATGGAGCACCTAATAATGTGTGTTTATTGATCAGGTTATTGCAATTGGCATGGGTAGTTTATTGGTATGTTTGTATATGGGCGATGTCAAAAATGGAGCATAGAGATTAACTATGGTAAATCAGAAATAACTATGAACTCATTCCGAACAATGTTAGAAATGGGGCGTAGAGATTATCTATGGTAAATCGAAATGTCGATTAACAATGGTAAATCAGAAATGTCAACGTACTCTTTCGATTTATAATGTTATTAATTGATTTTGCCCTCGAGTTTGTTTAATCAGACTAGGCTCATTCTTTTTACATTTTTATTGGTTGTCTCATTTACAATGGAATATGGAATACTTTTAAGTTCTCGCAAGGAATTTGAGTGGCACAAGTTGCATCGGTTTATCTGTAACAATGTAGAACAAATAATTTAATATTTTAACCTTTGCCACTTAAAATTTCTACGATCATATTAGCTGATTTTTCATGTATGTTAAAGGTATTTTTTTTAATGATAGTTTGGAACATCAATTGGATAAATTTTGCAAGCTAGGAGGTTCTAGCAGTTTCTGGGATAGTACCCTCAAAAAGGGGTCCGCCACATTTTTTGCTGGTCACAACCAAAAGAGAAGACATTGTTGAGTTAGTTTGTTCGGTTGTCACTCATAGACATGTTTTTATGTCAGTTGACATGAGTATGTGTAAGTTCATATGCATCTCAAGTATTTAACAACAAAAAAATGAGTTGATATGTTGCATTTAAATGTATCCAAATGACCGGATACATCATTTGTTTTATCATTGGGTAATTGAGTTGTAAAACAGGAATCCACATTTTTAGTAATTAAAGGGTTCATGGTTTCTATCTTAGAGATTCAAAGTGATTCACATTTTTAGCGATTCTATTTTTAGTGATTTACTACCGATGCGAGAATTTTTTTATTACATCTTTCAGCAACATAGTGAGAGTCATGATTTCTACTATCTAAAATAGATTAGTCATACTATAATTAAAAATGAAACAAAAGTAAGGATAGTGCATCATAAAAACCAATGCCACCAAATAGAGGTGTCTATATGAATTGGACATGTCGAGAAAGTAATTCAAAGTTTGGGGCATACAAACTAACAAGGTCTGCTAATGGAGGGCAGACTAAGAGAGACCTATTAGCCTGTCATCATATATTTGTCTTCCCAAGCTTAAGAAATGTGAAAGGAAATAACTACATCAACGGGACTAACCTATCATTTAGGTTGTTGATACATACTTCTAGGGCGGGTTTCTAGAGAACGCGATCTGCATTTATTTTCTTTAATGTAATTGGATACTCTATACTTAGAACGTGTTAATGATGGAGTGACAGAATCTTAACCCCAAATCCCGTGCCGTTACGGCACGGGTCATATCCTAGTCAAACATACATACATAAACATAAATGAAAACAAGATAAAGAACATAAAAGTAAAGGGGAAACATATCTTTTTACGTGGTTCGGTCTCTTGAGACCTACATCCACGAGATATCACTGTAATATGAGGTGTTTACATGTTCTCCATTGATGGAGGCTCTCATAAAGCTTTAGAGAAGAAGTAGAAGACCTAACGAGGCCAAAAGAGAGAGAAAGAACTAGCCTTAGCTAGAGAGACCCTCTAAAACATCCCCACTAACCTATTTATCTTTCTCTTTTATAGGGTAGGTGGTTACATCGAATTACATTTATTCCCTTAGGACTGACTAGATAGGATAAGACTAAGTGGTTAGGTGTACATAGTGTAGTTGGTTGTATTATGGTAAGATACTATGACCCTTAATCTTGCACCACGTAGCGAGTTGATTTTTTGCACTCACAAATCCTTTGCATTTCTCTCAATGATGACATGAGTAAGCTTTTGATCAACATCTTTCTTAAGAGCACCCCATATAGTCATGTCTTGAGCTTCAGTAGCAGATTCAACTTCAAACACCGTTGAAGCGCAAAATAAGGCTTTATAATTGTGAAATCCCTCATCAATACCCGGAATTCCCTTTTCTTATCACCTAGTATTAAAAAAAAAATCCAAAAACAAAGGAATAACAATAAAAATAACACATCTAATTTCACAGTGGTGTATGCCGTAAAACATGAAAAGTTTGAGTTGAAAGTAACCTATTTTATTAATCAATTGCATTACAATATTTATTTCGTTTCAGATGCAACTATATATAAAATTATAGCCAGATGCAAAAACTATTTTGTCATTGTCACTCATATTCTTAAAATTTATCTCGTTAATGGTTTTACCAAGAAACAACTGATGAGTGCCAAATATTGCATATTTATACACCTTTTATTGGCATTTTACTCATCTTTTGTGCTTAGAAATCAGATATTATCCCAAATTCTGTATTTTCTTTGTTTTCAAGAATAAATATTTGTATTAATTAATTTTGTGTTTTTAGGTAAGAAATAAAGTCTGGAGATTCGGAGGAGCCAAAAGAGCGAAGAATTGGAGTCGAGCATCTATGGAGCAGAAAGCCAAAGCCCGCGCGCGCAACAGTTGCAACCCAACAAGTAGCAACTCATCTACTAGACTTGGGCCCAAGCTATCCAAGACCCAGCCCATAGCCCGGATCCGAGCCCGTTCACCCTGAGCCATTGAGATCACTACCACCACATCCAATGCTCGCTCCAGCTCCTACACATCATCTTTTGTACTCCCGCTCAACACCAAAACCACCCGTATCCCGAGCGAGAGATCTTCCACCTTCCCACATCCACGGTCGCTACGGCCTCCTCATCTTCCCCGATGCACCTGCTTCACAACAAAAATCACCTACCCTATACCCTTCGACCAAACCCTATTCTCTTCTTCCATCGTCTCTTTCTTCTCCATACCGACCGATTCAGAGCCCATCTCCTCTCCCATACCTCCTTCACCCGAGCCAACAACCGCTTCGGCCCACCACCATCCTTTTCCACGACAACAACACAACCATAACCACCTTCTCCTCCACCCTAGGTTCACCCATCTCCACCTTTATCTTCTCTCATAACCTAGAAGCTAGGGTTGAGATGATTGAAAGCTAGGGTTTGTACCACGATCGATGCATGGCGTTCTCGGAGGCGATTGAACGGAGGCGTGACATCGATTCGGAGGATTGAGCAACGTGGGTGAGAGGTTTCCATTTAATTTCTATTTTAAAGTAAATTAGGGTTTGAAGTTTGGGGAATTCTGTGCATGTATAAATAGAATTGAGGGGTGTGTGAAAAACCTTATGCTGGGCTGTGCGGAGAGCACCAATTAGGTTTAATTATAGGTTAATTTGTGTTTTATTATTTCCTCTGATGTTTTAATCACATTGGCTAGGGTTGAGATGAAACCCATAATCTGTTGCTAAGATTTGTTCATATTTTGATATGGTTCTTGATTGAGCTTTATTGTTTAGGATACATATAATCAGAACACTTTTGCATATTACTTTCACAATGTATGCCATGTATGCATTGTAGTCAGGCTATTTCTATGTTAAATGTGTGCAATTCATGCTTCATTGATCATTATTGATCCTTAGACTAGTTGTGCCCTGAGAAGACAGCTAGTGCTTGGGAAAGATACTCTAATTGTGATTAGAATATCCATTTTGGGATAGGATTAATAATCTAAGTAATAAACTGATTTGTGATTAGTTGTACTATGACAAGACAACTAATACTAGGAATTAGTTATTTGCCTTAGTTGATAGAAGCCATCCATTGAGACCACTCGGATGAATGGCGAGACTGTCATTACAAGGGACGAGAACATTATCAACCATTGAACCGACTCACTGAGATTAGGTGGTGGATTCGACACTCTAGTGCTTTACAATCTAGTCTTTGCCTTAGTTTAGAGTCACTACAACTCAGTCGCATCGACAAACTTACATTTGTGTCACATACTTGCTAGAATTCGATTAAGCATAGCCATAGATCACCATAGCACCACAAGTCTCTCGTGGACCGACTATATTTGCCCTGTGCTTCATACAGAACCAGTGCACTTGCGTTATAACAAGTAGGCCATAAAATATACACATTCAAAGTCCTACCAAGTTTTAAGCGCCATTCGCTGGGGACTTGGCGTGTGCTATTTCGATTTTTGGCTTTTCCTTTATCGTTTTTTAACTACCCCTGCATATTCACCTTGAATTAGTGCTTTTAATCTTATATTTAGTGTAACTTAGTTGTTAATTTTCTTCTTCGTTACAATCATTGCATTTTAGTTGTTAATCTTATTTGCATTGTAGTATCCTCATCTCATGCATTGCATTTAATTTAGTCATTGCATTTAGCATTTGTCATCTCGTCTTTCCAAGAGTTGACTCCGGGTGGCATTCTTTCTCAATATTCATACTGGAGAATGATTGCTTTGAAATTCAAAGACTAGTATTTTGAGGCTCTTGCCTTAACTATGGGGAACTGAGATACCTTGCTTGAGTAACAGGTACCTGCAAAGCTGTTGGGAAAGCTGAGGCAAGGAAGAAGAGAAAGGCGCATAACTTGAGGCTTCAGGTAAGTGACCCCTTGATAGCTAAGTAAGCTCTTTATGCCCCATAACAAGCAAAGTGTAATGACCTATCACATGTAATTCTGAGGCTAGCCTGTGAATGAACTGTGAATGAGATGTAAACCCTAATATCGGCTGAAGCTTTGAACTTTGTATTACCCTGTATGAATGCTGAGCATTGATTGCATGATAGAACCTTGCTAGGTATTGCTCAAATCTGAAATCTCTGCGCTTGTATGCCCCGAGCACGGCTAGGCCCTCTGCAGCCTGTGAGTGTGAGCTACAAATTGGTTAGCCCAGATACTTGCAAACCCTAGTTGACATCAAATAAACCGGTGACCAATACGCAATTACTTCGAGCATAACTTTGTGAACATTGAGGTCAACCGGCCTTGCAGACATCAATGCGCATGCATCGTCTTTGTTAAATCATTGTAAAGTGCTGGCAATGGTTATTTGTTGTTCATTTGCTACATCTGTGGGGTTTATACCTACATTGTGCTGAGCTGTGATGAGTGTATGATACTGTGAATGATATCCCCTGCTGATATCTATACACCTTTGTGCATAAATTTGTGAAAATGAGAGCCTCAACTGACCTTGTTGACCTCAACCAAGCTTGTTGACACACTGCGCATACTTCCTGTCATTTGATCACCTGCCAAGTTAGCCACCCATAATATGTTGATTGTTGCTTTGCCATGAGTGCTTGACTCGTGTACCCAAATTCGAGAGTTAGCTTTTCAAATCTCATAAGCATTGTCTCTGTATTGTTACGAGATTGAGGATCTTCATTGCTTATAAGCATCGATTCTTTGCGTATGCACTTGTATCTTAATTTGTGCATAAGGCGTGTTTTGGTAACCTCGCCTGACCTAAGTTGGCTGAGTATGCTTGCATAACAAGTCCGTGACTCCCTGGCGCTAGAAATTCTTTGTGTCTTTTTGTGTGAGTGTGTGTTGCTATAAGTTGTGCTTAAGTTTGACCAAGGCATAAGCCGCACACTGCACTGGACCCGTCTTTGTAAGCCTGCATAAACTGGGATGTGCAACCTGTGCTGAGCATAACCCAGGCTAAGCTGTGCTGAGATTTGCACTTAGACCTGTGTAAACTGCCACCCTAGGCTATCTTGTATGGCTCGTATTGTATGAGCACATAACCGTGTCGACTTAAACCATTTCGCACAACTTTGTGGGCCTTTCAGTTTCCTAGTGATTTCATTGTTGTGCACACAACAAATTGTTGTTTTTCTTGTGCTTGGCCTGACTAGGGCTGCACATAAGCTGCCAATCAGTGCATGAACTGAGCTGCACTCAAGCCTGTGCTGTGTAACCTGCCAACCTGTGTTGTGCACAAGCTGTGTGCTCTGCCCATATAAACTAAGCTATCTTATCTCCGACTTGTGCTTAACCACTGACACTCATATAACTTGTGTTGTATAGCGACAAAAGCACACTTACGTGTTTAGCTTTGAAAAAGGGTGTTAGTTTTGTGAATTGTAACTCAGGCTGGGGCTGTCACTTTGGGCTACTAATTGCCAAACTAAAAGCTCCACACAACCAAGCCCACATAAGCCCACCTTTGCTAGGCTTTGCACAAACTACAAGCCCACACCCTCTAGGCCTTGCATAAGCTTTGGGTTGTACAAAAACCAAACAAGGAGCCCACATAAGCCGAGCCGGGCTACTTACAAACCTGAGGCCTGCTGTGCAACAACCCAAATCCCACACAAACCAAATCCCACATAAACCAAACTAAACCCATAAACCAAACTGAGCCCACTACAACTGGGCTTTTGCATAACCTTTGGGCTGTGCATTTGCATTACTTGGGCTTAGCTTCCCTGTTTTGGAGACTTCATTGGTCATTCATGTTTGATGTGTGCTAGGCTATTTGAGTTGCTAGATCATGTCAGGATTTTGGTCTGCAACTGGAGATACAAACAAATCCATTAGAGAGCTTGCCTACGGGCATGCTTCACAATATGAACTCCCCACATACCATAGTGATTTTAGGGAATTTTATGAGCCTTCTCAGGGCCTTGACTTCACATACCCTAATCATTATGAGCACATGTATCATTCACCACAAGTTGAAAATGAACAATTTTCTCATACCCAGTCATCACTTCTCGATCAATTAGAAGCTCAAGTATTCGCTTTAGAAAGGCAATTGCATGAGCAATCACGTCGAATCTAATTTCCCTAGGCAATACGAAATGTATGTTTGTACCTTATGTGGTAGCTTAGACCACCCGCGAGAACTGCTACATCTTACATGAGTTTTAGGCGGTCTAGGGAAAGCCATGACAACCATACACACATGCATCATCCATCACAGTGGGAAGTTGAACAATGTTATACTCCCCCAACCCCTTGTATGCAATCACTAATGGAAGAGCTCATAGAGCAAAACAATGATATACTTGGATGGAAAGCATTGCATGAGCATCCCTTCTCTAGTGAACCATATGCACAACCATACACCTTTGAATATGAACCTAATCTAGAGGAAAATGAGTACACTAGAAATGCTAATGAATAGGGAAATGCATTTTTGTTATGATGATGATGATGATGAATATGATATGTTAGAAGAGCATGTGCATGCGAGAAAATATGATGGAATCTTTTGGTTCGAAACGTTAGGCGTCTCTTACATGTGAACCCTATGAATGATGCTTCTTCTAATATTCATATATGTGATGCTGATTTGGGGCTGCTTTGCAATTGTCTGTGAAAGTGAGCATGCTATATCACTGTTTCTCCGTTTATGTCATACATGAGAATGAACTTTTGAGTAATGATGATTATGACATGGAGATTGATGAATTGTTCTATGCAGGTGAACATGATTTACCCTCTTCTGGCCTTAGGAAAGTATGTGATGGTGCAAATGATTTTATACATGAAAACAACTTAGATGTACCTAACCTCTCTCCTAAGGCTGATTGAAACTCCTCCACCAAACCTAGGTGTGTTTGTAACAAAATTGCAAAACCAACTTTTGCCGAAAATGCCTAATTTAGGCCTAGAGCTTTGTGCTTCCCAAGTCCTCTTGGACTATTTTGCATCAAAGTACGACACCTTTAGGGAGCCCACAGTTGGAAATTGTATGTCTGCCTGTTCTTAGCAAAACTCATTTTGAGTTAGACCTTTTGCATGATGTACCTTTAATTTTGCAAGATTTTGTGCTCACAAACACACCTGTTCACAAGTTTAGGTTTGGGGGAAACCCATTCTCATATGCAGTCTTACTTGCACTCTCATGTTATATTTGTGTAAGGCTGTTGATGTTTCTGCATACCGTCTTTTGGGTTGATCCTCAACTCTTTAGATTGTTGGTATATGGTAAATTTACCTTGTATATAATCCAGTAGGACTTGTTAAATTTTTCTTTTCTTGAATCGGTTGAGTTTTCTTGTACATATATTGTGCTAATCCGATATGATCTCCACTGAGAATGTTGGATTCTAGCCTTGACTAATGAAGCTCTAACCGTGCTCCCGCCGACATCCGATAATCTCTTCCCTTTTCTCTTATCAGCATAGTTCTCATGGTATGTGACTGTTTAAATTCTTTATATCTGTTGACACATTGAGGACAATGTTTGATTTAGGTTTGGGGGTGTGATTTGCATGTAGAGTTTTTAGTCTTTTTGTTTTCCTTCTTATTCTCAAAAAAAAAAAAAAACTCTTTTTGTAAAAACCTCCGACTTTTAGAGATTTTAGAGTCACTAGCATGCTTCTAGCTATGTTTACATAGAGAGTCGACCGAAATAACACAACTTGGAAATCTTGGAGAACGCAATCGTGTTTCTTAGTTGATTAGAGCGTTAAAGTTGGATTTAACCATACCGGAGGGCGAATTAGGTGTTGTTTAGATATTCGGTAGTAGAATTGTGATCACCCATAGTGGAGACTACCCAATTTACATCAAGTGAGGCACCAACCTTCAATTTTTGCAACTTTCTATAAAGGTGTTAGAGTGTGTGTCACCGTACATCGGTCCCGGGTAGGAATGGTGAGCTACCCAACTTCGCACCAATTTCAGCACTACTTTTGATCTCTTGAGTGCTAGTTTTTGTCAATCATGAGGGTGACGTTTAAAGAAGAAAACTCCTTCTAAATATCGATTTGCAGTTAGCATCACTCTCTCTCTCAATCAACAGACCCATAGAAACACATCATCGTCAGCAAGCGGAGCAACATGTGAGAATATTTGAAGAAAAGTTGATATAGTCAAGGTTTATGTGCAACAAAGGAAAGAAAAGAAAAGAAGATGAGAATTAATGAAGTTTGTGAAAAATTGAGTTTTATTGTTATTCCAAGTTAAGAAAAAAAAAAAAAAAAAAAAATTGTCAAGTTTTTGTAAAGTTCAGAAGTTCATCATCAACAATTGAAGACCGAAGACCGAAGATTGAAGACGTTTCTATGGTTCCTATGAGAGAGTGATATTAATTGCCGATCGGGTGAGAAGTAAGTGAGTACTCCCATCCTTGCTAATGGTAGATTTCCTTTCTTAGAGATCATCGAGAAAAAGATTCTTTTGTCCACACTTCTGTGGAGTCTCCGAAAGTATTTCGGAAGGTTAGCCTTCTCACCTACAACGTGTGCGGGATTTCTCTCTTTATTCCTGCCTGCACACATGAGAGACTAAAAAGCGATCTTTTTGAGTGCAATTATCATAAAACCCTAATGGTGAGCAGAAGTCGAGGCTTATGATCACAATCGAATCCGAATTCTTTCATATGGTATGGTTACTTCTCGCTCAAACACTTAAGGATGAGAATGCGTTCTTTGGTAGTTCTAACTTCATGTTACTAGCATGCAGAAACTCTATGTCCTCATAGCTTCTTGGAGGCTTGAGACTCTTTTACACTATGAAGTTGGAGAAGGTTTTGTGGGTACACCTGGTAAACCCTCACGAGACTACAACTCGTCCACTAGGGACACCTAGGGGTTTAAAGGCTTAGTGCATACGCTAAATGCATTCGAGAGACCTGCGACAGGGGTATAGTTAGGATTTCTTCATTTATGTTTCACTTGAGGACAAGTAAAATTCAGGTTTGGGGGTATTTGATGAGTGCCAAATATTGCATATTTATACACCTTTTTATTGGCATTTTACTCATCTTTTGTGCTTAGAAATCAGATATTATCCCAAATTCTGTATTTTCTTTGTTTTCAAGAATAAATATTTGTATTAATTAATTTTGTGTTTTTAGGTAAGAAATAAAGTCTGGAGATTCGGAGGAGCCAAAAGAGCGAAGAATTGAGTCGAGCATCTATGGAAGCGAAAGCCAAAGCCGCGCGCGCAACGATTACAACCCAACAAGTAGCAACTCATCTACAAGACTTGGGCCCAAGCTATCCAAGACCCAGCCCATAGCCCGGATCCGAGCCCGTTCACCCTGAGCCATTGAGATCACTATCACCACATCCAAAGCTCGCTCCAGCTCCTACACATCATCCTTTGTACTCCCGCTCAACACCAAAACCACCTGTATCCTAAGCCGAGAGATCTTCCACCTTCCCACATCCAACGGTCGCTACGGCCTCCTCATCTTCCCCTGATGCACCTGCTTCACAACAAAAATCACCTACCCTATACCCTACGACCAAACCCTATTATCTTCTTTCCATCGTCTCTTTATTCTCCCATGCAAGCGATTCACGAGCCCATCTCCTCTCCCATACCTCCTTCACCCGACCAACACGCTTCACCACCACCATCCTTTTCCCCGACAACAACACAACCATAACCACCTTCTCCTCCACCCTAGGTTCACCCATCTCCACCTTTAGCTTCTCTCATAACCTAGAAGCTAGGGTTGAGATGATTGAAAGCTTAGGGTTTGTCTCTGATCGATGCATGGCGTTCTCGGAGGCGATTGAAGAGGCGACAGCGATTCGGAGGATTGAGCGACGTGGGTGAGAGGTTTCCATTTAATTTCTATTTTAAAGTAAATTAGGGTTTGAAGTTTGGGGAATTCTGTGCATGTATAAATAGAATTGAGGGGTGTGCGAAAAACCTTATGCCTGGGCTAGCCAGAGCACCGATTAGGTTTAATTATAGGTTAATTTGTGTTTTATTATTTCCTCTGATGTTTTAATCACATTGGCTAGGGTTGAGATGAAACCCATAATCTTTTGCTAAGATTTGTTCATATTTTGATATGGTTCTTGATTGAGCTTTATTGTTTAGGATACATATAATCAGAACACTTTTGCATATTACTTTCACAATGTATGCCATGTATGCATTGTAGTCAGAGCTATTTCTATGTTAAATGTGTGCAATTCATGCTTCATTGATCATTATTGATCCTTAGACTAGTTGTGCCCTGAGAAGGTGCTAGTGCTTGGGAAAGATACTCTAATTGTGATTAGAATATCCATTTTGGGATAGGATTAATCATCTAAGTAATAAACTGATTTGTGATTAGTTGTACTATGACAAGACAACTAATACTAGGAATTAGTTATTTGCCTTAGTTGATAGAAGCCATCCATTGAGACCCTGGATGAATGGCAGACCTGTCATTACAAGGGACGAGAACATTATCAACCATTGAACTGACTTAGATGAGATTAGGTGGTGGATTCGACACTCTAGTGCTTTACAATCTAGTCTTTGCCTTAGTTTAGAGTCACTACAACTCGGTCGCATCGACAAACTTACATTTGTGTCACATACTTGCTAGAATTCAGTTAAGCATAGCCATAGATCACCATAGCACCACAAGTCTCTGTGGACCGACTCGTATTTGCCCTGTGCTTCATAGCAGACACCGTGCACTTGCGGTTATAACAAGTAGGCCATAAAATATACACATTCAAAGGCCTACCAACAACGAACTGCCATTGATCAAGACCACGATTATATTTATAAATTCCATATTGACGTGCTTCCCACCAACAATCGTTCTCGCAGTAATGATCTACTCTCCTATTATAGACTTGATAGCGTTTTCGAACCCAAACTCCATTTTTATTCCATGAAAAATCACACCAATGGTGATTTACTATGAGAAACTGCTGACCAATTGACCACTGCACATACTGATTATGATGAACAATCTTTTTCATATCTTTCGGTAAATTATTCGCCCATCAATGTAGCATCAAATCTTGACCATTGTTAAGTTGGTTGTTATTTTTACATAAAATTTGGAAAAGTCTTCTTCAGATGATAAACACTCACTAAATAATATTGCAAACAAAAGGAAGTAAGCAAATATGTAGACACCACAACTGCTATTTTTAAGACTAGCCATTTTTTTTCTTCGGTTGAGGATGATTCTATCTGTCTCTCCATCTTCGTATTTATACACAAACAACAAAACCACATTTACATCTTGCACGCCTTTATTTGAAAAGAAAATATGACTAAGATTTCTTCATTAATTTGTTTTCTAAAGTCAATGGGGATTTTAAATTAAATATGAGATAAGGGGTGCATTGATTTGAGAATCTATTGAAAATCCACTTCTACTTTTTCACTATATCAGAAATATCTTTTTGGTCTTTGGAAAGCCGATGTAGTTATCAAAGAAAATATGAAAAATTTGTAAATCCTTACAGAGATGAATTTGGAGCTCAAATTATCGATGTCATCTTCCAAAGATTTCACAACTGTACTAGAGTGACTTGTATCGGATCGTTATTCTCAATGTTCACCACCCAAGCTCACCTAGCAAAATTGTGACTAGAAGAGGCACTACTCACTCATGAATTCCTTTGGTCAAGTGAAATTTTTAAAATGATTTTAGAGCTTAGCCATTTGGCTCCGGTAATTGTTTTTTTTAATCGTAGGGCCATCACTAGAGATCCGGTGGAGCCATTTGGTTCCGATAATTACTAAAAGCAGAGAGCTAAACATTTGGCATTTTGGTAAGTCTCACTGGCACAATCATAGGATACAATTACCCCTTACCACGGACGTGATGCGGCTCCAATAATGTTAAGAAAACTTCTTGCAGCGGTGAGCCTCGAGCCTTCGAGCACGGTTGGACAAGTCTGCTAGGCTTAAATCACTTTCCAACATAACGTCGACTTGAACACGTGGCTATCATCTCTAAAGATGAATTCTAGATAACACTTGTAGGGAAAGAGGTTAGAAACGAAAATACTAAACCCAACCTTGATAAACACTAGAATAGGCAATATTCACTGGTTCGAGAGCACCCCCTCGAATAAATGCTTCCACCGCCGTTGACCAAAATGAGGAGCCCAAATTACATGCGCGCGCAATCGGTCTTTCATGTAAAGGGTCTTTTACCCATGACTCAAAATTTCCTTGCCAAGCTACGTGAAATAGATTTCCGGAAGTCCAAAGAAAAATTATTGCTAACTGTCCAAAGTGAGAAGCAAAAATAAACTTTTCTTCTACTCAAAACTTTGGTATAATAATAATTTGGACTAACCTTCCTTTTCAAAAATAAATAAATAATATTTTGACTAGATTTGTGCCCGTGCTACGCACTGGGCATATTTTTTCTTTTAACTTGGTGTGCTTGGGGCATTTCCTTGCCTCGTGGCAGTGCATTTTCGATTTGGTGCATATGAGGCTTCGCCGTGCCCCGTGGCGATGCATTTTTGATTTGGTGTGCGCGGGGAAAATATATTAAATAGGTGGATAATATGCGTAGATTTTATTTATTTTTTCCTTTTAACTTGGTGTGCGCAGGGCTTCAATTCGCCCTGCGGTAATGCATTTTTAATTTGGTGTGCGCCCGGGCTTCGCCCAGCTTCGTGACGATAAATTTTTGATTTGGCGCGGAGATGTATTTTTGATTTGGTGTGTCGGGGCAAATACATTAAATAGGTGGAGAATATAAGTAGATTTTGTATATTTTTTTCATTTTATTTTACTTAAAAAAATATGCGGATTATTTCCCCCTAAATATATTAATTTGGAAAAAGTGTCTGAATATAGTAGTTACTCAATTTCCAAACTGAATTTGGACTCCCATAAAATTCCAAACACTCTAAGTTAGGTTCTCCTTTTAAGTTTGTACTTTTTGAACCAATCATGTGTTGCGATTGTATTCACCTAAATATAGTCACTTCATAAATGCAAAATTGAGTTTGGTTTCCTTTTTTTTATCTGGTTTCCTTTTCTTTTTAAACAATCATATGTTACAAGTGTCCTCACCAAAACGCTCATTTCACTAAACTTAGAAAAGACCCATTTCGGCCAATAGGAGGCGAGGGTTTCCTCACCGTACAACGTGGGAGCTTTATTTGTCTAGGCCTTTAAGTCTTTAGATTTCTAGGGTTTCAAAAATTTGACTCTTGAATTCAACATGAGTATGACTCAATTCGGAATGGTAATTAATCTTATCTCTATTTTGTATCAAAACAATCTCTCGTTGTTTTTTAGGGTTTGTTTGTTTTCTTGTTTATTAGCATGATTGAAAATAACCCATACCATAATGGGACTGGTTTCAACTAGAACAACCAACATGGTATTCTTATAAACGTCTAATAAATTAGGGAAAAAAGTAATGTACCATTGATATATTTTTCTTAAACTTTACAATCGAATTACGTTACTGCTAATATCAGAATAATGTGCCCTGAGAAGACAGCTAGTGCTTGGGAAAGATACTCTAATTGTGATTAGAATATCCATTTTGGGATAGGATTAATCATCTAAGTAATAAACTGATTTGTGATTAGTTGTACTATGACAAGCAACTAATACTAGGAATTAGTTATTTGCCTTAGTTGATAGAAGCCATCCATTGAGACCCTGGATGAATGGCGGACTTTGTCATTACAAGGGACGAGAACATTATCAACCATTGGTGACTCAGCATTTGAGATTAGGTGGTGGATTCGACACTCTAGTGCTTTACAATCTAGTCTTTGCCTTAGTTTAGAGTCACTACAACTCAGTCGCATCGACAAACTTACATTTGTGTCACATACTTGCTAGAATTCAGTTAAGCATAGCCATAGATCACCATAGCACCACAAGTCTCTGTGGACCGACTCGTATTTGCCCTGTGCTTCTGCAGCGAGACACCGTGCACTTGCGGTTATAACAAGTAGGCCATAAAATATACACATTCAAAGGCCTACCAACAACGAACTGCCATTGATCAAGACCACGATTATATTTATAAATTCCATATTGACGTGCTTCCACCAACAATCGTTCTCGCATGATAATGATCTACTCTCCTATTATAGACTTGATAGCGTTTTCGAACCCAAACTCCATTTTATTCCATGAAAAATCACACCAATGGTGATTTACTATGAAAGCTGCTGACCAATTGACCTTTGCACATGCGATTATGATGAACAATCTTTTTCATATCTTTCGGTAAATTATTAGCCCATCAATGTAGCATCAAATCTTGACCATTGTTAAGTTGGTTGTTATTTTTACATAAAATTTGGAAAAGTCTTCTTCCAGATGATAAACACTCACTAAATAATATTGCAAACAAAAGGAAGTAAGCAAATATGTAGACACCACAAGCTATGCTATTTTAAGACTAGCCATTTTTTCTTCGGTTGAGGATGATTCTATCTGTCTCTCCATCTTCGTATTTATACACAAACAACAAAACCACATTTACATCTTGCACGCCTTTATTTGAAAAGAAAATATGACTAAGATTTCTTCATTAATTTGTTTTCTAAAGTCAATGGGGATTTTAAATTAAATATGAGATAAGGGTGCATTGATTTGAGAATCTATTGAAAATCCACTTCTACTTTTTCACTATATCAGAAATATCTTTTTGGTCTTTGGAAAGCCGATGTAGTTATCAAAGAAAATATGAAAAATTTGTAAATCCTTACGAGAGATGAATTTGGAGCTCAAATTATCGATGTCATCTTCCAAAGATTTCACAACTGTACTAGAGTGACTTGTATCGGATCGTTATTCTCAATGTTCACCACCCAAGCTCACCTAGCAAAATTGTGACTAGAAGAGGCACTACTCACTCATGAATTCACTTGGTCAAGTGAAATTTTTTAAAATGATTTTAGAGCTTAGCCATTTGGCTCCAGTAATTGTTTTTTTTAATCGTAGGGCCATCACTAGAGATCCAGCTGGAGCCATTTGGTTCCAGTAATTGCTAAAAACAGAGAGCTAAACATTTGGCATTTTGGTAAGTCTCACTGGCACAATCATAGGATACAATTACCCCTTACCACGGACGTGATGCGGCTCCAATAATGTTAAGAAAACTTCTTGCAGCGGTGAGCCTCGAGCCTTCGAGCACGGTTGGACAAGTCTGCTAGGCTTAAATCACTTTCCAACATAACGTCGACTTGAACACGTGGCTATCATCTCTAAAGATGAATTCTAGATAACACTTGTAGGGGAAGAGGTTAGAAACGAAAATACTAAACCCAACACTGATAAACACTAGAATAGGCAATATTCACTGGTTCGAGAGCACCCCCTCGAATAAATGCTTCCACCGCCGGTTGACCAAAATGAGGAGCCCAAATTACATGCGCGCGCAATCGGTCTTTCATGTAAAGGGTCTTTTACCCATGACTCAAAATTTCCTTGCCAAGCTACGTGAAATAGATTTCCGGAAGTCCAAAGAAAAATTATTGCTAACTGTCCAAAGTGAGAAGCAAAAATAAACTTTTCTTCTACTCAAAACTTTGGTATAATAATAATTTGGACTAACCTTCCTTTTCAAAAATAAATAAATAATATTTTGACTAGATTTGTGCCCGTGCTACGCACTGGGCATATTTTTTCTTTTAACTTGGTGTGCTTGGGGCATTTCCTTGCCTCGTGGCAGTGCATTTTCGATTTGGTGCATATGAGGCTTCGCCGTGCCCCGTGGCGATGCATTTTTGATTTGGTGTGCGCGGGAAAATATATTAAATAGGTGGATAATATGCGTAGATTTTATTTATTTTTTTCCTTTTAACTTGGTGTGCGCGGGCTTCAATTAAGCCTGCGGTAATGCATTTTAATTTGGTGTGCGCCCGGGCTTCGCCCAGCTTCGTGACGATAAATTTTTGATTTGGCGCGGAGATGTATTTTTGATTTGGTGTGTCGGGGCAAATACATTAAATAGGTGGAGAATATAAGTAGATTTTGTATATTTTTTTTTTCATTTTATTTTCGCAAAAAATATGCGGATTATTTCCCCCCTAAATATATTAATTTGGAAAAAGTGTCTGAATATAGTAGTTACTCAATTTCCAAACTGAATTTGGACTCCCATAAAATTCCAAACACTCTAAGTTAGGTTCTCCTTTTAAGTTTGTACTTTTTGAACCAATCATGTGTTGCCGATTGTATTCACCTAAATATAGTCACTTCATAAATGCAAAATTGAGTTTGGTTTCCTTTTTTTTTATCTGGTTTCCTTTTCTTTTTAAACAATCATATGTTACAAGTGTCCTCACCAAAACGCTCATTTCACTAAACTTAGAAAATACCCATTTCGGCCAATAGGAGGCGAGGGTTTCCTCACCGTACAACGTGGGAGCTTTATTTGTCTAGGCCTTTAAGTCTTTAGATTTCTAGGGTTTCAAAAATTTGACTCTTGAATTCAACATGAGTATGACTCAATTCGGAATGGTAATTAATCTTATCTCTATTTTGTATCAAAACAATCTCTCGTTGTTTTTAGGGTTTGTTTGTTTTCTTGTTTATTAGCATGATTGAAAATAACCCATACCATAATGGGACTGGTTTCAACTAGAACAACCAACATGGTATTCTTATAAACGTCTAATAAATTAGGGAAAAAAGTAATGTACCATTGATATATTTTCTTAAACTTTACAATCGAATTAAATTCTTTGCTAATATCGAGAATAATGTGCCTGAGAAGACAGCTAGTGCTTGGGAAAGATACTCTAATTGTGATTAAAATATCCATTTTGGGATAAGATTAATCATCTAAGTAATAAACTGATTTGTGATTAGTTGTACTATGACAAGACAACTAATACTAGGAATTAGTTATTTGCCTTAGTTGATAGAAGCCATCCATTGAGGCCCTGGATGAATGGCGGAGACTGTCATTACAAGGGACGAGAACATTATCAACCATTGAGGCGACTCAAATTTTGAGATTAGGTGGTGGATTCGACACTCTAGTGCTTTACAATCTAGTCACTGCCTTAGTTTAGAGTCACTACAACTCAGTCGCATCGACAAACTTACATTTGTGTCACATACTTGCTAGAATTCAGTTAAGCATAGCCATAGATCACCATAGCACCACAAGTCTCTGTGGACCGACTCGTATTTGCCCTGTGCTTCATAGCAGACACCGTGCACTTGCGGTTATAACAAGTAGGTCATAAAATATACACATTCAAAGGCCTACCAACAACGAACTGCCATTGATCAAGACCACGATTATATTTATAAATTCCATATTGACGTGCTTCCCACCAACAATCGTTCTCGCAGTAATGATCTACTCTCCTATTATAGACTTGATAGCGTTTTCGAACCCAAACTCCATTTTTATTCCATGAAAAATCACACCAATGGTGATTTACTATGAGAAACTGCTGACCAATTGACCACTGCACATACTGATTATGATGAACAATCTTTTTCATATCTTTCGGTAAATTGTTCGCCCACCAATGTAGCATCAAATCTTGACCATTGTTAAGTTGGTTGTTATTTTTACATAAAACTTGGAAAAGTTTTCTTGAGATGATAAACACTCACTAAATAATATTGCAAACAAAAGGAAGTAAGCAAATATGTAGACACCACAACTGCTATTTTTAAGACTAGCCATTTTTTTTCTTCGGTTGAGGATGATTCTATCTGTCTCTCCATCTTCGTATTTATACACAAACAACAAAACCACATTTACATCTTGCACGCCTTTATTTGAAAAGAAAATATGACTAAGATTTCTTCATTAATTTGTTTTCTAAAGTCAATGGGGATTTTAAATTAAATATGAGATAAGGGGTGCATTGATTTGAGAATCTATTGAAAATCCACTTCTACTTTTTCACTATATCAGAAATATCTTTTTGGTCTTTGGAAAGCCGATGTAGTTATCAAAGAAAATATGAAAAATTTGTAAATCCTTACAGAGATGAATTTGGAGCTCAAATTATCGATGTCATCTTCCAAAGATTTCACAACTGTACTAGAGTGACTTGTATCGGATCGTTATTCTCAATGTTCACCACCCAAGCTCACCTAGCAAAATTGTGACTAGAAGAGGCACTACTCACTCATGAATTCACTGGTCAAGTGAAATTTTTTAAAATGATTTTAGAGCTTAGCCATTTGGCTCCGTGGTAATTGTTTTTTTTAATCGTAGGGCCATCACTAGAGATCAGTGGAGCCATTTGGTTCCGATAATTGCTAAAAAGCAGAGAGCTAAACATTTGGCATTTTGGTAAGTCTCACTGGCACAATCATAGGATACAATTACCCCTTACCACGGACGTGATGCGGCTCGATAATGTTAAGAAAACTTCTTGCGGCCGGTGAGCCTCGAGCCTTCGAGCACGGTTGGACAAGTCTGCTAGGCTTAAATCACTTTCCAACATAACGTCGACTTGAACACGTGGCTATCATCTCTAAAGATGAATTCTAGATAACACTTGTAGGGAAGAGGTTAGAAACGAAAATACTAAACCCAACATGATAAACACTAGAATAGGCAATATTCTTTGGTAAGGAGCACCCCCTCGAATAAATGCTTCCACCGCCGGTTGACCAAAATGAGGAGCCCAAATTACATGCGCGCGCAATCGGTCTTTCATGTAAAGGGTCTTTTACCCATGACTCAAAATTTCCTTGCCAAGCTACGTGAAATAGATTTCCGGAAGTCAAAAGAAAAATTATTGCTAAGCTGTCCAAAGTGAGAAGCAAAAATAAACTTTTCTTCTACTCAAAACTTTGGTATAATAATAATTTGGACTAACCTTCCTTTTCAAAAAATAAATAAATAATATTTTGACTAGATTTGTGCCGTGCTCATGCACTTGGGCATATTTTTTCTTTTAACTTGGTGTGCTTGGGGCATTTCACGCCTTCGTGGCGAGTGCATTTTCGATTTGGTGCATATGAGGCCGCCGTGCCCCGTGGCGATGCATTTTTGATTTGGTGTCTTGTGGGAAAATATATTAAATAGGTGGATAATATGCGTAGATTTTATTTATTTTTCCTTTTAACTTGGTGTGCGCGGGGCTTCAATTCGCCCTGCGGTAATGCATTTTAATTTGGTGTGCGCCGGGCCGCCCGGCCGTGACGATAAATTTTTGATTTAGCGCGGAGATGTATTTTTGATTTGGTGTGTCGGGGCAAATACATTAAATAGGTGGAGAATATAAGTAGATTTTGTATATTTTTTTTTTCATTTTATTTTCGCAAAAAATATGCGGATTATTTCCCCCCTAAATATATTAATTTGGAAAAAGTGTCTGAATATAGTAGTTACTCAATTTCCAAACTGAATTTGGACTCCCATAAAATTCCAAACACTCTAAGTTAGGTTCTCCTTTTAAGTTTGTACTTTTTGAACCAATCATGTGTTGCCGATTGTATTCACCTAAATATAGTCACTTCATAAATGCAAAATTGAGTTTGGTTTCCTTTTTTTTATCTGGTTTCCTTTTCTTTTTAAACAATCATATGTTACAAGTGTCCTCACCAAAACGCTCATTTCACTAAACTTAGAAAAGACCCATTTCGGCCAATAGGAGGCGAGGGTTTCCTCACCGTACAACGTGGGAGCTTTATTTGTCTAGGCCTTTAAGTCTTTAGATTTCTAGGGTTTCAAAAATTTGACTCTTGAATTCAACATGAGTATGACTCAATTCGGAATGGTAATTAATCTTATCTCTATTTTGTATCAAAACAATCTCTCGTTGTTTTTAGGGTTTGTTTGTTTTCTTGTTTATTAGCATGATTGAAAATAACCCATACCATAATGGGACTGGTTTCAACTAGAACAACCAACATGGTATTCTTATAAACGTCTAATAAATTAGGGAAAAAAGTAATGTACCATTGATATATTTTTCTTAAACTTTACAATCGAATTACGTTACTGCTAATATCAGAATAGCTTGGAATCAAACAATTCAAATTATATATAGTCCATTCCAGAAGTCATATATGATCAGAACAAATTATATTGATCTATATTATTATATTACTCTACATAATACTAAATTCAAGAATTCCTTGGATAACAAATGAGGTATGCCTGGAGACTTCTCATTATTTTTTGGGATTCTCAAACTCAATCTTTGATTTTCCTATCAACAATAAATGAATAATCCTTTAGTGTCAAATGTCAAGTGATACTGTTTGCCTCTTTTTGTTGTACCATCATAAGAATATCAAGAAAATTTAAAAATAACTACAAAACTCACCCAACATTTGTTAAAATCTAAATATAAACATTAAGTCTAAGCAGTTGATCTCATTCTCTATAATTAAAATTCTTTCCGAAACCACGACTTCCAACTATACCTTTTAAATTTTGCGAAAAAAACAATTCAGTTATGGTTGCTTTACCAAAGAAGGTTGTCAAATACAGTGAAGGGATTCACATATTCTAGATAACTGACCAACACAAAATCAGAAACTGGTACTTCTAAATACTTGTCAAATTAGAATTAACAAATTCACTCTTTACATATAAACATACCACCAAATTTGGAATTTCTCATGATTCATTCACTAAACAAACCCCATATTTCGTAGTTTAATGATAACCATACTAAAATTGATGGATTCGGATCAATCAAATGGTTTTATTAAAAAAACAAAAAACAAAAACAGAGCATTTCATTATAATCCTATCAAATTCAATTAAAGTTTGTTAGAAATTCTTCTAATTCCCTAATACACGAAGGTTAATATTTTATAATTGATTTCTTTCATATCCATAAAATCACATCATTTTCAAGGTAATTTGAAGAATTTCAATTCTAGAAGAGTTAAAGTTACATATTACGGGGATTTTGGATTAATTTATGTTGTCGCGGGTATAACAGACAGTCAAATTTATTCTAATCCACCAATATATTTGCCTTATCTTCAAAATTTCTGCTCAAAGTTAGAATATGGCTCAACGAGATACAACAAAAATGGGCCACTAAAACTCTTAAAAACAATGAAATCTTGGTGGTAGAATCAATACTTAGTGGCCTGAATATCAAAATTTTCTATCATGAACCATCTAAAAAGAAAATTTCAGATTCAAACCAAAAGAAATCAAGTTGAAAACCACCAATTTCTAAAACGAGCTTTATTTTATAAGTAAAAGCTTTCGAAAAGGCAAATGATCCCCAATAATCGACCTAAGACAAATTGGAGGTACATACCAATATATGTAATTAGCGTTAACTTTAGTCTATTTTTATAAAGCATGTGCTACAAAATTACGTATCCGTGGTTGAAAAAGTAAAGATACAAGCATCCGTTTTTTTGATCTCCGTCAAACTTTCCGGTTGAAATTTGTTGATCAAATCCTATAGTTGCATATTTTATGCTAGTACACCCAAGATGATCTTAACCATCCAAATACACATCAAACATACATAAACATAAATCAAAACAAGATAAAGAACATAAAAGTAAAGGGGAAAGAGATCTTTTTACGTGGTTCGGTCTCTTGAGACCTACATCCACGAGATATCACTATAATATGAGGTGTTTGCATGTTCTCCATTGATGGAGGCTCTCATGGAGCTTTAGAGAAGAAGTAGAAGACCTAAGGAGGCCAAGAGAGAAAGAACTAGCCTTAGCTAGAGAAACCCTCTAAAACATCCCCATTAACCTATTTATCTTTCTCTTTTATAGGGTAGGTGGTTACATCAAATTACATTTATTCCCATAGGGCTGACTAGATAGGATAAGACTAAGTGGTTAGGTGTACATAGTGTAGTTGGTTGTATTGTGGTAAGATACTACGACCCTTAATCTTGCACCACGTAGCGAGTTGATTTTTTTCACTCACAAATCCTTTGCATTTCTCTCAATGATGACATGAGTAAGCTTTTGTTCAACATCTTTCTTAAGAGCACCCCATATAGTCATGTCTTAAGCTTCAGTAACAGATTCAACTGCAAACACCATTGAAGCGCAAAAGAAGGCTTTATAATTGTGAAATCCCTCATCACATACCCGAAATTCCCTTTTCTTATCACCTAGTATTAAATAAAAAATCCAAAAACAAAGCAATAACAATAAAAATAACACATCTAATTTCAAAGTGGTGTATGCCGTAAAACATGAAAAGTTTGAGTTGAAAGTGAACTATTTTATTAATCAATTGCATTACAATATTTATTTCGTTTCAGATGCAACTATATATAAAATTATAGCCAGATGCAAAAACTATTTTGTCATTGTCACTCACTCTTATTCTTAAAATTTATCTCGTTAATGGTTTTACCAAGAAACAACGAACTGCCATTGATCAAGACCACGATTATATTTATAAATTCCATCTTGACGTGCTTCCCACCAACAATCGTTCTCGCAGTAATGATCTACTCTCCTATTATAGACTTGATAGCGTCTTTCAACCCAAACTCCATTTTTATTCCATGAAAAATCACACCAACGGTGAGTTACTATAAACTGCTGACCAATTGACCACTGCACATATTGATTATCATGAACAATTTTTTTCATATCTTTCGTTAAATTGTTCGCTCGACAATGTAGCATCAAATCTTGACCATTGTTAAGTTGGTTCGTTATTTTCACATAAACTTTGGAAAAGTTTTCTTCAGATGATAAACACTCACTAAATAATATTGCAAACAAAAGGAAGTAAGCAAATATGTTGACACCACAACTGCTATTTTTAAGACTAGCCATTTTTTTTCTTCGGTTGATGATGATTCTATCTGTCTCTGCATCTTCATATTTATACACAAACAACAAAACCACATTTACATCTTGCACGCCTTTATTTAAGACTAAGATTTCTTCATTAATTTGTTTTCTAAAGTCAATGGGGATTTTCTTTCTTTTCTTTTTCATTAAATTAAATATGAGATAATGAGTGCATTGATTTGAGAATCAATTGAAAATCCACTTCTTCTTTTTTATGTTACGTCGATATTTTCCATCAATGAGGTATTTAAAGCAAACATCATAGCATAGGACAAAATGTGATTTTGGCATTGATATAGATGAACTTATCTATTTAAGGAAACAAGGAAAACATTGACTATCATTCTTACAAAAACAAATTTGTTTTTGCTAATCTGACGGTTCTGGATAGGTCGTTCTAAGCAATCGATGGTTCCTATTGTTTTCTAATTGCTCTCAAAATGCAAAGATAAATCGTGGTTAAAAATGATTCCCCTTCTTACGCCTTGATCTAACGTCTCAGAAGTGCTTCGGCTAGGTTTCACTTCGGTTTTTTTCTCCATAATATACAAATACAATATGAAATCATACTACTAACAAATAAAAAAATATTTTATATAAATACAATATGAAATCATACTACTAACACAAACAAATCATACACTCAAATATGGCTTCTCATCTTAAAGGTGTTAAAAAATCAACAATGGCCAGATGAAATTAAGAGAGCATTATTCAAGCACAAGAAGGATAATCCAACAACACCAATAATTCTTGCAATGATAAGAAAAACTAGAGATGAAATTCAATGCGATATTGATTTTAGCAAAAAACAGAAGACAATTAAATCATTTTTCAAAAAGTCTTCGTAAATCATTAATGTATATATATATATATATATAATGCATTATTAATTTATATCATATGGGGCCTACATAGGTAATCAAAAAAGTATTACTTATAATTTTATCGAATTATTAATTTGGCACGTTTTCCCCGACTCGGGACCGGCCAAAAATATTATTTAAGAGAGTTTATTAAATAATCGAGTATTAATTAAAAGAGTTTTTACTGTACGTTACGGAACAGAAAAATCCTCATCAACAAGTCCCTTTTTCATAAAATACAGTATGAAAAAGGGGGGGGAAAATCAAATCAACCTGCATAGATGACTGAAACATGTGTGCGAGACGGAAGGCACCATGAATCTAGTGAAGCCCAACAATAAATCAAAGTTGGAAATAATGAATCATACCACGAGATTTGCGTCTGCGAAGAATAAATACTTTGTTCTTTGGTTTTATATAACAGACTTTAATTTCACCGAGTCGTTTCACTTTCACCAGACGGAAGAAGAAAAGCGGTGGCGATGGTGAATCAGTGTGAGAATTTCTTAGAGGAGGAAAAATTACTCGTGAGGCGTTGGATATGGGCGTAGAACGCGAGTGCATTCAGAGCCACAATTTATGCTCTTCCCTTTCTTATGGTTTTAGATTAATGGGAGTCATAGATTGGTTAACACAATCTGCTCAGAACCGTCAGATGGTTCAAAAACCATTTGTTTTTACACAAAATTGGTTAAAAAGACCAAAATCAATAATTCATGGGTGAAAAGACTTGTACATTTTGATCTTGTTTAAATGGACAAGAATTAAAAGATATTGTTCACATGGACGGAGAATGTAAAAATAACCGGGATGTAAACGAGTTTCATCCCACCCATTTTCAAATATTTTTCTTATTTTTAATTTACATCGGGATGTATTCAGTTTCATCCTCGTACTTTTTTAAGTTTGAGACAGGATGAATCCAGTTTCTCTTGCTATTTTTTTGGTGTCCATTTCACCGATACTAATTTTTACTCGTCCATTTAAATCATGTTTTAAAAATATTTGGACAAATAACCCATTTTCCGTTGTTTTTATCCACTGTCGGCAAAGAAATAACATAGTTGGTTTAATATAAATCTCTTTCTATTTCTTTTTTGTAGAGCTTTTGTGTTTATCCAAGATGGAATTACTCTTTCCTCTGCTCATTTGTTCTCCGAAAGTGTAACGTTGTTTGCTAACTATCAGGTAAAGCAGTTTGGTTTCTTATATTTTATTTTGAACCTTTGTTGGTGGAAATGTTTAGTTAATTTCTTTGCTTGATTCTAGATATGCCCGGGAAAAGCAAGTTAACTATTTTACAAACATCACTAATCACTAATCTATACCACTGTGGTTTTTTGCCCCATCCACCGTCATCAGTTGTCCTTGAGACAGATCTGACCGTTACTTTTTGATCTGGGAAGTGGAATATATCGATTCAAAGTTGGTTAAGCAAAAGTTTTAACATTCTAAAACGTGTCACGACCTAATCAAATCTTGGTTGTTGGTTTTGGCAGTTTCAATACATGTAGAACTGTTGCTTAACTTGCTGAACTATGATTTCAAAATTTGTTCCAGGCGTCCTTAGAGCTTCTCCAATGGTGGTTGTGTGTCTTTCCCATGTGGCAACATAAACTAGACATCATCCTTCCTATTTGGCGTTCAATTCTCCAAAAAGTTATGCGGAAATAAAATTGATCTCCAACAGTGCCACTTTTTAAGTACCCTCCTCCCGGCTTAACATTAAGCTTTTATTAGATTTTTTTAAGCACCCTCCTCCTCTTTCCCATGACTATACCCAAACTCTGTGCTTTGTCGGGATTATGCATCAGATGTTATTTATTAATCATATTTCTCTTGAGCATACTTTTAATTACGATTATAATTCCTACTGAAATTAATTGCAAATCCTACAAACTACAATTGTTCAAGAGCTTGATTTTGCAGTTTTATATTTGGGTTGTAGTTCGTATTTTGTAATGCTATGAATTATCATGGAGATACATATTAATTGCAGATAAGTCCTAAGCCTCCATTAATATATGTTGCGTACTATACTAATCGTGAACCCTGTAATGAAATATCACTAAAATGTTAATTCTGATATTGATTTCATCTGGAATTTTTCATCAAAAGTGTTGAAAAATTAATATTATTATTGATTAAAACATGATTGATCTATATTAGTTGTATGATTCTATAATTTTGATTTTGATTAACTAACCTTCTACTCGATGGCTTTTCACGAGAAGACAAATCTCGTTAAAAAAATGGAAGAACAAAAATAATTGTAGAATTGTAGTTTTAATTTGTAATTAAAATTGTTATAAATAGGCAAAATTATTATTTATTTAAAAAATCTTGACTAGGATGGGTAGACATCCTCTATGTGAACCTCTAGAATAAGAGGTTGAGCAAGAGGTTAGGGTGTCTTCATAAAACTATGCCATGTCATCTACATGTTGATCATAGAGGTTAGGGTCGGAGAAAATTTTTAGGGATTTTGGATGTGTATCCTACGTGTACGAAGACTTTTTTTCTCACGCACATACCGTTGGAGAAGCTCTTAGCGATTAATTGAGGGAACCGTAATTAGTCAGTTTCATGGAAACAAAAGAACTTCTACATATCTTCCTCCAGAGGAAATTCTTTTCAATTCGATTGATGAATGGCCATATTACAGGGCTTATGTCTCTTTCTCTTCCATCTTGCACAGAAAGGGATGAGATATTAGAGTTCGACCACCCTACCATCGATTTCCAGGCGATGATTGGTTTGTGTGAGCGAAAATAAGTTTGCAAACACTCCTACTATTTTTTTTTTCTCTTATGTCATGTGACTCCTTGGAGTTAAATTTGGGTTTTGGAGTATTCATCTCATCTTGGTTTTAATAGGTTCCTTTAATTTGCTTACTTTATGCTATTGTTATTTGTTTTTATTAGTGAGTTTATGAATTTCAATTTTGGTTAGAGGTGAATCAAAACATCCCAGTGGAAAGTGGTAGAGTACTGGTATTAATTAATCAAACATCCCATCCCATTTGTTATTTGATATCAAAACACCACTCTGACAATCTCCTTTGGTGTTAATGAATTTTTTATGTTTGTAACTTAACTAATTTGTATAACTACACATTATGAATCGGATCTTTTCTTCTCCCTGATGAATAAAGTAGATTTGCGTACAAAACTGTGGGTCTTCACGCACTCATCTTTCAGAGTTTCGTCGTAAGTAATCTGCTAGAAGGTTGTTATTGAACAAAATGTTTTTCATTTTACTATTTTACTTCCTCTTAATTTGGTATTCCATTGTCTTTATATTGATTTAACCATCAAGAAATGGAGGATTAAATATTTTGACAGATAAATGGGAAATAGTACATGATGAGATTATCCGTTGGTTTATTGCGTTTGTAAGTACCAAAATAGGATTAACGTATGTTTAATAATTTATTAATGATTATGTAACTAACTGGAATTCGATTGTGGTTTCTCAATCTCATTTTTGCAGGTTCCTTAATCAGTTGCTTACTACATGCTTTTTAGAAAAAATAAAGAATGTACTAAATGCTATTGCTATTGGGAAACATGGGTACGTTGCCGAGATCATAGATTATTTCCAAGGAAATAATTTTTTTTAACACAAAATTGGTTAAAAAGACCAAAATTAATAATTCCTGGGTGAAAAATACATTAAGATTTTGATACTGTTTAAATGGACAAAAACATAAAAATAGCCATGATGTAACCAGTTTCATCCTACCCATTTTCAAATTCTTATTCTTATTTTTAATTTACATCATGATGCATCCAGTTTCATCCTCGCTATTTTTTAAGTTTAAGCCAGGATGAATCCAGTTTCATCCTTGCTATTTTTTTGTGTCCATTTCACCCATAATAATTTTTACTCGTCCATTTGAACTATGTTTTAAAAAAATTTGGACAAATGACCCATTTTCCGTTTTTTTAATCTCTACATCTTGCTTCACGGAAATACATTTGCTTTTAATTTTCTCTTCAATTGTTGACTGCTCGGTTTACAGGAGTTTGTGGCTTCTTTCAATTGATGAATGTAATAAAACAAATGATATTGATTTGCAGGTGAGACTGGGAATTTTATTTTATTGATGTGAATTTTATAGGTGAGACTGGAATGCTCGGACACCACAGTGGAGTGGTAACAATTTTGTGCACCGCTTCAGTAAGGCCAATGCTGGAGACTTATATGATAGAAATAAGTTGGTCTTGCTGGAATTCCTAAATTAATGAAATTCCTTATCTTAAAGTATCTGATGAAGGCAAGAAGAAATAGAACAATATGCAGGGAGAAATAGTTCATTGCCCTCTTTTTGATCAATTAGTTGGACTGCTGATGTTCACAAGTATTAGTTCAATAGTAAAAACTTGACATAGACAATTTATGATTATAGCGACTATTTTGTGATTGAACTAATTTTGAGTTTTTTCTTGGTGTTTTCGGACTGCAGATATATTGTGTTGCAAAGGAAATTAAAGCTAACGTGGAGTGAAGTTTTAGTGTGGGATAAGTCGAGGCACATTTGCAATGAAAATACATTTTTTTGGGGAAGGTACCTACAAAATACCCAATAGCCGAAATCCGAAAGGATTTGTATGCCCTGAGCTAGATGAATCATAAAGCCACCGCGCCGAAGGCGCACGAGAGGTTGAGCCCAGGCTGAAGTTCTGGGTGATACCCTAGTATATAGAATAGATATAACACCACTTGGAATACGGTGGTTAATCAAGTTGTATGACGGGAACCGAATGGGACTTAGGCTTACAAAGGAGACATCAGGACTGGGGGATATGGAGATCCTGCAGATATGAAAAGATAGGGGGTGTTAGCTGGTAAAACAATGAGGATGACACTTAGGTAACAATTTCTATGATATCATGATATTACAAATTCTGAATATCTATAGCAAGTAAAACCTGGTAAGTTATCGGTTACTGTTATCATGATAGAACGATGCTTACTTTTTTCAGAAGTAATCAATCTTACATGAATTTTAACAACCTCTAATAATCTTTTCTTTACAATCTTTTCCTTGTCATAGAGCGTTCAACATGCAAGACAACCCCCCTCGGTGTTATCTTTTTATGCAATCTCCATAATATGATGCCAACACCAAACACATATCTATGGATATAGAGAGTGAGTAGAAAATTCAAAGCAATGTCATATAAACGTTTTCAAATACTTATGACATCTGTTCAGAAACAATAAAATTTCAGGAAAACAGCATATCTATTCATATGCATGGAAAGGGTTTAATCAATGATTGAATGGCTACGACAAAATGGGAGAAAAAGGCATATATAAATTAATCATTCCTACTGCAACTCTATCAATTAAATCCATAAAATGATTTGGAAACAAACCTGAGGTAACATGTTTGACACCTAAGGAATGAGAGTTGAAATTTATTGTTTAACAAATCTTATGACACGATCTAATTGTTGTTCTTGTATGTTTAGCGTGATGAAGACTTTCTTATTTATAGAGAAGATTACAATCAATTTACAATGAAGAATAACTTCAATTAGGAAAGAATATGTAATTACATCAATCACTCTCAATCACTCTTAATTACAAATTATTCTAATTGACTAGAAAGAAAAGGAAAGGAGATAAAACGTAAAAGCTAAATAAGGAAGCATATCAATACTAATTGATATGCTTTGACTAATTATTTCCAATACTCCCCCCAAGTTGGCGTGGGAGAAGGAAGGTCGACCACACTCAACTTGGAAGTTAATCAGCGATGTATTTCGGCTCCTAAAGGCTTCGTGAAAATGTCGGCGCGTTGATCAATGGGCGAACATAGGCTGGGTGCGATCAATTTTGAGATTATTTTTCTCGGATGAAGTGGCAATCCAATTCAATATGTTTAGTTCTCTCGTGGAAGACTGGATTTTCGGCAATGTGGATTGCGGCAGTTGTCACAAAAAATAGAAATTGGTTGAATGAGGTATACCAAGATCATTTAGGATATATTTTAACCATTGAACTTCACATGTAAGTGTGGCAAGAGCACGATATAAAGCCTGCGGGAAGGAAGAGCGGAAAGCTGTTGCTTGTTTCTTGGTTTTCAAGAAATTGGACTACCACCAAGCATAGTAAAATAACCTGTGGTGGATCTTACGTTTGTTGGGCATCCATTGATCGAATGCAATAACCACTTAGATGAAAGTCTTGCTAGATGATAGAAAAAGGCCTTTTCCAATAGTACCTTTTAGATA
>JAJJWW010004140.1:0-12339 GCA_023531295.1 Papaver armeniacum
GGAAGGGAGGAAGTGGGAGTGACGGGAGAGTGGAGTTGTGGCACACTCGGCCTTGCCCACTTTCTCCCCTGCTCATCTCTTAACCGTCCATGACTCTAACACGTTCTTATAGGATATTGCCACGCACGCCGTAAACCGCTGCACCAATACCCCAAGATGTATCCTCTATTTTGCAGACATGATTGATATTCAATGTAGTGGACGTGGATCCACAAAGATAGCATGTACGTCAATTGAATAATCAGTATTATTTCCAGAAGTCGAGCATGCATCGTAGGGGATGCAGAGTGTGCACGATTGACACGTGGTAAAGTGACGGGTAATGACCTCTTCTCACTAACCAAATAACTCCCACTGTGGCTGTATAACTGGTTGGTGTAGGAAGTTGGACGGATGAGATGAGTTTTGAGACACTCATCCGCGACCGTTAATGAATACTAGGTTTTTTTGAAGAGGAGCTAGCATGACTCTTCGCCTTGGTCGAACCAAGCATGGGAAGAATTTTGGAGGACCGATCGATTGTGGTAGACAGCATACGGTGTACACGTCCATGTCTCACTGTCCTGATGAGTGCATGAGCCAGGCCACCACTTGACCGTCAAAGAGGAGTATAGAGACGGGTTTGGCGCGTGAAATCCCTTGGCCGCAAAGGAGTTGAACCCGCGTGACATCCCTAGTTTAAGACGCAAGCTACACCCACAATATCTTGGCTCTGTGTCTTGGTCGGGATGGGTTTGACTAGGAAGATGGTAAGGTCGGTGATCATGCCTATACCTCGATTATCTCCATGAAAACTGATCTAAGCCATTCAAACTTCATCCGTGAAGTTGAGTGGTCAGACTGGGCCTCGGCACTTGGGAAGGGTAATCCCACGCATGTTTGGCGGGCGTTGACAGGGCCGCATGGATGCCTTGGACGTCGGGTGATGGAGGAGGGGATGGCCATCATGGTCATGCCGAAAGGACCGGCCCTGCTTAATTCCAATCAGACCCTCCATTTGCTAGTTGAGAAGATGACTACACAGTGATGATTTGAAACCCTAATTTGGCTTAAAAGTCAAGCTGGCTTTTGTTTAGTGACACTGGTTTACCACAAACATTTACTTGGGTCTTTAATCACTGGTCATAAAAAGCAGCTCCATCTATGGGATCGTGTTGGACATGCTCACCTTGTGAGTTCACACCCACACCCCTCCATCTATACCGCAAGATGGATGGCTGAGACTAGCTGCAACACATGTATTATGCCGCAAACCCTGACTTAGGTTTTCCGTCCATAATGCTTGGCAGTATGACCGGTTCTTCATGCTAGGCCAATGACCGACCATGAAGTGGTCCGCCGCGGTGGTTCCATACCGCTAGTGATGGACTTGATCTCAAGTCACCCAATCATGCTGCATGGAGCTGGATGACCGCGATCGGGGACAACCACTCCATACTGGCTGGGGTCCTGATGCTCAACGGGCAAAAGAGCAACACACCAGGTTCACCTGCCAGTATATCAAAAGAAATCACAATTGATTAACAAAAATCATTCAAACAATTTTCAATCAAGGCAAATAATTATATAATAATTGCAAATAAATAAATAAATCACCATGAATCCATTGTTTTCTCCGTCGACGTTTTCCGGTTCCCTTCTGATTGTTTTCCCAATTTTCTTTTCCACGTTTTCCACTCGATTTTGCTTACAGTTTTGGCTTTCAGTTCTTTGGGTTTTTTTTTTTGTGGTTTTTGTTTTTACTTTATGTGGTTTTTTCTTACTTAGCGCCGCAATGCCTATTACCACTAGGCTTCTTCCCGCACTGCATCGTATGCGCCTCTTCTTCTCGCCTTCTTCTTCCTTGATGAAGCCATATCAGATGACGGCCTTTGTCATTTCCCTTTCAAGCAAATTGGTTGCCCAGACGGAATTAATGGTAGAGGCTATGTAAAAGGATCCTTCCTGAAGCACGTTTATGACAAGCACCTATTCTCTGAAGATAGTAGGATCATCTGCAGGGATTTGACTGCTCAGAACTTGAACATTTACGGGCATGGGAGAATGTTTTGCGTCGTCTCACGTATGTGGTTATGTTGCATTGTATGCAACTACATGGTCAGAAGAAGGCCCGCAAAGGTAGGGAAGGAACGCATGGAGATATCATTGCCAAGCCCGCTCAACGGGAGCCGAGGTTGATTTTATTATTCACGGATTGATAAACCAGGTGAGAGTTCGTCAGTTTGTTTGGGTTCTGCCTGGCCATGGGCTTGCGATGTTGTAGATAGTTCTGTCGCTTTTGCTCGAGGATGATGACAATGAAGGATCCCCTGTCTCGCTTTGGATCCTCCCCCGTCAACCGATCTTCTTAACGCCGGCACCGCAAAGGCGCTTACCACGGTCACCAGCATCCTCATAAATGCAGGTTGGCTTTTGCGAGAGCTTTGAAGACTTGTCATGACAGTGGTAATCGTTAACCCCGTAGTCCACGCTTGGTCGCATCTTATCCTTCTCCCAATCTGCACTTTAACCTTGTATAGGGCCAAGAGCTCACGGGAGAAGAAGTCCGGCAATAGGAAACGGCTGCAGATTGCAGCCATCAACCAAGCCCTGGTTATTTGGAAGGAGGCTAACGGTTGCTACATCCTGTTGAACAAACTACTACAACAGCCTCTACGCAATGGGTCTAATAAAGCAGATGAGAAAAAGAAGGAAGCAGCTACGTTGTTAGCATGTCAGAAGAAAATAAATTGTGGCCATTTCGCAGCTGCCATCAGGGTGTTGTCTTCGTCTGGGGTGGCTCCGTGCAACGAGAACACTTACCACGATCTGCTAGACAAACATCCACCCGCGCCCCCTCCTATTGTTTCCGGTGATGCTTCCGTAGTTGATCCAATCACAGTGGAGTCTAGGGCTGTTTTAGGGGCTATCAAGAGCTTCCCTAAGGGCACTTCGTGTGGCCGAGATGGTTTGCGTGCTCAGCATTTAGTCGACGCAATCAGTGGGGCAGCCGCAATGGCCGCACGATCTTCTCGTTTCTAAGCATAGGAGTCGTTAACCTTGTTAGCTGGGAAAATATCCTACGGTTTTGGGGGAGTTTATCGTGCTCCTTTAACTCCTTTGCTTAAGCCGAGGGGTGGCATTAGACCCATTGTTGTTGGCACAAAGATGGCGAGATTGGTGTCGAAAGTGGCGTTTCTGGTGGGAAAGGATATGTCTTCTTACCTGGGTGATTATCAATTCGGGGTTGGTATTCCTGCTGGTGGAGAGAGTATTTTACATGCTGTAAATCGGTTAATGGAGTTGAAAGGTCACTCGACAAAAATGTCAATGCTGCTTATTGACTTTTCCAATGCCTTCAACATGGTGAGAAGATCGCACCTCATCAATGAAGTCCGCCTTCATTGCCCAGGTATTTCTCGTTGGGTTGAATTTTGTTACTTAAGACCGGCTAAACTCTATTCGACCACTATATTTTGTTGTCTGCACTTGGAGTTCAGCAAGGGGATCCTCTTGGTCCCTTGCTATTTGCTTTGACACTCCACCCACTGGTGAAGATGATTGCTTCTCAATGCAAACTCGACTCGCACGCTTGGTACCTAGATGATGCACAATTATTGGCGATACATTCGAGGTAGCCAAGGCTTTGAGTATAATCGAAATCAAGGACCATGCAGAGGTTTACATCTTAATATAAAAAGACAAGTCTTTTGGCCTTCTACGATCCTAGAAGCACAACCGATGGTGTTTTCCCTATTGATATTGGTAGACCTTCTAATGGTGTTAAACTTTGGGAGGACCAGTGAGTTTAGATTTGAATTATATAAGTGATATGTTGTCAGGCAGTGGTGAATAAGACGTGCTCAATTAATGTTTGCAATCAAGAAACAGAGACCCCCAAAGTGAGATGCTATTACTTCGCAATTGCACTGGAGTGTCTCGATTATATTTTGCAATGCGTACTACCAACCCCGCAGCCCTGCAATCAGCCACGGCCCTTTTTGATGATCATCTACTTAGATACCCGAGACTTCTAATTACGTGTGATGGTGCTGGGTTTGGTCCTTTACAACAAAGGATTATCTACCTTGCCTATCAAAGATGGTGGACTTGGCATTTACACCATGGCTGATACTAAGCCTATTGTTACCTCGCTTCGTCGCAGAGTCGACTACTTCGTGCAAAAGGTGATTCTTGGTAGTTCATTCTCAACGGGCAAAGGCCCCGCTTATCGCTTGCACTTCGTAAATTTATTCAGTATGTGGTTTACCTTCTACATATTGTATCGATAACACCCCCCTTCCATGCACTCCCTGACAGTCACTTATTTCGATGCAGTTAAGAAGCAAATCCCAGACCAATTTTCTATGTCTGCAAGAGATTCCATATTGTGGCAGTGTAATCGATCAAGCATGCGCAAGATTATTTATTAGCTGTACCCATCAGTGGGCTAAATCGTGCCTTGGTCCTAGACGCTTTGAGTTGTGCTTTGCTATCGCTTTGGTATCCCATTGCTCGCTGAGAATGGATTATGCCCAAGTTGTAACAAATCTATGGATATCTTTGGGGATCACGCGTCATTGTGCTAAGGATATTGGCCCTAAGTTCCGACATGATTTTGTTCGTGATGTAATCGCCGACATTTGTTACAAAGCTAGTGTGCCGGCACCGTAAGGAAGTTTCTCTGGGTTTTCTGACGAAGGACGACAAAGATTTGAAACCCGCCGACATTCTTGTGCTCAACTCGGGAAAATGGCAAGGATGTTTGTATGGACGTGCCACAGAGTCTCGCCTTCACCGGTGATGGAATCCGCTCTTTCGTCCCCCTAAAAGCTATATCTAGTGTGGTCCACGTAAACACACTAAATAATTGGACAAGTGTGTTTCTATGGTTATGGTCGGGTGTCTTAGCTTTTTCTACTCTAGAGAATTGGGTGAGGATACTTTATGTTTTTTCAAGTTGCCTTCAAGAATCGGGCTAGTTAGTAATGACGCTGGTAGTGGTTATGGTAGTTTTATTTTTCATAGATTAGGCATTGCTGTTCAGAAAGGTGTTGGAGCCCAGCTTGTTGCTAGGCTGCCAACTAAAAGCTTTGTTTAATATTTTTGATATTATTAATAAATAAAATAAAATATACCACTTTTTGTTGGAAAAATAGCTTCCTCTATCGCCTCAGCAATGGGCTTTAGCTCCTCATATTAATCATGATCTCAAAATATTATTTTATGGTTCAAAAGTTGATTAAAAGGTTGAGAAACAATAAAACAGATCGGCTTGCAACGACTGTAATGGCTGTTAAAAGAAGTGTCACATAAGGACAAAGCATGGTAAACCATCTTATGCACCGTTGATTTGTCGCTGAATCTAAGACCCCGAAAACGACTGTCTTTATCGGCCTTTGTTCTTCGTGTTCTTAGTTATGCACCAGCAGAAACAATTCTCTGAAACTCTTGATTTTGTTCTCTGTGTTGTTCTAAACCTCCCCAAAGTTTGCGTAACCTCTCCATGACTCATATAAGCTCCTTATATATCCAGCAGACCCTCACAAACCCGAGTTAATCTCTTCTATTCTTCGGTAGAAAGTTCCGAGAATAATTCTCTCTGTTTTACTTCTCACACGTCTCCTGAGTTACCCAAACTTTCCAAACTCCTTTCAGGACTCAAAGAAGACCAGGTACATCGATGTCCAACGCCACAGATTCTACAAAATCTCCAACAGATGCCCGAGTTTTATCCTCCCCTGTTTTGATGAAATCCCGTGATACATCCCTTGTTTTGCGAATCTGGGGAGATTACCAATCCTGTTTGACCAAAACAGGGTAATACCAATCCAAAATAGCGATTAAATCTCACGAAATCTATTCCATAATTCCTCCCGTAAATAATCCAGCTGCTGCAACTATTCCCGCCAGTTTCAAAATTTGAACGGTGAAGAAAGGAGGCGCCCCCATATCCAGAGTAGGGGTGCCTATAGCAGGTGCCTTATGGGGTGTCCTAGAGGTGCCCCTTATCCAAACCGTGGGTGCCAATAACAACTCCTCCGGGTGCATTAGATAACTTTTCGAGCCGATTTTTTCCAAAAATGTTTATTGGCCAAAAATACCTACACACACATAAAACACCATAATAAGTACAAAAATGAGCACTATCAATATATAGAATCGAGACAAATTAGACATAAAAATGTGTCTATCATTGAGGGAAGTGAATTCGTGTTACCATCAGTCATTACGCTTCCATGATGAAGGAAATGAATTGTTTACACTGTTAATTTTCACCACCACTAATTGTCCTATTTCATGACACTTTCTCGAAACGGGCGCATTGCACGCCGCACGTTGTAAACCGCCACTCAATACCCCGATGAGTATCCCCTAGTTTGTGACATGTTTGATGTTTTGAGTGTTTTCGTGAAAAACGCAGCAAGGTAGCTAGGTGTGGTGTTAAAGTAAAGAGATTTTGCCATAGGAAAATAACATGTGATGTTATTAGGCTTGCCTTGGTCGGTTGCCTGAAACTTTCCACAAGTCCGTCGCTTTGGTGGCGACCAATGGCTGAGATTACATCTCATGGGGAAGGGTAGCTATTGATTATGGCCACATATTTGTTGTGTAACAATGTGGCGCCATTAGCATAGTGGTGCCTGGCGTCTGTGGCGTAGCGGGTTGCTTGAGACTTGTCGCAAGTCCGCGCTCAGCTGGCGAACTTCCGATGGCCGAGATTGTATTCATGAGGAAGAGTGGCACATCGATTGGCCGCATCTTGTCAGTATAAAGAAGTGGCGCCATTGGCATAGTAGCGCCTGGTGGACCCATGGCATAGCGGCATGTTAATGGCGTATCCGCGGCATAGCGACATGCTAGTAGACGTCATAGCAGCATGCTAGTAGCCGTGGCATAGCGGCATGCCAGTGGCGTGGCATTGAGGCATACTAGTAGCCGTGGCATGGCGGCATGTCTATGGCGTTTAGCGTGGGCCAAGGGGGCTAGGTTTTTTGCGCCGTGGTAAGAATTAGGTCAGCGGCGGGCTAACGCTAGGTTTTGGCGCGTGGGTAAGAATTAGGCTTGCGGCGTGGCCAAGGCTAGGTTTTTGTGCCGTGGTAAGAATTAGGGCTTGGCGTGCATGGCCAAGGCTAGGTTTTGGCGTCGTGGTATGAATTAGGGCTTTATGAGTGGCCAAGGCTAGGCTTTGGTACGTGGGTAAGAATTAGGGCTTGCCGGCGTGGCCAAGGCTAGGTTTTGGCGCTGTGGTAAGAATTAGGGCTTGGAGGCATGGTCAAGGTAGGATTTGGCGCCGTGGTAAGAATTAGGGATTGGATGCGTGGCCAAGGCTAAAGTGGTATGCTACCGCGGCTGAGTGGCATGTTGGCATGCCGATCAATATATTGTTGTGGTAAGGCGCATTTGGCTTGCCAGTTAGTATGGTGGCGCGACAGGGTATGTTTGGACTTTAATGTATGGTGGCAAGTTTGAAGCGACTTGATTGGCCGAGGAAAGGGGTCGGCCAAACATAAGGCACGGCTACACTTCTGGTGAAAGTGTGGCATCTTTAGAGCGAACTTATTGGTCGACTAAAAGAGGGCTGGCCAAGCATGGGCGTGGCTACACTTCTGGTGAGAGTGTGGCGGCTTTAGAGCGACCGATTGGTCGATGGGAAGTGGGGCCGGAGTATGGGGCTCACCCACAACTTATGTGCGCGTGGATAATTTGAGGCGACACGATTGGTCGGCAGAAATAGGCCAGACAGGAAGGGGCGTGGCCACTTGCAAGTGGCGCCGCTTGGCCAAAGGCATGGCCACGCTCCTTTTGCTGCTGCGGCGCCCTCGTTTTCGATTCGGGCAAGGTTTTTTGCACGTTAATCCATGGTGGATTGATTACCTAGTTCGGCCTAGGCTTAATTTCTGATAAGCAAGGTTCTGAGATATCACAAGGAGGGAGCAAAACCCCCGATCGCAAGTTAGTCAGGGCAATTTGATTGTAATGCTACGTGTGTTGGACACACGTAAATCTTTTAAGTTCATTGCCGAGAGCAGAATAAAGTTTTCTCGATTGGAATACCTTATGCAAAGACCTTATCCTTGATATTTGGAAATTCGTGCTACTCTGCTGCGGCGAACACAAACCGTCATGCCATATCAACGTTAAGGGTTCAGTCAGAGAACATAGCATAGAAGGCATTCAAAGGAACTTATATTAAGTGAATATAGGTGAGGCGCCGAAATTTACGTAACATCCGGGATGGTTGCTACATTCTCCGCCCTGATAAATTTCATGTAAGTATATTGAACGGCTCAATAAATATGTCGGTGGAGAGGTTAGCACTCACCGCACCGCTTCTCTTACAGAGTGACGCCACATGCAAGGTTTACGATTTCAACCCTGTTAAAAAACCACCATCAACAAAGGCTGAGGACCTAATAGTTGATTCTCAAGGTGTGGTTGTTTTATGACTTGTATCAGAAAGTGGAACCGGAAATGAAAGGTACGCTTCTTTTGGTGATTTCTGGATACTGTGATGTTTCCGACCAAAACCTTGTTGTTTTGTGGAAATATGTCAAACCTATTTATACAAGTCATATTGAAACGTACCATGGTCTCGTAGGAAATGGAAACGATTAAGTGGCAGAAGAATAGATTAACGTGTAACCGTCAGGCATTATGCTTCCATGATGAAGGACGTGAATTAGTTTACACCATTACTTTCATCACCACTAATTTTCCCACTTCATGACACTTCTTTTATAGCGGACGTATTGTACGCCTATGACGTCGTAAACCACTGCACTACCCGATGAGTATCTCCTGGCTTTGTGACATGTTTGATGTCTCGAGTGTTTTCGGGAAAACGTGTAGCGCTTTTCTATATGTGGCAAGTCAAAGTCAAGAGACTTTCCATAGGAAAATAACATGATGCTATTAGCTTGCCTTGGCCGGCCGCCTGTGAAACTTTCCACAAGTCCGTCGCCTGGGTGGCGAACTTGAATAGCTGAGATTGATCTCGATGAAGAAGGGTAGCCGTTGATTATGGCTACCTTCTGTTGGCGCATGGTAATTTCATAGTAGCGTTCTTGGTGTTATGCCAGTGACATTGCATACTGGCATATCTCGTGCATGGGGGCACGCCTGCAGTGGGTGGCGCCCGCTGTAGTGATTGTCAGGTCGATGTCGTCAAAAATAATTGAACTTTCCTAAAGTATATGATAAGAAAGAGTTCGTTTCCACAGAGGAGATTGTAGTTATTATGTATTCAATTTCTTAAAGTAACCAACTGGGGGGATTTCTGATTTTTTAAGTAAACAATAAAAGTAATTAAAAGCAAAATAAATTGTAGAAAGTTATCAATGAGAGAAAGATATTGGTCAAGGAATTCATCTTCAATCTTAGACATGTGCTTGAATATATGATTATAATTACAATTTAATCTCTTTTATTATCAAAAGCCTAGAGAATCAAGAGAGCAAGATAATCTATTAATTTCCTAAGTTCACCAACACACACATTAGAGTCAAAGGTGATGTGAATTCTACCTAAAGAATAACCTAACGCCTTGCGCTAATTAAGTTCAACCTAGAGCATTAAGTTTCAGAAAAAAGTTAGTCAATGCAATTGTCATACATTACATAACAAATTCTGGACAATGGTCAAACTCTACATATGATTACGAGAGTGTATCACTATAAACCGTAAACATATCATGCTACTTCTATTCAGGTTATCGCCGATGAAAAACCCTAAAATAGCTATGGAAAAGGATGCAAGTTGAATTGATTGGCCACTCAATTAAACAAACATCTAATCCTATCACAATACATTAATCATGTGATATTAAAACAGTAGAGATATAAACGATAATAAAGAGAGAAAACTAATACATAAATCAAACACAAGTTTTAGAAATAGGACTACATCCTTAACCAATAATAAAAGATTTAGCTACTCATATTCGAAGTTCACAATAATCAATTCAGAGAAAAGATAGAAAGCAAACTACAGATGATGAAGAAGAGCTTGAGCCACTGCTGCTGCTGTTTCAGTTACTACTGCATAAGTTAACTCCTAAAGGTTCTGTTTTTTTTTTTCTCTGGGAACTTTCTGCAAACAAAAGTTACGGCGTGAAAACTATGGGTGTGAGGTCCCTTTGGGTTACGATTTCGACCCTATTTATAGTATTTTCGACCCGAGAATTCGAATATGATAATCATCCAACAATTCTAAACCGACCTAAACTCTAATATCGTACCAATCCACCACCGTTCATCTTAAAATTGACAAGAAAAAGCACCACTGCCGGTGTCGTTTTCTAGCTCCCGGAACTTATCCAAATCAATCTCTCCTCAAGTTAACTTGTTTCTCCCGCACCTAAAGTCTCGAGATTCAAACAACCCAATGTAATCCTTTCTCATTGAACTCGATAACACCTCTTAATCCTCTCCGTTCATCTCCAAGCTTCATCTTACTTCCTCGTTTTGCAGCGCAAGGAAATTGGTTCCAAACCAAATTAAACACTAGTCCCCCGCTTCCGTTGCTTGAGAACTATATCCGGCTATATATCTCTCTCTTCTAATCAAACCAAGACTCTTTAGGTTCACAATCCCAGCCATTTACTTCCAGAGATCAACGACAGCAACTCGTCATTGCCATGTCTCATCTTGGTCACTACCGAAATATAACCCCACCTCGAGTTCGAGTTCCTCCTTGTTTTCTAATTCCATTCTATCACCACTTCATTATTCTTCCACTCCGAGTCACAGTGACAACATCTCCATGAAATTTAACTGAAAATATGCAGGCTCGGGATATCTCGCTTCAATCTCTCTAATCTTCACCATTGCTAATGACAAAGTGCACGCTCTTTCTCTTCCCCGTTTATCATCTTCATCATTGATGGCTTCTAATGGAAGTGATACCAACTCACTTCGCATTCCCTCGTTTCATAAAATAATAACGACAATGGCAGCAAGCCATCATCATAGACTCAAACCCCTCCGTTCTTTCTCATCACTGACATTACCAGCACCTATGCTACATACTTCTCATCATCACGATCATCAGCTCAGCTCCATTAAATCTTTCTATCACCATCTCATTCCCTGTATTTCCTTTCTCGAGCTCTCCATCCACAATAGCAGCAACGTTCAAACCTAGTTCTTCCTCATCACTGCCAAGATCAACTCCATATCGAGTCTCACCCACAACCCAAGCAGCGGAACCATCTCCATTGTCTTCTCTTTGTTTCATCAAAATATCCAGCAGCTCGAGCTCCACTTTCTCACTTCCGATAATCACCAACACCAACAACAACCAAACTCAATCACCGAGACTCCATTTGAATCATCAACGCCATCACATGTCATTAATGGAAGCAGCAAGGCAACTCCTTCATGCCAACAGCCTCCTCTCCATCAATGGCCGATAATAATGGCAAGAAGATATCCTCCTTCCAGCTTCTTTCCATGTTCTTGAGAACTCCATCTCGACTACGGCTCACATCTTATGAAAATATTAACGACCCAATGAGATCTGTTCGATGCTTAACAAATTCTGCAAAACAACCACGGAAACTGTCGTGAAGAAATAGCCCGAACTGTCGATGGCAACCGGGTGAAGATGGTGGTGCCCCTGAGAAACCGGGCCGGTTGCCTTTTAGAATATTTGAATTATGGTTTCCCTAGAAGACCCGACTTCCTAGCAGTTCCTTCTGAAAAATTGATTGCCCCTTAAATGAAAATACCACCCTTAATGTGCAGTTGGGGTGTCAATAACACTTGCCCTTTTATGCTTCAAGTTCTTGTTTTGCTCATAACTTTCTCCATACGAACTCTAATGATTCCATTCTTTCGCCATTGACTTCCTTCTTCTCGCCGTCCACAAAATGATGACAAGAAATCCTCCATTTGAACGAGTTCCACTGGGTCTTTGTCCTTTCTCCACTTGTGACTTCACTTTTGTAGCTATTTCCACTTCTTTTGATGATTCACCTAATAAAACACAAATAAAAGAAACAAAAAGCGTAATATACAATAATTTTCAAGAAACCCAACAAATACTAGCATGGAATTAACACCAAATATATGTGAAATATGCACTTATCAAATTCCCCCACACTTGGCTTTTGCTAGTCCTCGAGCAAACTATCTAAAGTACAACAACTCCATCTCGCCGAGGAAACCGTTGCAGAACTTAGCATTTGGTAAAGTGCCTTTAAACGCCTAGGTGTCCCTAGTGGACGAGTTATAGTCTCGAGGGTTTACTAGATATATACCCACAAAACCTATTTTTCCAACTTACTAGTTCTCCGAAATGAGATAGATTCAAATAAGCGCTAAGAAGTCATAGAAATTCTGCACACTAGTAATAAGA
>JAJJWW010004141.1:0-94548 GCA_023531295.1 Papaver armeniacum
AAGATAGTCTGGTCAAAAATGTTCTTTTGACTTTGGATGGACCTCGACAAAGTCCAAGGAACGGAAAACTCAACTCCGGTGAGTCCCTATAATTTTGGTGAACCTCTTGTTGGACAAATGGGCTTTTAAAACAAGAGAACCATGGCCACTGTTACTTAGTTTTGTATCCAGAACCCGGTCTATACTATTGTTTGCGGAACCCGGTTAGAAAATTCAATTCCGTTACAAAACTCCGGTAACGTTAAATTCAAGAAACCAAGATTATAGGCCTGCCAATTAATTATCAGTTGAGTTATACCATTTTTGTGATGCTAGAAGTGTAAGGATCATGAAATTTACAACGGGACTGATGGTCCAGGATTCCAGGTATCAAGGCATTAGAACTTTTGATGGTTATAGGCCGCCGCTGGCAAACATAGCTATCTAGTAGAATGTTTCAAGCTACAAATTCTACAATTATCTCGTAGTCATCGGAAATCTTTTGCAAATGAGCCATAATATCACTGAATGAACACAAAACGGCACTGTGGAATGATTCATGACATAAATTAGACAAAAAAAAAAAAGATCCCAACTCATTCGAATTAAAATTTGGCAATCAAAACATAGTATCTTGCTTCATGCCTTAGCTTTATCATCTTCTTCTCTTAGGTTTATACTCTTAAACTTGTTTACTCTTTCCCAACAAAATAGATATCCAATTCAACATACAAATCAAGATTTTGTCTAGGAAAAAGAAAACAAGATTAGGAATACAAACATCTTCATGCTAATCCTTCAAAACCAATGCTGCTTTTACTAGGCTCTACTATAAACAGCCGGTGATTACTTTCAGGTTGCCGGTGTGAAATGCTACACAAAAACTTTTGTAATTCAATCCCGATTCTTATCTTCAAATTCACCTATTTTAACTCCACCTATCTTCAAAGTAATCAAAAGAAGGTGGTTCATCAAACTCAATCGAAAGAAATTGATACAGATCAAACAAAAATCAGCAAAAATCAGCATTGTGAATTATAGTAAAGAACATCTATTTTGACTGCACAGATCAAAAGGGATTCAAAACAAAACCAGACAAATAGGACTCAATTCAATAAGTAAATGGATTCTATAGATTCACCCTCAGAACAAATACTAGATTTCAACATTATTGTTTATTCAGACAAGGCTGAAACTTAATTAGGTATAGTTCATCATAGAGAGAAGAAAACCACAAATAATAATTCTTGATTCTTCAAATCACATCGAAATAGCATTATGGAACCCAAAAAAATATAAAAATCAAGGAAGATGCAAAAATAAATCAAAGCCTCAGACCGTCCTAGTTCATGATTTTCTGAACATATTGTATTTCTGTCAACCATATTAAAACTATCATCACCGGCTATTCAATTAAAACTCAAAATCAAAAATCAAAAAAAAATCACAGTAAAATTGGATTGGTGTCAGAGATTTTGGAAAAATCAGCACTGCTTTACTCAGACAGGGATAACTGTAAATTTCATATTCTCATCATCCACACACAATAATGTTTAACAAATCAAAATCAGAGTTATAAACTTAAAATCATCAAAAGAGAAACAAGAACCTGAAAAAAACCCTAAAACTGAATCTCGATGTTTTGAGATTCAATCAATCCAATTAGATTTGAATAGATTGAAACTCAATCTTCTGAGATCCAATTGGATTTGAAGAGATTGAAGATGAAGTTCAACCCGGTTAGGGATGAATCTAATAAGAGTATATGCGGCGGTTTTGAAACTGGTAAAATTGAAGCTGTGATAGAATAGAGGAACTGAGATAACTATAAATAGTTAAAAGGAGGGGCGAGGGAGCAAACCCTAGCTAATATTAACCATTGGATTTTTACAGAGGAGATTTACTGAGTTGCCGTTGATGGACAGGCGTCCGAGCCTTTTACATGGGCCGAACGAAATAAGGCTATAGTAGGGCTTACTTTGTAGTTACAGGGGCAGATTGGCAGATTCTTCATGAACCCTAATTTGGGGCATACAATAAAATTTGGGGGCATACGAGATAAGACAAAAAAGGGTGCTCATAGTATTTTTAGGGTTGCCCTTATCCGCTTCTTTTCTAAAATGCAAAAATACCTTTCGAGATTAGTGTTAAATTAGTGTTAATCGGATTAATTAGTTGTTAATGATTGTAGTTAGTTTAGTGTTAATTTAGGATAATAATTTTCTTTTTAAAGATAGTTAGTGAGTTAATTTAGAAAAGAAGGAGGAAAGAAGAAGGAGAGGAGGAAATATTTTTTTTTTTTTTGTTTGTGATTATTGAGAGATGTGTGATACAAATTGAGTGAGGAAGGTGAATCTTCATCACATAAAACTAAGAAAATACATATCAATTACGATGGAGATCCGTGACATGGCTTATTTGTTGGATTATGAAAATGATTTTACCCAAACTCAACTTTTTTTTCAAGCTCAAGATGATTCCTTTATGGAGCCAAATCCCAAGATGAGTACATGGATGAGGAACCCAATGCTAATAATACACAAAAGGGTATGGCTATATAAGTTGTTTAATTTCCGTTTTGTAGCTTGATTTCACCAAAAGTTAGGATTTCTGCAACTAGTTCGGCGTAATAGAGTAAGGTTCGGCAAATAATATATATGCCGAACCATAATAAATAAGAACAGTTCGGTTTCTTCGATTGAGAAATATATACGCCGAACTGTCATTCAATTATTTTCGCGTCAAATAATATTCATGGTTCGGCTCAACTGTGATGTGATAATAATGTACCAACCGTAGAAAAAAATAGAGTTACAAAGTGTAATGTTTGGCCACACGTTATCGAGCCGAACAATATTTTTTGTTTTCATAAATTTCCAAGTCTTACGGTTCGGCTTATAATATTAGTTCCCAATCTACGATTCCATGTTCGACAAGTAGTTCGGCTTTATCTTCCAAATACGAACAAGCCGAACCCTGAGGTCGGCTTATATAGAGTACATATTGTGAGCCGAACCTTACCCAAAACCTGTGCGATATTCTTGTAGATTGTTCCTCAAATGGAAACTATGGAGGATCAACCACCGCCTGTTGATGTCATTCATGAAGATACTAGAGATCACTTCCAAACTGACTTGGTAGGTAACTAACGTAGTTTATGTTTTTATTAATTTTCAAGTATGTTGTATGCAAAATCATTAATAAAACTTAAGTTTTGTACTTTTTGATATGTAGACGTGGAAAACCAAAGAAGAAGTTGTTAAATGGGTTGAGGAACATGCTTGGAAAATTAATTGCGTCCTAGTTAAAGGTAGACAAAGCCGAAAGGAGCGGGGTTGAGAGGGTTTGTGAGAGGGGTGGGAAGAAAGTAAGCAAGAAGAAAAAAGGTAAGCCATATGTTGGGAAGACCGGGAAAAAATATAAGACTAAAACAAGGAAGATAAATTGTCCTTTCAAGATCGCTCTTAAGTTGGAACATAAATGAAAGAGTTTTCACAATTAGTTGAGAGATGTGATACAAATTCGAGTGAGGAAGGTGAATCTTCATCATGTAAAGCTAATAAAATACATATCAACGATGGAGATCCAGACATCGCTTATTTGTTGGATTATGAAAACGATTTTACCCAAACTCAACTTTTTTCTCAAGCTCAAGATGATTCCTTTATGGAGCCAAACTCGACCCAAAACCGTGGTTGGCGCAAAAGAAGAACTATGCTTGCCAAAAGAAATTGGATGAATTCGGCCATGTGACGACTTTTTATTGCCCATTCGAATGCGTAAAGTTGGCATTATGCTTCCCACAAGTTCTCATATTGGATTGCACTTACAAGACCAATAAGTATGAGATGCCCTTGATGAACGTTGTTGGTCATATGTCAATCAAGTCACCTTTCACCGTTGCTTTTGTTTTTGCATGATGAGTTGAAAGAAAGCTATGTGTGGGCATTGGAACTAGTGAAGTTAATCTTCCAGAGGATGCTCTTCCAAAGGTTCAAGCAACTACTAAAATTTTAATTTACGCCGAACCATGTTCCTTTAAGTTGTTTCAAAGACCACCTAACATTCGAACCAAACATATAAAACCATTCAAAATTACATTAAAACATGTGATTTAAGGTACTAAACCAAACAAGTGTATTTAACAAAACATAACAAACTAAGTGTACTTCACAACTCATAACAAAGAAAGTGTGCTTAACGACTCATAACAAAATATAACAAACTAAGTGTACTTCACGACACATCCAAACTTATAGTTCACTGACCACAACCTCTTTTCCCTTTAGGACATACATTCTCGTCCTCTTCACCGCCTTGGCCCGCCCCTAGCAAATTGACTTGAGCCTTCACCTTTTTGTCGTGGACTCTGCTCGTCGGCCTTTTTTCCCGGTTTATTGGGTCCTTTCCCTTTGTTTATGATCGCATCCCACCGGGTTGTACCAATCCTTTGCTCCTCCACCGTCATCTTATTTTTGCAAGAAATTCTTTTCTTCAAATTTCTCAACAACTCCTTTCCCGCCGCAACCTCGGTTCCATAATTTTCCGGATGGGTGCTAAAACAAATGACAAACCTTAATTAGTTTTCCAAATTAAATAAATATGATTCTACTACACAATTTGATAACTCACCTATAACTGGATAAGTTTAGAGGAAGCTATTGGCCAACATGGTGTAAAGTTCCTAAGACATGCGATATTTATTAATATGAGCCGAACAAGGTACCCAAACAGCTTTAGCCATGGTCGAGTAAGGTTCGGCACATTCGATATTTATCACAATGAGCCGAACAATGTACCCAACAGTTCGGCTTGTTATCATACAAAATTTTCTCATGCCGAACTCATTGGTCTTGGCCAGACGATATTCACAATATAACAAATGTTAAGCCGAACTGTTTCTTGGTCTCAGTATATAAAAAAAAATAAGTTCGGCCGCGACATTTCAAATGTAACACTACCCCGAAACTAACAACAACCTAGACGAATCATCGATTACATGTCATAAATCAACGAAATACGCAAAAATAAACAATGGGTTTGTGGGAAATACCTTTCTATGTGAAATTTTAAAGAATCACCTCTATTTCTCCCTCTCCAACACCAATCGATCCACTAACCACTTCATCTCCATCTTTCCAAAACCCTAGATTGAAATGCTTCGCATTCAACACCAGGATTCAGACCGTATTTCTAGGGCAACGCTTAACACGAGGTGCCATGTATGTGTTTAATCGACAAATCAAACCAACAAAGTTTTAGAAATTTTCCAAATTTGGGAGAAGAAGATAAGAAGAAGAGGGAGAGAGAAGGGTTTTTGGTTTTTAAAACTTTTAAAAAAAATTGGTATATTAGTGGGTAATGGTTAATTAGTGGGAGGGTAGTTAATTAGTGGGAGGGTAGTTAATTAGTGGGAGGGATTAAGTGGAAGGGTAGTAATGTAATTTAAACTAGGCAGGGTATTATAGTAACTTAAGCATCATTATGGCAGCCCTTATAATTTTGCATTGGGTGCCATAATATCTCGTATGCCCCCAAATTTTATTGTATGCCCCAAATTAGGGTTCTTCTTCATTACAATACGGTTAGACTCATGATTTTTGGGTCTAGACTATGTAGGGTTTTTTTTCAGACGCAATCGATTGTTTCGGGCTGAGTCGTCTGAATCTGACTCGTTATATCTAAATCTGAATTATTATGTTTGTCTCAAAAATTATTAACTAATAAAGTCATAATTGTTTTTTTTTTTAATCCAATCAGATATGTGCTCCCTGAGTCACGTACAAAATGACGTCTGACTCAAATAATCTCGAATCAGATATATGAGTCGAGTTAGATCTCTAGACAAACATCGGAAAAAGATGGAAAAGTAAACGATTTGATATATGATCCGCGACGAGTTAGATCCAAACAAGGTGTAAATTCGAGAATGAATTATACAATATAATAGTTCATTTTGAATTACGATTAATTTTAGTGGATCACATGAGAAGTTTTGAGTGTCAATGTCCATTTGGTCATAATGACATATTCTAGGTCAAGCCATAAAAGTTACGTTAACATATTTATCTATAGGGATATAAATATAGAGATTTTGAGTCACGCGGTAGATTTTTGGCATTGTGACAAAATTTGAATTGCAACGCATTTTTTGGGATTTTAAGATAATTTTTGCGTTTCGGTAATAATTTTGTTAGATTGTAGATTTAGTCTCAGGATATAGATTTTGGACCATAATAATAGATTTTGAATAACATGGTGAGATTAGGTTTTCGATAACATTCTTCTTTTTTTTTTTTTTGCCTAGATTTGCAAAAAAATATTAAATTAACCCTCAAAATATCACATATTTGGAACGGCAAAATGATAAATATCATGTTGATTCAAAGTAACCCCCGAAAAATATTATACAGATAAATCTCTTATAAAATTTCACAATAGTCTACAGACTCAAGAGGAATATAATCGAGAAACTTTTAGGTTATGAGTTACGAATCAGCTTCAAAGATGAATGATGGATCTTCCGGTGATAACTCACCATCCACAAATATGGACGCCAACGACCATAATTTGGTACTTTAGATTTTTTGCATGTACTTGTGTATGGTAGAAATTTGATAACTCTTGTATGAGTATCGATGTATCATCACTACAAGAAACCTCTCCGAAAGAATACTGTATATAGGAATAAACTTTATATAAGAATAAAAAAAATGGTCCCGATTTGGGCCAATTATATTTAAGAATAAACTTTATATTAATATAAGAATAATTGACACTATAATATAAATAACATAGGTCTCGTCGTACATCAAAGTTTAAGACGGAAAGATTTTTTTAAGAACATGCAATTGGGGGATACAAAAAGTAATTGGGGGATACAAGAAAAGGACAAAAACCGGATCCAGATATCAATTCGGGGTCACCTTATCTAAGTATTTTTAAAATCCCTAATCTACCCCTCACTAATCAAAGTTTAGTGGTTAATAATAATTAGTAAAATCATAAGATTTTTTTATAAATGATTAGTGTGTGTTTTATTTGTTTTTGGGTGAGTGAGGTGAGAGTAGAAGGAGGGAAAAATATTTTGAGAGAGAAATTTTTTTGTGGAAAATGGAGGATGATTGTGAAGAGAGGATTGCTGCTGCTGAATCTTTAGCTCAACTGCAACAAGGATCATATCTTGAATCTTCAGCTAACGACAACAACTCACAATTGCAACTCTTTGTTGAGCCAACACCCTTGAATGATGATTTTCACGATTATGGAGAGTTTCATGAAGAACCAACACAAGAAAGTAAACTTGCACATCATACTAGCATCCCCAACACACGTGTAAAGTCTGCTAAGATGTCGAAAAATCGAATTTTTCTTTAAACCCGCCATTTTTTCAACCTGAAAAAACTGATGGTTTGATGGTAGTTGTATGAATACCATGCCGCAGAGTCAAGGTACCGGCATGGTATTCATACTACGACCATGCCTATGACACTTATATCCCCCAATTTGAATTATAAACCTAAGATAGAATTCTACCAAAAACTATGCCTACAGAGTTAACCTTTTTACCTAACAAGGAATATACTACGGAATATTCAACCTAAGATGGTTTCATTGATCGTATACCATGCGGTATTGAATGAAAACATACAGAAACAATTCCATCCCAAACCAAAAACCGCATTGACACTTAATTAACATCAACGCCTAATTTTATACCGGCGTAGTACCATCAATATCGATAATGCCGACAATGTAATCCGGGCAAGTGTTAAGTTACAACTTTTCAATGCGGTACCTACAAAAAAACATGCATGAATAAATATTTTCCAAAGCTAAATTCCGGCATTCAATATCGATTATTTTGCAATGCCGGAATTGTTTACCTACTTTAGAACAATATGTTAAGATAATGCTAAGATCCTTGCTTCTAAAGGCGTTGTTTTCTTACTTAAACACATATGCCTAATAGGTTTCAAATTTGGTCTTCCGCTTTGGTTAACTTAGACTATGCCGGAACAATTGTCGAGCATGCCGGTATAGGTTTCCGTCATAGTGTTTTAATGTTGTTTGGAACTAATTTTCATTCGATCCTTAGGTGGTGCCATATATTGATCCAACAAATGCAAAGCCGCTTTATCTGGGATACGCTGAATACTATAAAATCCCTCCAGATGTGACCAAATAATACTTTTCACCTAGTATCTTGAACATTACTAATGGATTGCTAGTAGTGAACCTTCTAATGAATGCGAAATTGTTCTTATGTAGGGAATAATTGATCGAAATGAAGCAATCGCTTGGGCTAAAGAGACGGCTCTAAGAACATGTGTGTGTTGGGTGAGGAACACCGAAGGTTCGAATAGGCGTTTTGAGATGGCTTGCGAGAGAAATGGGAAATACAAGGAGAAGAATAGCCACAAGAGAAAGGATTATGTATATCCAAAGAAGACTAATAGGGTATACAAGACTCAAGACGAGGAATAATGATTGCCCTTTTAAGCTTGTATTCCGTTTAAATGACATGAACAATTGGGACTATGAGGTTTTGTGTGGTGTCATAACCATCGGGATCCGAAAGATTTTGTTGGTCACTCCTTAGTTGCGAAGCTAAAAACTCGACGAGTTCGAGGATGTAAAGAGATTGACCAAAGCATTTATCAAACCGAGACAAATTCTCGAGGCTTCAAGGAAAAGGACGAGACTAACGTGTCTTCTCTACGTACAACTTATAGTGCACAAGCAACTATTAGAAGGGTGGAATGGGAAGGGAGGTCCGTTATGCAAGAATTTGAGAAGATAGCTTGGGATCACAACTACACGCGTATCATTAAAAGAGGGCCCGACAACAAGCCCTTCAAATATTCATTTCGCATTGTGCTTTCACAGCTTGGCAAATACATGTTGTGGTGTTCTTTTGATGGATTGCACCTACAAGACAAACAAATACAATATGTCGTTGTTCAACATCGTGGGGCAAACCTCGGACAAGGTAACATTCACATTGGCTTGGTGTTTAATGGAAAACGAGAGGGACCATAATTATCATTGGGCATTACGACAATTGAAGTTGTTCTTCCGGGAAAATCAACTTCCGAGGGTGATAGGTGTAGAATACACCTAATTTACTATCTAGTAGTTTATGCTTTCTTTGCTATTTTTCTTGTAAATTATGTATTTTACGTGTGTTTTTGAGTTATTAGGTACTCCGGAGTCGCACGGGAGAAAAGAAGAAGAAATCACTCAATTTGAACCAAAAGGCCGTAAAAGTCATTTCATGGGCGAACACTATCTGGAGCCCAGTCAAGGTTAAAAGGTGACTCAAATTACTAAAGAAAGGACAGTTCAAGTTAAGGGGCTGCCAAACTGGGTAGCCCTTATCCAGAAACGTAGTGCTGTTATCAGTTGGTAAAATGGATGGGATATGTCCATGGATGTTGAAACCCAAACCCATAGACCCACACCCGCATCAGGATCCATGCCCGAGTCCGAACCCAATTATAAACCTAAACCTAAAATCGAGAGAAACCATCTCTCAATCATTTTTTCCCCTGAACTGAAATTGAGAAGAGCAGACAATGGCTGCGTCTGAAATGAAGAGATTAATGGCAGAGAAATTGAGAAAGCAGTAGTCGGGGATGTCTCATTCATCTCATTACATGAAATTGAGAAGAAAAGCCGCCGCCGCTATCGAGAGTCGTTGGTGATGAGTCCAGATTGAATCAAGATGGTGGAATTGATGGTAACCGGGTTAGGGTTTGGTGCTAAACAACTCAAATGGAGGGTTTGGTTGTGTTCGACAGAGGCGAGAGATGATGGAATTTGAAATCGAAAGAGGAGGAGATGGGTCTGTGGTCGAGTTGAAAATTGTTTAAGCTCGGAGATGTGAGATCCGGCGCCTGCTGAGAACCGAGTTGATGCGCTGTTGGTGGTGAGAAGAAGGAAGTGAATTGAGTTGACCGAGAAGATCGGTCGATCTCGCAACCGATAGAGCAAGTCTCGAGTGAATCGGTGAGAGGAGATCGAGAACTGAAGAAGCTCAGGGAGAAGATGAAATCAGAGATGGGTTCAAGATGAAGAATGGGTTGAGATCGAATCTGTGATGGGTTTCTTTGAAATGGGTTTAGCTCAAGAACCTAATTCAAGGGTTACAAACGAGATAGAGGGTATTTCGTGCTGTTGGTGGCATCATCAACTTGATGAACCAAAGGAGATGGGTGTTGTTTCGATGGTGCTCATCTCATGGTGAGAGAAGTTGATGGCGTTTTTGGGGTTCGATCTGGAGGCAATGTTGCTGTTGAAGGTCGAGAAGATGGGTGAAATGAGTTTTGGCTGTAATCTGAGAAGAACAGAAATGGGTATGCTGCTAGAGGAAGGGCTGTGGCTAATTGAAGTTGATGTGCTGGTTTTGAATTGAGTATGCCTGCTTAGGAGATGGTGAGCTGGGTTGTGGTGTTGCAATGTGCACATTTGCTGTGGTCGAAAACAAGGAGATGCTGCTGTGATTGGAAGCAAATGGGTCGAGACAAGGTGGTGATGCCTCTGTCACAGGGTATGAGAGAATGGCTGCTCTGATGGTGTTATGGAATGGCATGACTAAGCTGCAGAATGTGTATGGCATTGCAGAAGCTGAGCTGAGTGAAGCTGTTGAACTTAATAGATGAATGTATAGGTTCTTAACAGGAGAAGACCCAAGAAAACTGGCCTGAAATCGGCCTGAGAAATGCTCAACAAACAGAGTAAACTCGTTGAATTTTTCTATTGTCACGAGTCGACCAAATGACTCGTTGAACCTAACTCAAGAACTCTCACCGAGTAAGACCGATTAGCCGAGTCGAAGCCAACTCGAGTCCGACTCTCCTTCCCCTTTGACTAACTGGTTGATCTGTTAGTTTGACCCAACTGTAACAGAATCTTGGACGGAATATTCCATCACCGGCGACAACTTTGTGCGACTATTCGGGTCGGATTCGCCATAATACCGCTTTTCCTCCGCGAGCCAAAATTCCAAATTTTCTATGGACTTCTCTCATGGGTGTGAAGACTTGGACTAGGAATTGGATGGAGAATTGGGCTCAAACTTGGAAAGAGAAGATTAAAGTTGAGAAAAGCTTGGATTTGGAAGTTGAATTGCTAAAGGAAAAGGATTATATTCCTTGGAAGAGTTGGAGAATATTGAAGCCTATAAATAGAGAAGTTTTCTACATCTTTTACACACCTCTCTACACACACAACACTTGTGTTTTTGCTTGCTTTTATAAGATTCTTCTTCTTAATTATTTGTGTGAACTTGAAAATTCTCCTTTAATATTTATTATTTGTGTGAATTTCAAAAGCATGGGTAGCTAATTTTCTTATTGATTGAGGATGAATTCCTAGTTCTTAACATGATTTGAGTTTTGTTTCAATTCTATCTTGAGGTTTTTCACATAATTATCGCTTGTTTTTACTAATAGGAATGTTTAGTCATTCATGATTGATTGATAGATTGTTTGGAGTGCACGCTAAATTGATTTGTTAATTTGATCTAAAGCTAGTGAAAGTTAGAGATAAGTAATCGTTTCTTGACTTTTTACATAAGTAGCAAACACGAGACCTTGCGGAGGGATTCCATGGAGCAATTGTGTGTGAAAACAACGTTAGCAAGTAGACCTTGATCTAAGAGTCTAACTACTAATATCAACCTAATAAGTTCATAAATCTTAATGCGTTTATTTAAATTACATCTTGAGTGATCTACTTCTAGGTGGTTTGGTAAATAGAATCCGTTAGTCGAGAACTTCCGTGTCCGGTGATACAAGGGATTTAGGGTTTAGCACTCGATCTAGCCGCTTTTACCTACAGCTTGGTGATAATTTGTGACTAATAACAAGTAGAAAAGAACATAACTTTAATCATTGTTTTGCAACGAAGAAGGATTCCTTGATCTTGTCTCTCTTATTGATTTCAACTTTATCTTTTAATTGCTTTATTTACTTTCTTTTGCTTTATACATCCCCCCTTTCGTGACAATTTTACAACTAGAATCTCTTGCTCTCGTGGGAACGAACTTGACTACACTATATTACTTGTTAATTAGGTGGAAATATCTTGATTAATTTGTTGTGGTTACGACACGCATCAAATTTTGGCGCCATTGCTGGGAGCAACGGGCATTTTTAGTTGTTTTTTTTTTTTTTTCTTTTGCTTTATTCTTGCTTTGTTAGATTCTATACCGTATCTAACTTAGTTTTCGAGAATCTTATTTCTGTGTGCTATACCTTTGGTGAATGCTTAAAGAGGGCAGACCGAGTCCAATACGTCTTCGATCCCAAGACTCAACTAAAGGATTTCATTCGTATGTTAACACTCCACTTCCTCCTTCTTCAACAAGTGAATCACGATTCGGACAAAGAGGAAGAAACAATGGCTGATCGTACACTCAAGGACCTAGCTTCTCACAAGCTTGACACACAACAATGGTGTATCCACTACACCATTTCAGATTTTGTCACACAGTTATAATTAAGTATTTATTGAATTTGTAAACTGCTATAATCCACTAAATAGGCCGTTATTAATAATTGTGATGGTGTTTTGTAACGGTTTTATCCGTGACAAAAGGCGTATACCACATATAAAAAGTGTTACAATAATTAATAGCCACAATTAACCTAATTTTATGATAGCGACACGTGTCTTAAAGAGTCACATTTACAACAACACTTATAATCATATCAACTTGCAACGATTGCGGGCTTGGACAAGTGTATTTTTTTGTCACTGTTAAAATAACACATATTTTGTTGCCATTAATTTGTAATAGCTTACTCATAGGACACGTGTCGCCCTTTTGTCACGCCTTATGATGACGCTGTTATTTTTTCTTCACAATTTGTGTCACGCTTATAACCGTGACAATTCTTTCATACAATTAAAAAAATGGGTAGCCCGCATCATTTTCATGGACTCGACTTTCGCCTTACTGTGCCCGTAATACAATTAAAACTGAACTTGGAACCCGGGCCTGCAATTTCTTATTTTTCAATCTACATGTCATGCATTCTCAAAGAAGATTCATTACGAACACAAGTAACAAGTACAACAGAATCGTTCAATTCATTATGAAATTTAACCCAAAACAATTCAAAGCTAACATTCTGAGATGCCATAAAGCTCCTCAAAGTAATGCAGCCTCTTTAATGAGGCGTAATCTGTCCAAAGATGTGCCTCGCCATCAAGCCTTTAGTATGTAAACCCAAGCTGAAGAAAAAAAATGGTATTCAACAATCAATGACTGACAGGATGACCGATTCAATCATTCAAGAAAGTGAAAACAGATTGTTCCGTAAAATTTAGATAACTTTTGTAGGAATCTTCACATAAAAGAATAAGAATAAAAAGAATCAACAAAGCTTGCAACATAACCTCACATAAGAAGAAAAAAAGACTACAAATCGTAAGAAGTTATGATTAAGAACAAAAAACAAACGCTAGACACTGAAGCTAACAGTTGAAGAAAGAAAAAGTGAAGAAGGAGAACTTACAGCTTATACATCTATCCAGCAGAGAATGGCACAAGGATCATCTCCTCTCGGGGTCTGTGTAGTAATCCCCCTCTAGATATTGGCATTGTAATCCCTATAGAAGAAAGAAAGCAATAGAGAACAAGTTACACTATGAAGGAAAAAAATTATATCCAGAACAAGTACAATCTTCCATTGTGTGGAGATCCATATCCTTACTTGAAAAAGAAATCAATCTTATATGAATTTCTTGTTCTTTTTGGTTTTCTTATTTTCTCCATGTATTTGAGACCAATCTTCAGAGCCTGTAATCCAAAGTGGAAAAGAGTTAGTACAATAGACGATGATGAGAAAAATTCAAAAAGGTAATACGTATAGCACATATATTTAAATTTATGAAAGTGTAGAAAGCAAATTATGAAAAGAAAATTATATGTAATTAAGAGTGAAATTACCTTTGATAATTGTACAGGAAGCATTTGAATGTAAGCAGATTGATGCCTACGCCATATCATAGATTCCTCAGCCAAGTCTCTATGATAAAGCCAACTGAAGGAAATACCCACCATGAAAAAAATAGTTAGAACATATATATAGCTAAAAGAAGAACAAAATCTAAGAAACGATAAGAAATTGAGGTTTAAACACCTCCACTACAGCGTCAATCGGAGTGATGCCAATCTAAAATCGAGTTTATCATAGCTCTCTTTTGTAGATCACCGGGTACCTAAGATGCCAATGAGATGATAAGACAAAGTAGTGAAAAATAAGTGTAGTTGGAAAATCCAGAGACCAAGTAGCATTAAGTACGACATGATCCCATAGCATATTTCTCGGGGTCCAGATCCGGCAATCGTCTCATACTTGGATCTGTCACTAGGTACGACATGATCCCATAGCAAGTATAAATTATATCTTAATAAATATAAGAAAACTAGGTACTAAATGATGTGAACAAACAAGAAGAAAGGTTGTATATGAAGTCAGTGAAGTGTTGAGCACAAAGACTAATCGAACTTTATAAACATGCTTCAAATTATAATGTGCATTTAATTATTCTAGAGGCTATCAATCGTTGTTCTACATCTCACCAAGATGAGTATATCAATATAGTGTAAAAATCGACGTATTTGCGCTGACTTCAACCACTAGTGCACAAATGAGCGGGAAGAGTTATGTCATTTCGTAAAGTATTCGTGGCTGGACCTTAACCACTAGTGCACAAATAGAAAAGCAGAATTGATGGGATACAGAGAAGGACGTGATAATAAGCTAAGCAAAAAGTTTAATGTTATAATAAGAGTTGAGATATCACTAACTTCTTCTTGTCAATGTGTCAATGTCAGGTATGTCACTCCTCTCAGCCTTCTCCTCAATCACCTATATAGAAGCATTAAGACCATTATTAGTGAAAGAAACCAAATTTACTAAACACAGATATATCATATATTTAAGAGGGTAAGGTTCTCACTGAATTCTATCAAGATACTTCTCCCTAACGCGAGAAGCTTCCGCCTATCTCCTTTCTGCCACACAAAATAAAAAATCTTAATCTAAATGAATAATGATCATGAATAAGACACCTTCATCCACAAACATACTACACGCATATAAAAATGGGGGCAATACTACTCAAGACTTATTCCAGCCCGGGTTTGGTGCCTATAGGAGCTACACAAATTAATCTTAACTAGAAAGAACATAAAGAAGTAACAAAAGTTCACTCGGGCAAGATACATTAGAACTTGAGTACTTAGTCCCTTCAGTACTGGCAAGTTAAGCTACCAGACTTAACAGAAATGTGCTTTAGAGAAGTAATGGCAATTTCTCATTCCAAAGACGCGAATACATGACTTCCAAAAAAAAGTAATACGTAACTTCCCTTCAAAAACAGAATACATAACTTCCCCTTCTAAGAGGTGTACCTAAAGAGGAGGAATCCCGCATTATGTTAATGCAAAATAAAGGCCGTTAGATCGCAAAATACCAAAACTCGTCCCGCAGAGCAAGAAAAATAAGTACCCTAAATATTTGAGTTCTCACCTCAAGCAGCTTGCTCGTTAGCCATCTTACGCATGAAACTTCTTATGGTGCGCTCTTTTAAGTCTGCCGCCTCTCTTTTGAAAATGTGATCATCTTACGCACCAACTGCCAAAGAGTGAACTACTCTACTCCTTTAGGCTTCATATAAGAAGTTTTTTAATCTTTTAATCGCTTACATATACAAAGAACATGAGTAATTTAGCTATATACTTTATCACATCTCAAAATGCAAAGAAACCGCAATAATGAAACATATGTGTTATTAATCGCATAACATAAACACCAAACCTTGTTACAAAATTCCCTCTTGAAACTTCCGGCTTAAAACATTTATCTTAATTTCACAAAACTTACAAACTTGGGGTTTGAGCTTTAGGGTTCTCAAGAAGATGTCATAAAGAGCTTCACTCAGTAGAGCACCATGCATTCATCTCGCATTCTCCACCAACCGGTGAAAGAGAGGTGGTATTGTAGGGTTCCACAACAGTGACTCGAGACCTTTGGTGATGGAAAGACCGAGAATGTAAGCATCATCTTATCCGGTATTCTCTCTAATTTTGGAGATTAAGAGGGTTCCCATACTGTAATCCGCACCACCTCCTAGAGAGTGGCATACCAAAACCCGAGGAAAATTACAACCAACCGACAAGAATTATGTTACCCATTAGTTCTAGAATCTATGCAGTTAGAAACACTTCACTTGTTATGTACAAACTAAAAAAATCTTCATATTCTAGTTGACAATAACCGTAGTATATCATACTAAAGTATTGCTCAAGGACAGGCAAAGGCTTAGAAAATAAACGGGGGTGCGGTAGTTTAATACTTCAGCTAACCTAACAACTACCAATTACGAACTCAAAACCAACCAAACAAAATTTATCCTTTAATCATGCATCACAAATCTCGTGAACAATTTCAAAGCATCCCCCTTTCGCACAGATTTTACAAATTTCAACATTAACATGGAACAATTAACTTAACAATATTCACTTGTTATGTACAAAATCAAGCACTACTAATTTCACAATGCAGGTATAGTGTCAAAACCCCATCTTATCTTTTGTTTAACTAAGGTAAAGTTACAGCAAAACCCCATCTTGAATCCTTGATGGTGCCATGCCATTTCACAGGAAAAATTGAAAACAACATTAGTTGGAAACATCACACTAATCAACAAACTGATTCGGAAAATCCTAAAAAAAATCCCAAAAAGTCAATTGGATTCACAAATTTACCATCTTTGCTTCAAAGACTTTGCGTTGTTGGTATGATACGATCCATTTGTATTCTCCTACACCCGATCAAAATAGAGCAATTGATATCAAAAAAATTAAAAGAAGGGAAACATAAGACATAGAAGCGGAAATACACGAGAGTATATATACCTTTTTTGTTCAAACAACACCTTGACCATCTGGGTTGTACCAAATTATCAATAAAATCTGAAACCCTCAATTCCCAAATCAGATCCAAACCAAAACAATCTAAAAATGAAATACTATGAAAATAGAGAACTGGGTTTTGTTCTCAATCTTGATTTGAAGATCGAGTTGAAGCGATTTGATGAGAATATAAAGTTTAGTTATCGCGTTGTTCATAAATAAACTCTAAAACCCTATTTATACAAAATCAGCAGCTTTGAGATTGAAAAACTTCAGCAACAATAGATTCAGGGTTTATGTACAGGGAGATCTATTGATCTACTTCATTAGAGTGAGACCGCAGGTATTCAGTAGAGGTGGTTAGGGTTTTCTTCGGTGGGAGGCGGTAGAGATGAGAGGAAATCAAGAAGTGAAGAGAGAGAATTTCTCTTTTATTATATATAAAAAAATTGGTCGTTGATCGTGTATATTCTTAATCTCATACGGATCAAGGATGTATTTGGACGGTGAAGATTTGATTAGGGATTGTCATACTGGATCAACCCAAAGTGTGAGAAGTTTGTGCTTCTTTGCTAAATTGTGTTTCTTTGCTAAACTAAATTTGCGCATTCGGCATATTAACAACATCTCAGGTTCAAAGGTTATTAGAGTTAGACCTGAGTTTCTCATTCGGATGAACTGAAGACGAAATATATCATATTTGAACATCCCAGGTTCAAAGGTTACTAGAGTTAGACTCGAAGTTTCTCATTCGGATGAACTCGGAGACGAAATATATCATATTTGAACATCCTGTGTTCAAAGGTTACTAGAGTTAGACATGAGTTTCTCATTCGGATGAACTCGAGACGAAATATATCATATTTGAACATCCCAGTTGAAATATTATTAGAGTTGGACCCGAGTTTCTCATTCGGATGAACCGGAGACGAAATATATCATATTTGAACATCCTGTGTTGAAAGATTACTAGAGTTGGACCGAGTTTCTCATTCGGGGAACGGAGACGAAATATATCAGCTTTCGACATCCCAGGTTCAAAGATTACTAGAGTTAGACCTGAGTTCCTCATTCGGAGGAACTGGAGACGAAATATATCATATTTGAACATCCCAGGTTGAAAGATTACTAGATTTGGACCTGAGTCTCCCGTTCGGATGAACTGGATCAGAAATATATCAGCTTTCAACATCCCGCAGTTCAAAGATTACTAGAGTTAGACCCCGAGTTTCTCTTTCTGGATGAACTAGAAGAAAATATATTTTCGACATCCCAGGTTCAAAGATTACTAGAGTTAGACTGAGTTTCTCATTTGGATGAACTGGAGAAGAAATATATCATTTTCAAACATCGAGGTTCAAAGATTACTAGAGTTAGACCTAAGATTCTCATTTGGATGAACCTAGGAGAATAAAAATATCGTTTAGAACATCGCAGGTTCAAATCTTACTAGAGTTAGACCTCGAGTTTCTCATTTGGATGGATTGGAGAATAAAATATCAGTTTCAAACATCCCAAAGTTCAAAGATTACTAGAGTTATACCCGAGTCTCTCGTTCGGATGAACCGGAGAAGAAATATATAAGTTTTCAACATCCCAGGTTCAAATATTACTAGAGTTAGACCTGAGCCTCTCGTTCGGATGAACTGGATCGAAAATATATTAGTTTTCAACATCCTAGGTTCAAAGATTACTAAAGTTAGACTTGAGTTTCTCATTTGGATGAACCAGAGAATAAATATATTAGTTTAGAACATCGCAGGTTCAAAGATTACTAGAGTTGACTACTCTAAGTCAGAAACTTGGTAAGAACGACGAATCCATCCATTTACAGGTAAGATTCCTTCGAGATATTCTACGAAACCTTAAAAAAACCCTATTTCTGCATATTGTATGCGTACCAGGATCCGAGATCGAAACCTGGCCGCGAGTTGACTACTCTAAGTCAGAAACTTGGTAAGAACGCCGAATCCATCCATTTACAGGTAAGATTCCTTCGAGATATTCTACGAAACCTTAAAAAAAACCCTATTTCTCGCATATTGTATGCGTGCATCAGATCCGAGATCGAAACCCGGCCGCGAGTTGACTACTCTAAGTCAGAAACTTGGCAAGAACGACGAATCCATCCATTTACAGGTAAGATTCCTTCGAGATATTCTACGAAACCTTAAAAAAAACCCTATTTCTGCATATTGTATGCGTACCAGGATCCGAGATCGAAACCCGGCCGCGAGTTGACTACTCTAAGTCGAAACTTGGTAAGAACGACGAATCCTTCCATTTACAGTAAGATTCCTTCGAGATATTCTACGAAACCTTAAAAAACCCTATTTCTCGCATATTGTATACGTACTCGGGATCCGAGATCGAAACCGGCCGCGAGTTGACTACTCTAAGTCGAACTTGGTAAGAACGACTTAATCCATCTATTTACAATGTAAGATTCCTTTGAGATATTCTACGAAACCTTAAAAAACCCTATTTTCGCATATTGTATGCGTACAGATCCGAGATCGAAACCCGGCCGCGAGTTGACTACTCTAAGTCGAAACTTGGTAAGAACGACGAATCCATCCATTTACGGGTAAGATTCCTTCGAGATATTCTACGAAACCTTTAAAAACCCTATTTCGCATATTGTATGCGACAGGATCCGAGATCGAAACCCGGCCGCGAGTTGACTACTCTAAGTCGAAACTTGGTAAGAACGACGAATCCATCCATTTACAGGTAAGATTCCTTCGAGATATTCTACGAAACCTTAAAAAAAACCCTATTTCTGCATATTGTATGCGTACCAGGATCCGAGATTCGAACATCACAAGTTCATATATTGCGAGAGTTAGACCTGAGTTTCTCATTCGGATGAACTGGAGACGAAATATATCGATTCAAGATCCTGTGTTCAAAGATTGCTAGAGTTAGACTCGAAGTTTCTCGTTCGGATGAATCAAGACGAAATATATCAATTGAAAATCCCAGGTTCCAAGATTACTAGAATTAGACCTGAGTTTTTCATTAGGATAAACTTAAGATGAAATTTATCAGTTTTGAACATCACAGGTTCAAAGATTACGAGAGTTGGACCTAAGTTTCTCATTATGAGGAACTGCAGATGAAATATATTAGTTTTGAACATCCCATGTTCAAAGATTACTAGAGTTGGACCTGAGTTTCTCATTCGGAGGAACTGAAGATGAAACTTATCAGTTTTGAACATCACAGGTTCAAAGATTACTAGATTTAGATCTGAGTTTCTCGTTCGGAGGAACTGAAGATGAAACTTATCAGTTTTGAACATCACATGTTCAAAGATTACTAGATTTAGATCTGAGTTTCTCGTTCGGAGGAACTGAAGATGAAATTTATCAGTTTTAAACATCTCAGTTCAAAGATTACTAGAGTTAAACCCGAGTTTCTCATTCGGAGGAACTCAAGATGAAATTTATCGATTTTGAACATCCCATTTCAAAGATTACTAGAGTTGGACCAGAGTTTCTCATTGGATGATCGAAGATGAAATTTATCGATTTTGAACATCCCAGTTTAAAGATTAAATGAGTTAGACCCGAAGTTTCTCATTCGGAGGAACGAAGATGAAATTTATCAGTTTTGAACATCCCAGGTTCAAAGATTGCTAGAGTTAGACATAAGTTTCTCTCATAGACTGTAAAATTACCATGCTAACCTTATCGTAAATAAGTGTATCGAATACCAAGTATCAATACCATAAAAAGTATGTTGCTCGTGAACCAGAAATGGTGCGCATACCGTAAAGGATACTGGTATGCATCCATAAACTCATTGCCGAACAAATTAATTCAAGGAACTAATATTATTAAAATGTGGTAAATATTATGGAGACTGTGAAAATGACCAGACTATCCTTACTGCATAAGTGCAACAAATTCCAGAGACTTTCAAATGACCATACTACCCTTATCGGAGTAAGTGTACAAAATATTCTGAAACCGTGAAAATGACCAGATTACCCTTATCGGGAATAAGTGCGGAGATTGTGAAAATGACTATTTTACCCTTGCCCAAAAGTTAGCGAAATGTCCATTTTTCCACCGATTTGAAAATTTTATAAAATGACCAATTTGCCCCTGGACCTAAATTCTACAGAAAAACATTATTTTCTAAGATGACAATTTCGAACTCCGGCTAGTAAAAAATGAGAAATGATAAACAAGATATAGTGAACTAGGCGTGATTCGAACACGCATCTTCCGACATGGGGTCGACGTGCTACCATTGCACCACAAGTTCTAAGAAAAGCAACAAATACTAGGAAATTTTATAACAATAAGAAACACTAATGAAAAGTAAGGAATTATTTCATCCATTAATGCCTTTGTTTCAAAAGCCTACAGATTTATCAACATAGTGGTCCACAAGTTGACTATTATCAACACAACACTAAATTTTTTAGTTGGCACCTTACTGATCGATCATTGCAGCAGTTTCCATCTTAAGTTCAATGTGTTTCAACTGGACCACATAGTAAAGGAGAGGGATATCAGAATAAAAAGCGCTTTCTACCACAGACATATTAAGCTAACCAGATTACGTACTTGTTTGACTACTCGCAAAGATGTAGGGAGTCCACAAGAGATCATCCTAATCGCTTCAACTTTAAAAAAGACATCGATACATAACACTCATTGTAATAACAAAGATGAGACACAATGAAATTAGTGTCGGAAAGGAAGCTTGCGCAGAATACTACAAAGAAAACATCAAACGCCAGAAATACAACACATAACCTGCATAATGTAAATATGAACATGGCTCTACATACATACTCTAAAGGGAGGAATTGAGGTCAGCAAGAACTGCAAGCAATCTTCTACGAACACGAACATGTCTTCATTATCTAATTGTGACAGAATTTGATGAGCTGATTTTCATGTACTGCAAGCAATCTCATATTTGGACAGTACCAAAAAATCAAACATGGCAATACGACATATTTATTTTAACTATCCTAAACCATTGATCCTCAAACATCACAGACGACGGACATACATCTAAGCAGATGCATAAGCACATTAGAAGCCAAGAAATATAAAGATATTGTATATTGTATGTAGTACACAGGAAGAGAACAAAAGAGTCGGATCGATTCTAAGGAGAAAAACATGGCAAGCAACTGAAATCATAGAAACATGGCAGGCAAAAGAGGTATGTTGACATTTAAATATTTGACCAAGTTGGGATGCACTACTATATATAAGGTCGAAAAATGCCCAGGGATATGACTAGGAATAATCGTGCATATATATGGAAAGAAATCATCGTAAAATATTCTTTGAAGTGCAATTCATACCCATAATTTTTCACCTAAATTTGAAAGTTTTGCAATAATTTCTGTTCAACCAAATCTGCTAAGACAAATCTTACCCGAGTGTTATTTTTGACACTCATCATAAGAACATAAAGGGGGTCCTGTGTTGAATTCCTCGTACTTAGTCTTGCCACCCTACCAACAAAGATTGGTTAATGGTAAGAGGTCAAATGTTATCTTTTGTGATAAACTAATTGACCACATAGATAAAAATGATAAGCAGCAAACAATTGCATGAAAGTGCAAGACATCAGTCAAGTTCATAAAACGGTTTCAAAAAGCAAAACATTAAGCAGAAGACCAAAAGGCAGCATGATATGAAGATTAATTAATCAACTGACTAAGAAAAATTAACTAAAATCTACTAGTCTAATACATGGAAAAGTTGAACTACTCGATAAAAAGACACATTCTCATATATGAAGATGCACAATACTAAACGGTAAGCTCATAGAAGATGCCAAGTTGAAACATAGTAAGAGAAAAACATCATTATGATCTAATTCTGTTAATATATAAGCATTTAGGCCCGGGTGGAGGGGTGGGGTTGGGGGGAACTGTTTTCTGTAGGATTGAACTCCAGCGATTAATATCTCTTCAAATGAAACTCATGTGTAAAATAATTTCATGGAGAATATACAGAGGGAGGCAAGAAGTTGTACCCAATGTCAGAAGCCTCGTCACAAAGTGCATAGAGCCCAATTTACCGACGCCCGAGAAAGCAAGTAATATCATATGGCCATCAAAATCCCATGTCGCGCCATGAAAATTCAAGAAACTTTGATGAGCAAATTAGTGATACAAACAGCTTCACAGAATCAGAGACTACATACGTGGTATGATATAAATCACTAGCTTTCAGATGTACAAAGGACAAAAATGGTAATAGAGAAAGAAGCAAACCAAATCAATGTAAACATGGTGTCGTTCCTTGGACTAAAGATATTGCATACCTTTAGGTTAGATCATCATCTTGGACCATCATCCGCTCGTTCCCGAATCCTAACAAGATAATATGCTTACATATATTACGTAAACAAGTATTCCGATATTAGATGCTTACCATCCCAACCAAAAGAAGGTCTTTTCCCATTTTTTGAATTTTGACTCCACGACCTCTTGTGTATCAAGCATGTATGCCTTTGACATATCCAAGCCATTCCAATCCAAGAGTTTTGTATTTTTTTCTTTCCTATCCTCCATCCATTTTTATTTAGAAATACCCCTTGTCTCCCGAGGAGCTTCAATTTTTTCTTCAGCAAGCTACACCATGCCGATCTGGGTTTGCTTTTCTTGCCTCATTGTGCGAGAATGCAACATAAATATAAAAATTGTAATAGAAAACAAAAACGAAAAAAAAACTCGCAATGATACATTACGAAAATCACAAGATATTACAATTCCCCCAAAGCGTACATACCCGTATTACTACAAATTTTATGAGTGTATGACTACATTAAACATTATTCCAAGAATTGCAAATCTATTCACAATCCACCTTACTTGACTGAAAAATCTTAGGTGTTAGTTTCTCGCGATTCCTTTTAAAGATAATATCAAAATTAATTTGCACAATTAGCACTCCCTGCCCAACAACAAAAACATGATACTATGAAATCAACCAAATCAAACCAAAGAACGATAAAAAAAAGGAAAATCTCCAAACTTTGCCCCAATATTGAAACCCTCAAATCAAATCAGAGAACGACAAAGAAATCAAATCGAGTAAAAACTAATTCATGCGCTTGAAGTAATTATCAATTCATTAAGAATCATACACATCAAGAACAAGAAAACCAACGAATTCGAGATCTCATCATCTTCATCGTTGTGCATAATTTGAGATAAATTGATCGAAATAAATACCAGGTAATATTAATCGAAGTGCAATCATCATTTATCTTGAATTTAAGGAATCGGAGATGAAGATTGAAGTTTAGGTTTTGTTGCAGAAATCGGAGATGAAGATTGAGGATTAGGTTCTGTTGAAGGAATCAGAGATGATGATTGAGGTTTAGGTTTTGTTGAGGGGTGTTTAATGGCGGAAAATTTCAGGAATCACAGATGAAGATTAAGGTTCAGGTTTAGTTGCGGGGGTTGTTTAATGGCGGACGAGAGAGAGTTTACCGAGAGAAGATAAGAGTTTACGAGAGAGAGGTCAAATACGAGTCTTTGGTTTGGGTCAAAGAGGTTATAAATCTCGGTGTTTTGATAAATTTTAAAAAAATAAATACATATTTTGATTTTAAAATCGATTATTCTTCCATCAAAATCAAAATAAATTTAAAACAAGTGTTATTTTGACAAATTGTTGCAATTATAGTGACAAATTTGTTATAAAGTTTGGGTTCGTTTTTTTAGTAGAATATATATTGGGTGGAAATAGCAAATTAGATTACAAGTGTTATCATTCAAAATCTTAGCAACAACTATTATTGTTACTTTATTTTTTTAAATAGTATTTTTAATTATTATCACTATTACAGGATTTAGTAACAGTTATAACTGTTGCAACACTTGTTACAGGTATATCCGTAACTCAAATGGGACAATTGGCGACCGATGTGAACCTATTGAAATCACAAGCATCTACAACGCTTCCTTCGCAACCATTTGTTAATCCAAGAGAGAATGTTAATGCGGTTACTTTAAGAAGTGGAAGACAAGTGGAGGGTCCAAGTCATCATGAAAAAGCTAGTGAAGAGGTAGTCAAAGATAAGGAGGGAGCCGCACCAAAGGAGAATTCAACACCAACCGACCAATCCAAGGAACCGGTTCCTACTTTCACTACTCCTCCTCCTTTTCCTAGTCGTTTTGCTAAATCCAAGAAAGAAGCTCAAGATAAGGCACTCATGGATATTTTCAAGAAGGTTGAAATCAACATTCCCTTCATTGAGGCCATCAAGACAATGCCACGGTATGCGAAGTTCATGAAGGAATTATGCACAAAGAAGGATAGGTTGCTTGATAATGAAATTACTAAAGTTGGTGAGAGTGCGTCGGCTATGCTATTGAAGAAGATGCCTACAAAGTGCACGGATCCCGGTGGTTTCACGGTGCCAATTACTATTGGTAAGCAAAGGTTTGAACATGATTTACTTGACTTGGGTGCTTCCATTAGTGTGATGTCGGCCGATATATATGACTCCTTGAATCTTGGACCTTGAAAGAGACAAGAGTTATTATTCAACTAGCAAACAAGTCGAACATATATCCAAAGGGACTTGTAGAAGACGTGCTAGTGCAAGTAAATGAGCTTATTTTTCCGGTGGACTTCTTTGTGGTGGATATGGATAACAATGAGAACCGAGCATCTACTTCTTTACTTCTTGGGAGGCCATTCATGAAGACCGCAAAGACGAAGATTGATGTTGATATGGGTACAGTCACTATGGAATTCGACAAGGAGATAATACACTTTAATATATTTGAAGCCATGCGCTACCCAAGTGATGTGCATTCCGTTTACTCCATTGATGTGGTTGATTCATTAGCACAACAAATGGTGGAATTGAATCGAGAGGATGAACTTGATGTGGTGTTGCAAAAGAGCATTGAATTGGACGTCCACGGCTTGTCTAACTTGGATGTTGAAATCTCCAATGAATTGGTGGAGATGTGTGGTGCCTTGGCGACATTACAAGAAGCTAAAAAGGGTAATGTTTCATATATTTCTTTACCCGTGAATGATGAAGTACTTGTACCATCTATTGTGAAGGCGCCCAAACTAGAATTGAAGCCGCTTAGGACCATTTGAAGTATGCTTTCTTGGGAGATGGAGATGAGCTTCCGGTGATTATTTCTAAGAACCTCACACCGGTACAAGAAAACTGCTTTTGCTTAGAGTCTTGAGAGAGCACAAAAACGGCTATTGGGTGGACAATTGCGGATATCAAGGGCATTAGTCCATCCATGTGCATGCATCGGATTCGATGGAAGAAAACGTAAAGCCGTGACGTGATGCTAAACGTAGGATTAATCCTCCCATGATGGAGGTTGTGAAGAAAGAGATACTCAAATTGCTAAGTGTGGGGTAATCTACCCAATTTCCGATAGCAAGTGGGTTAGCCCGGTTCAAGTGGTACCAAAGAAATCCGGAGTCACGGTTGTTCGAAATCAAGACGATGAACTTGTTCCTACAAGAGTTCAAACCGGTTGGAGAGTGTGTATTGATTATAGAAAGCTTAATTCCGCAACCCGAAAGGATCACTTTACTTTACCTTTCATTGATCAAATGTTGGAGCGGTTAGCGGGGCATTCTTATTATTGTTTCTTGGATGGTTATTCGGGATACAACCAAATTTTTATTGCACCGGAGGACCAAGAAAAGACCACTTTCACTTGTCCGTTTGGAACGTTTGCATATAGACGGATGCCGTTTGGCATTTGCAATGCGCCGAGCTACTTTTCAAAGATGCATGGTGAGTATATTCTCGGATTATGTGGAGCGCATCATCGAGGTATTTATGGATGACTTTAGTGTTTATGGCAATTCTTTTGATGGTTGTTTAAACAACCTTGAACTAGTTCTTAAACGATGCATAGACACAAACCTTATCCTTAATTGGGAGAAATGTCACTTTATGGTAAACCACGGCATAGTACTTGGTCACATTGTGTCCTCTCGAGGGCTCGAAGTGGACAAGTCAAAGATAGATTTAATAAGAAACTTACAATATCCCACTTCAGTGAGGGAGATCCGTTCTTTTCTTGGTAATGCAGTTTCTATAGGCGGTTTATCAAGGATTTCTCCAAAATCTCCATGCCGATGTGCAAGTTATTACAAAAAAGGAGGTACCTTTCGACTTCAACAAGGAATGCAAGGATGCTTTTGATAAATTAAAGGAGATGTTGACAAGTGCGCCAATTATCAAATCACCGGATTGGAATCTTCCATTTGAATTAATGTGTGATGCTAGTGATTATGCGGTTGGAGCCGTTTTGGGTCAAAGGGTGGATAAGTTGTCCCATGTTATCTATTATGCATCTAGGACCCTTAATGATGCACAAATCAATTATTCTACCACGGAAAAGGAGTTATTGGCTATAGTTTTTGCTTTGGAAAAATTTCGATCATACTTGGTGGGTACAAAGGTTATTGTGTATTCCGATCATGCCGCACTAAGACACTTAATAAAGAAGAAAGAAGCTAAGCCAAGATTAATCCGGTGGATCCTATTGTTACAAGAGTTCGACATAGAAATTCGTGATAAGAGGGGTGTGGAGAATACCGTTGTGGATCATCTTAGTAGACTTGTTATGTCTCAAGAAGAACTTCCATTACATGACCGCTTCTAGGACGAACAACTTTTCTCCATGGAAGAATCAACACCTTGGTATGCGGATATAGTGAATTACTTGGTGACAAGGAAGGTACCTAGTACAATGTCTAATTTCCAAAAGATGAAACTTAAGAAGGTAGCTAAGCAATATGTGTGGGATGAACCATACTTATGGAAATATGGCGTTGATCAAATAATGCGAAGGTGCGTACCTAACTCCGAATTTCAATCCATCCTCTCCTTTTGCCACACTTTTGCATGTGGTGGCCACTTTGGTTCGAAACGCACCGCTCTCAAGGTTCTCGAGAGTGGATTTTATTGGCCCACCTTGTTTGAAGATTCATATGTTTTTTGTAAATCGTGTGATAGATGTCAACGAACGGGAAATCTAGGTGTTCGAAATCAAATGCCACTCACACCAATTCTCGCCGTTGAGATTTTTGATGTGTGGGGTATTGATTTTATGGGCCCTTTTGTCAATTCGAATGGAAACTTTTATATACTTCTTGCCGTTGATTATGTTTCGAAATGGGTGGAGGCTAGAGCCACCAAAACTAATGACTCTCAAGTTGTTTGTGATTTTGTAAGGGAAAACATTTTCAATAGGCATGGTACACCAAGAGTGGTGATAAGAGATGGAGGCTCGCATTTCAAGAAGGCTTTCCACGCTCTCCTCAAGAAGTACAACATAACACACAAAATTGGTACGCCTTATCATCCACAAACTAGTGGACAAGCGGAAATTTCAAATCGTGAGATCAAGTCCATTCTTGAGAAAACGGTGAATACCACAAGGAAAGATTGGAGCTTTAAGCTCAATGATGCACTTTGGGGGTATAGAACGGCGTATAAGACACCGATTGGTATGTCTCCATATAGGTTGGTTTATGGTAAGGCTTGTCATCTTCCGGTTGAACTTGAACACAAGGCTTATTGGGCGATAAAGAAATTCAACATGGAATATGAGGAAGCGGGGAAATAAAGGAAGTTACAACTACATGAGTTAGAGGAGATACGTAATGATGCTTACGAGAGTGCCCGTATTTATAAGGAAAAGACTAAGCTTTTTCATGACAAGATGATTTCTCGTAAAAGCTTTATTGTGGGACAAAAAGTCCTTTTATATCATTCTCGCCTTAAATTATTTCCTGGAAAGTTAAGGTCCCGATGGATTGGACCATATGTTGTTACTAATGTTTTTCCTCATGGTGCAGTTGAAATTACTAGTCTTAGAGACAATTCGGTTTCCAAAGTCAACGGCCATAGGTTGAAGCCATACTATGAGAACATCGCTTATGTGAATTTGGATGAATTTTCATTTGGAGATTCACTCCCTCTGGAGGAGTAATGTGCAGCAAGAGCTAAGTCGGGCCGTCGACTTTAAAACAAGCGCTTAATGGGAGGCAACCCATCGGTTTTGTATTTCTTATCCTTTTGCTTTTTGTTATTTCTTTTTCTAGTTCCATATCATGTTAAAATTTCCCACCTTAACTTTACTAGGAGGATTCAATTACATTGAGGACAATGTAAGGTTTAAGTGTGGGGGAGTGGTTAAGCATGTATTTAAAAAAAAAAGTTAAAAAAAGTTAAAAAAAAAAAAAAAAAAAAGTTTTACATAAAAACTCCAACTTTTAAAGATTTTAGAGTCACTAGCATACTTCTAGGTATGTTTACATAGAGATTTTGACCGACATAATTGAACTTGGAAATGTTAGAGAACTACATTCGGATTTCTTGCTTGTTTGAGTGTTAAATAATGGATTTAATCATGCGGTGATGCGAATTTGGTGCAGGGAGAAGGGCATTATTAGAGTTCTTCGATCAATCATTAGTGGAGACTACCCGTTTTCATATCATGAGAGGCACCGACCAGAAATCTTCCATCTACTAAAGAGCTTCTTTTGAGTGTGTGTCACCATACGTTAATTCCGGGTAGAATGGTGAGCTACCCAACCTCCCACCAATAGAAGCACTACTCTTTGATCTCTTGAGTGCTAATTTTGTCAATCATAAGGGTGACGTCTATAGATGAAAGCCACCTTCTTGTAGTTCGATTTGCAGTTAGCACCATTCTCTCTCTCGACAACAACGGATCCATAGAAACACCATCATCATCAACAAGGAGCGACATCAAAATCTACAAGGAAAGTTGGAAAAAGTTTAAGGTTTACAAGCAACAGAACGGGAAAAAGAGCAAATTTCAAATACAAGTAAAGCAACATACAAAGAGCGGATTTTTACATATATGTTGAAGACTTACAATACAATGAGGTAATTTTATATCCAAGTATGAAGACTTATTCACAAAAGCGAAGAAAATTAAAAGGTGAGAATTTTTGAAGTTTATGATTTCAAGACGATACAAGTTGTGAAGAATCAAGCGGTAAAATACTTCTCCCACGGCCATGGTTTATTTTTTTTTGTATTTTATTTATTATTTGTGCAAAAAAAAAAAAAAAAAAAAAAAAGATAAATATTTGTTTTGTTTTGTTAATAAGCCGTGGGGAAGGAAAATTTATAAGGAAGTTTCAAGCGACAAGGATTTAAGGTAAAAAGGTTACAAATTGTTAAGGAATTACGAAATTCAAGGGTTTATCATCAATAGTTGAAACCGAAGACGAAGACCATGAAGATCAAGACAAGGAGCGGAAGACGTTTCTATTGGATGCCGTGAGAGTGGTGTTATCATAATTGGCGATCGGATGTGAAGGTGAGTAAGTAATCTCATCCTCAATAATAAATGGTTGATTTCCTTTCTTAGAGATCGTCAGAAAAATGGTTTTTCAAAATATTAAAAGATGTGGTTTTTTTTTTTAAAAAAATATTTTGAAGTTGTCCTTCCCACCATTCAACGTGTTGCAGGATTTCTCTCTTCATTCCTACCGCACACATGTGAGACCCATATAAAAAGCTGTCTTTTTGAGTGCAATTATCATAAAATCCTATTTGGTGAGGCGTGGTCGGCGAAATGCTTATTGATCGTTTCTCAAACACGCGTTCTCTCATTATGGTGTGGTTATTTCTCACTCAACATTTAAGAATGAGAATATGTTCTTTAGTATTTCTAACTTCTTATTACTAGCATGCGAAACTCTATGTCCTCATAACTCTTTGGATGCTTGTGTATTTGGGAACGCTTTGAAGTTGTAAGTTTTGGTTTGATTTGCTCGAGGACTAGCAAAGTCTAAGTGTGGGGAATTTGATAGGTGTAGAATACACCTAATTTACTATCTAGTAGTTTATGCTTTCTTTGCTATTTTTCTTGTAAATTATGTATTTTACGTGTGTTTTTGAGTTATTAGGTACTCTCGAGTCGCACGGGAGAAAAGAAGAAGAAATCACTCAATTTGAACCAAAAGGCGAGAAAAGTCATTTCACGGGCGAACACTATCTCGGAGCCCAGTCAAGGTTAAAAGGTGACTCAAATTACTAAAGAAAGGACAGTTCAAGTTAAGGGGCTGCCAAACCGGGTAGCCCTTTGTTTATGGGTAAAAATCGTTTCGCCGATTTCTGAAATTCGGTAGGTGAGTGAGAAACCGGTTCAAACCCTAAACAAATGTGCTGCACGTGAGCACTTTATAGGTTCGAGAGATCAACTGCACAAGTCCGGCCTAAACCAAGAAATGGCCTGTTTCCGGACTTGCTTCGGTCACAAAGTGGAGGAGAAGGGTTGATTTGGGGAGGGAAGCAAAGAAAGGTGTTGAGAAGAGTAGTATCTTGACTTGTATCAGAAAGTGATCTTAGGAAGCTTGCAAGAGATGAAAGCTTTTTGGGAGAGCTTGCAAAGTTGCCTTTCTGAGAGTGTAGTATTTTTCTCCTGACCGAGACTTGTTGTCTGGTGGAAATAGGTAAGACCTATTTATACAAGTCGAGATTGAAACGCACCCTCGGCCTCATGAAGGAAGAGAGTAAAGGGTGAAATAATGGGAGGAGGTGGTAACCGCATGGTTTAATGGGTGAAAACGTTTTCACCATTATTTCCTCTTTATTTGACCGCTTTATTCCTTTTCACGCTTTCTTAAAGTGAGCGTAGTGTACGCCGCATGTCGTGACCGCCAAACCAAAACCCTAAAGAAGCATCCCCCGGCTTTGTGTTGATGTCTCGAGTGTTGGTTGCATCTTGAGTGCAAGTGGCGCTGCTAGTGGCGCGTGTGGCATGTGCCAATGGGATGTGCGGAATGCCTTGGTGGTAGGTTGCACGGTTTGCAAGTTTTGGCTACCAGCGTGTGCGTTTGGCATGTGCCAATGGCATGTGCGGAATGCCTTGGTGGTAGGTTGCACGGTTTGCAAGTTAGGCTACCAGCGTGTGCGTTTGGCATGTGCCAATGGCATGCGTGGCCATTAGGGCCGTGACCTTGATAGGGAAGCTAGCTAGCGAGCATGTTGGCATGTGCCAATGGCATGCGGGGCCGTTAGGGCCGTGACCTTGATAGGAAGCTAGCTAGCGAGCATGTTGGCATGTGCCAATGGCATGCGGGGCCGTTAGGGCCGTGACCTTGATAGGGAAGCTAGCTAGCGAGCATGTTGGCATGTGCCATTGGCATGCGGGCCGTTAGGGCGGTGACCTTGATTGGAAGCTAGCTAGCGAGCATGTTGGCATGTGCCAATGGCATGCGGGGCCGTTAGGGCCATGACCTTGATAGGGAAGCTAGCTAGCGAGCATGTTGGCATGTGCCATTGGCATGCGGGCCGTTAGGGCCGTGACCTTGATAGGGAAGCTAGCTAGCGAGCATGTTGGCATGTGCCAATGGCATGCGGGGCCGTTAGGGCCGTGACCTTGATAGGGAAGCTATCTAGCGAGCATGTTGGCATGTTCCATTGGCATGCGGGGCCGTTAGGGTCGTGACCTTGATAGGAAGCTAGCTAGCGAGCATGTTGGCATGTGCCAATGGCATGCGGGGCCGTTAGGGTCGTGACCTTGATAGGGGAAGCTAGCTAGCGAGCATGTTGGCATGTGCCATTGGCATGCGGGGCCGTTAGGGCCGTGACCTTGATAGGAAGCCAGCTAGCGAGCATGTTGGCATGTGCCATTGGCACGTACGGCCATGTTGACCTAGTTGCATGTTTTGCAAGCCTAGGGCGCTATGTTTGGGCGTGGGCCAAAGGCATAGCGGCTTGGAATTATGGCTTGCGACACGTGTTGGCATGTGCCAATGGCACGTGCGGCCATGTTGACCTAGTTGCAAGTCTTGCAAGCCTAGGGCGCTATGATTGGCACGGCCAAAGGCATAGCGGCTTAGAAATATGGCTTGCGGCACGTGTTGGCATGTGCCAATGGCACGTGTTGGCATGTGCCAATGGCACGTGCGGCCATGTTGACCTAGTTGCAAGTCTTGCAAGCCTAGGGCGCTATGTTTGGCATGGGCCAAAGGCATAGCGGCTTGGAATTATGGCTTGCGACACGTGTTGGCATGTGCCAATGGCACGTGCGGCCATGTTGACCTAGTTGCAAGTCTTGCAAACCTAGGGCGCTATGTTGGTCGTGGGCCAAAGGCATAGCGGCTCGGAATATGGCGTTGTTGCCATGGTGCGCAGTATGTGGCTTGTTTTGGCATGGTTGCCATGGTGCGCAGAGTGCGGCTTGGTTTGGCATGGTTGCCATGGTGCGCAAGATGCGGCTTGGTTTGGCATGCTTGCCATGGTGCGCAAAAGATGCGGCTTGGTTTGGCATGGTTGCCATGGTGCGCAGATGCGGCTTGGTTTGGCATGGTTGCCATGGTGCGCAGAGATATGCGGCTTGGTTTGGGATGGTTGCCATGGTGCGCAAAGATGCGGCTTGGTTTGGCATGGTTGCCATGGTGCGCGCTTGCTCTGGCAGATGCGGCTTGGTTTTGGAATTAGGGTTACGGTTGAAAACCCTAACTGGTATTTTGAAAAAAAAATACCCCTATTAATTATTTACACACGAGTTAAATTCTCTTAGTTAATGTGTTGCGGGTAACACTAGGTCATGGGGTTTTACGATTTTACCCCTTGTCTAAAATCCACCATCAATATTAAGTCCCCCGCTTAGCTCGGAACGGGGGGCTTTGTTCATGAGGTAAGCATAAGATGGTGACAAACTGTTAACAACAACCCGTAAAGAAAATTGAAGGAGGCTTGTTTGACCTTTATAAATAGGATTTGGGATCCTTGCCTCTCGGTAGTTTTGCACAAAACGGGAGGTCCGGCACAATTGGTGAGCCGGTGCGGCTTGGGCGACGCTGGGAAGTTGGCGTGAGTTGGGAAACCGAGTGTGCTAGTTTGGTGGGACCGGCGCAAAGTGTAGAAGCCGTTCGTGCTTGCGGGCGTGACTTGGGCGGCATTGGGAGGTCGGCGCAATTGGTGGGGCTGGCCCAATCTTGAAACCATGCTTGCGGGCGTGACTTGGGCGGCATTGAGAAGTCGCAATTGGTGGGGCCGGCCCAATCTTGGAAACCATGCTCATGGGCGTGACTTGGGAAATGGCGTGTCTTTGGCTAATCGAGTGTGCTAGTCTGGTGAGACCGGCGCGAAGTGTGAAGCCATGCTTGCGAGGGCGTGACTTGGGCAGCATTGGGAGGTCGGCGCAATTGGTGGGGCCGGTCCAATCTTGGAAACCATGCTTGCAGGCGTGACTTGGGCGGCATTGGGAAGTCGCAATTTGTGGGCCCGTTTCTTATACGCGTTATTTTGGTGAAAGGGGAATCCTTCCCTATTTCAAAGTCTTTCACGCCTATATATGTATATATATAAAGCCCCTTTCTCCCCATACTGTGCTTTATTCTTTCCTCTTTTCATACTAGCGGCAAGGAGAAACCGGCTTCCGTGTATGTCTTTGAGTACTCTTTTTTTTTTATATAGGTATACACCTTAAAAGTAGACGCTTCCACAATCCTTGCGTATGATTCCTTGGCGTGCCTCTTGTAGAAAATATAGTACGTATGCAAACAAGGGAATACTGTATATATTGTTTGAACCCGTGGGAAATATTGCATATATGAATTTTCGATCCTGAAAGAAATATTTGTACCCTGAAGAAAATACTGCGTGTGTATTTTGAACCCGTAGAGAATACTCCGTATGTAATTTTGAACCCGAAGAAGGATATTGTAGACACCCGAAGAAGGATATTGTAGACACACTTGTACCCGTATAGAATGCCGCGTATATAGTCTCGAACCCGAAGAAAATACTGTGTATATAGTCTTGAACCCGAAGAAAATACATGTATATAATCTTGAACCCGAATAAAATACTGTGCGTATATAGTCTTGAACCCGAATAAAATATCAAGCGTATATAGTCTTGAGCCGGAAAGAATACTCCCTCCTCTCTCTTTTTTTTTTTTTTTTTGTTGGGTGCGACTACATGTCGTGAGATAACTTCGTCTTTCTCTCGCTTGTTTTACGCAGATATCTTATTACCAAATTATTATAAAGGAATCGATAAGATGTTACCCGAATCAAATTTCACTTCGTCGAAGGATGCTCATAATTCCAAGCCGAACATAGATGATGAATTCTTCACTAGAGCCCTCGCCCCGCCTCCGGAAGAATCACCTGTGTTTCGTGCCGATTTTGCTAACCTACAGTGGAGGATGACAGAAGACACGTTCGGTTTGCCCTGCAGAGCACCATTCGGTTCCGCCTTCATAAAGGGGTATATTCCTCTTCCAACATTGACTTCAGGATGTGTCAAAGTCCATTGCGTTCTTTTGATGAGATGGGTTGAGTTCATGGTGAGCAAGGAGCGTATAAATACCAACTTGACTCGGGCGCAGATCATTGATCTTCGTCAAGACCTCAAGTAAATCTCCAAATTAGGAAGGACATCCTGTGCTTGGTTGCTTTCATCTCCAGATGGTGTTCGGACACCCATACAATCATATGCGAGATGGGGTGAGATAACTTTCTCCTTAGAGAGTGTGGCTCTCATCAATCTTCCAAAGAATCGGGAATCTTAGAATCCAATTATCCGAAAGCGAGGTGAAGATGCGGGATGACCCGGCCGCTAAGTTGGGGATTTTGCTGGAAAGACTCCATTGCGAAGTCGAATGACTCTGCCGGAAAGAGGATGAAAGGTGCCCTTACGGTTGGTGGATATCTCAATGGTTTAGGATGAGTTGGAGCCCGAACAAAAGCAGTGATCTTCATGTCGCAGCATTTTTGGCTCTCTCAGTTTGTCTAGAGACATTTTTGATGACGGTTCGCAAGAAAGGAATAAGACCGAGTTGTTGGCGATTGCCGTGAAGTTGGCGAAGGGTGAAGTTCTTCCCATTGGCAAGTTGTTCCTTGGTTCCCCGTACGTGCATCCGGATCACCTAGTTGCGAACATGCGAGTTTCGAATGGTTTCATGAAAGTGGATTCATATGTGCACGTTACTTTTCTGCAAGTCTGGCTATGGGAGCACTTTGAGAAGTATGCTCCGAAACCGTTGCCTTCGCTTCCCGTGAGTTGGGAGGCTCCCGAATTCTTCGATGGGTGAACAAAGGCCCAAGAGTTGGCATGAGCTTGGTTAGTTTTCTTGATAAGTTGCATGAAATCAATTTTTCGTCCATGGGGGCCACCCATAATTCAGTGACTCAAATTGGCACTTTTGCTTCTCGCTCCGCTCATGTCTTTGTCTTGATGACGATTTGAGCGTTGGTGAAAACCTGTTCATTCAAAGCCGCTTGCCCGGTTATATGCCGTCTTTCTTCGTGGGGTCTTTCCAGATAGCCGCTACAATATTGCCGTCGTGCCGCTTTCGTCACATGGGCTTCGATCAAGGGGTGCCTCTCACACGCTGGTGATCCCTAAGGATTCGCTGCGTGTCGCCCTTGACGCCAGGTGTCCTTAAGCCGGTATCCGTCTTTCCTTTTTCAAATGGGAAGAGTAACTTGACGACCTTCGGCTATAATGAGTTCTTGGGTGCGACGAGTTTACTATGATCCGAGATTTTGTGAATAACGCGGTGGAAAACGTTCGTTGCAAACCTTCTCCGCCAGATTCTGAAGGAGTATCCAATGTTGAGAGATCCTGCGAAAGTTGCCTAGCATTCGGAAAGCCCCAGTGCCAAGGAACGGAGAACGAAGAATCGTCTTTGGCGTGTTCGGGACGGCCACAAGATCCTCCCACGGCTCTTGTGTCTTTCGATTCTTCCAATAACCAGGTATGTGTCGCCTCTTCATGGGTTTGTCTCAAAACACACGTAAATTTCAACTGAGAATATGTGTCTTGTTTCCTTGGGGCTTCAGAGTGTTAATGCTTCCGCCGCCTTGCACGTTGCCAGAGACGGTAGTTTCTTCAAGGAATTCCGGCGGCACCGAGCCTACTCATAGCGGTGATGAGTCGTGAGAAAGAAGAAAGTTCAACAAGCGAGAGTGATCCTCCGCAAAGATTGGTTCTTCTTCGGAAGCTGTTCGGTGAGTTTCGCGCTTCTTTCTTTCTTCTTCTTCTCGTTTCTTCTTTTGAAAAATGTCTAACTCAAGTTTGCGGGGAGGAATCCGGTTCGGAGGATGATTCTGGGATGGAGTCACACGAAAACTTGCCTTTGGTGACCACCGCCGGTGACTTGGAGATGGAGTTCGCCAATTGCCGGCACAAACGTGGTTCGATGGTGGATGATTCTCTCGATGGTTGTTGCCGTAGACATGGAGGAAAACCTTTGCGAGTCGTGAGGCCACTTGCAGCGCCATTTTGATCCCCCGTACTTGGTTCCTTATCCGGTCATGTCTTGGTTGGCGGTTTTAGCGTGCCGGCTAAGCATGAGGCGTTGTACACTTTAACCGGGAGAAGCACGGACATATGGCTACAACCAAGAAAGTCACTAGTCGATTCGCGCTGGTTAAGCGTGTGGAAGAGGCTTTGTCTTCCATCGAGGATATGCGTGAGGTGACCGGGTCACACCGTTTCAAGACGTTATTGCCGACCGGGAGCACCATCGCGACGTGTGCGTGGAAAAGGAGTTCAACACTTCGTGGTTTGTCGAAGGCCTTGCTGAGATCCAAAATTTGAAAGATGCAAAGCAATCCAAAGCCTTTCCGCCGAGGAGATCGCCCGACAGAGATGGAACTCAAAAGCTTTCCAAGATGTTGACTATGAAGATAGCGGCTCTTGAAGACGCAAAGTCGACTTTCTCCAAGAAGAGACTTCATTTGACGATTTTCCTTGAAAGTTTTCTGTTAAACTTTCATTTAGGTTCCCTTTTTTTTTTTTTTGAAAGACATATTGGATGTCCGGTTCAAAACTTAACTTTGATAGATAGCCGGTAGCTTTTTAGGTGTTGGATTATTTCTGGGATGAATGGTTTTGATAATATAACTCGATTATGTTTTGGGTAAGGAATATTGCTTTTATGAAAGTGTGTGCTAGCAATAGGAACAAGGCGCAATAGTATGGCGGTTTTATTAAGAACTAAAAAAAGATCGTATATCTTGCCCAATCTAAATTTACTCACTTGCAAACACGCCTCTTTCCAAGTAAAAGGCGGCTTTGCTTTAGCAAGGCAAGGCGGCTTTGCCGGGTAGCATCGCCGATTAGTCCCCAATTGCTGGTGGCGTCTTGCCGAGTCCCCGGCTCGTAACCGATACTTAGGGTTGGTTCGTCGCCGAGTCTGACCGAGTCGCAAGTCCCCAATCGCTGGTGGTATCTTCAACGAGTCCCCGTTTTTCTCGTGGTTTTTTGTAATCGGTAACCGAGTCGCTTTGGTAGTTGAGTCGGATCGAGTTGCCTTCCCCTACCATCTTGACATCCGGGTCGAGAAACGAGATCGACGGGCTCGACATTATAGCCGATAGATCAATCCTCCCGCCGTGGTCGCCAATTGTTTATGGGTAAAAATCGTTTTCGCCGATTTCTAGAAATTCGGTAGGGTGAGTGAGAAACCGGTTCAAACCTAAACAAATGTGCCGCACGTGAGCACTTTATAGGTTCGAGATCAATCGTACAAGTCCGGCCTAAACCAAGAAATGGCCGTTCCAGGACTTGCTTCTGGTCACAAAGTGGAGGAGAAGGGTTGATTTGGGGAGGGAGCAAAGAAAGGTGTTGAGGAGAGTAGTATCTTGACTTGTATCAGAAAGTGAGCTTAGGAAGCTTGCAAGAGATGAAAGCTTTTTGGGAGAGCTTGCAAAGTTGCCTTTCTGAGAGTGTAGTATTTTTCTCCTGACCGAGACTTGTTGTCTGGTGGAAATAGGTAAGACCTATTTATACAAGTCGAGATTGAAACGTACCACTGGCCTCATGAAGGAAGAGAGTAAAGGGTGAAATAATGGGAGGAGGTGGTAACCATGATGGTTTAATGGGTGAAAACATTTTTCACCATTATTTCCTCTTTATTTGACCGCTTTATTCCTTTTCACGCTTTCTTAAAGTGAGCGTAGTGTACGCCGCATGTTTGGACCGCCAAACCAAAACCCTAAAGAAGCATCCCCGGTTTGTGTTGATGTCTCGAGTGTTGGTTGCATCTTGAGTGCAAGTGGCGCCGCTAGTGGCGCGTGTGGCATGTGCCAATGGCATGTGCGGAATGCCTTGGTGGTAGGTTGCACGGTTTGCAAGTTTTGGCTACGGCGTGTGCGTTTGGCATGTGCCAATGGCATGTGCGGAATGCCTTGGTGGTAGGTTGCACGGTTTGCAAGTTAGGCTACCGGTGTGTGCGTTTGGCATGTGCCAATGGCATGCGTGGCCATTAGGGCCGTGACCTTGATAGGGAAGCTAGCTAGCGAGCATGTTGGCATTTGCCAATGGCATGCGGGGCCGTTAGGGCCGTGACCTTGATAGGGAAGCTAGCTAGCGAGCATGTTGTCATGTGCCAATGGCATGCGGGGACGTTAGGGCCGTGACCTTAATAGGGAAGCTAGCTAGCGAGCATGTTGGCATGTGCCATTGGCATGCGTGGGGCCGTTAGGGCCGTGACCTTGATAGGAAGCTAGCTAGCGAGCATGTTGGCATGTGCCATTGGCATGCGGGGCCGTTAGGGCCGTGACCTTGATAGGGAAGCTAGCTAGCGATCATGTTGGCATGTGCCATTGGCATGCGGGGCCGTTAGGGCCGTGACCTTGATAGGGAAGCTAGCTAGCGAGCATGTTGGCATGTGCCAATGGCATGCGGGGCCGTTAGGGCCGTGACCTTGATAGGAAGCTAGCTAGCGAGCATGTTGGCATGTGCCATTGGCATGCGGGGCCGTTAGGGCCGTGACCTTGATAGGAAGCCAGCTAGCGAGCATGTTGGCATGTGCCATTGGCACGTACGACCATGTTGACCTAGTTGCATGTTTTGCAAGCCTAGGGCGCTATGTTTGGGCGTGGGCCAAAGGCATAGCGGCTTGGAATTATGGCTTGCGACACGTGTTGGCATGTGCCAATGGCACGTGCGGCCATGTTGACCTAGTTGCAAGTCTTGCAAGCCTAGGGCGCTATGTTTGGCACGGGCCAAAGGCATAGCGGCTTAGAAATATGGCTTGCGGCACGTGCCATTGGCATGTGCCAATGGCACGTGCGGCCATGTTGACCTAGTTGCAAGTCTTGCAAGCCTAGGGCGCTATGTTTGGCGTGGGCCAAAGGCATAGCGGCTTGGAATTATGGCTTGCGACACTTGTTGGCATGTGCCAATGGAACGTGCGGCCATGTTGACCTAGTTGCAAGTCTTGCAAACCTAGGGCGCTATGTTGGTCGTGGGCCGAAGGCATAGCGGCTCGGATTTGGCGTTGTTGCCATGGTGCAAAAGATGCGGCTTGTTTTGGCATGGTTGCCATGGTGCGCAGAGTGCGGCTTGGTTTGGCATGGTTGCCATGGTGCGCAAGATATGCGGCTTGGTTTGGCATGGTTGCCATGGGCGCATGATATGCGGCTTGGTTTGGCATGGTTGCCATGGTGTAAAGATGCGGCTTGGTTTGGCATGGTTGCCATGGTGCGCAAAGATGCGGCTTTAGTTCTGGAATTAGGGTTCCGTGTTTGAAAACCCTAACTGGTATTTTGAAAAAATACCCCTATTAATTATTTACACATGAGTTAAATTCTCTTAGTTAATGGGTTGCGGGTAACACTAGGTCATGGGGTTTTACGATTTTACCCCTTGTACCATCAACACCCTTATCCGTAAACGTAGTCTTGTTATCGATTGGTAAAATGGATGGGATATGTCCATGGATGTTGAAACCCAAACCCATAGACCCACACCTGCATCTGGGATCTATGCCCGAGTTCGAACCCAATTATAAACCTAAACCTAAAATCGAGAGAAACCATCTCTCAATCATTTTTTCCCCGAATCGAAATTGAGAAGAGCAGCATAATGGCTGCGTCTCAAATGAAGAGATTAATGGCAGAGAAATTGAGAAAGCAAAGAGTCGAGGGATGTCTCATTCATCTCATTACATAAAATTGAGAAGAAAAAGTGCCGCCGCTATCGAGAGTCGTTGGTGATGAGTCTCGGATTGAATCGGAGATGGTGGAATTGATGGTAATCGGGTTAGGTTTGGTGCGAAACAACTCAAATGGAGGGTTTGGTTGTGTTCGACAGAGGCGAGAGATGATGGAATTTGAAATCGGAAAGAGGAGGAGATAGGTCTGTGGTCGAGTTGAAAATTGTTTAAGCTCAGAGATGTGAGATCTGGCGCTGTTGAGAACCGAGTTGATGCCACTGTTGGTGGTGAGAAGAAGGAAGTGAATTGGAGTTGCACTGAGAAGATCGGTTTCGATCTCTGCAACTGATAGAGCAAGTCTGAGTGAATCGGTGAGAGGAGATCGAGAACTGAAGAAGCTCAGGGAGAAGATGAAATCAGAGATGGGTTCAAGATGAAGAATGGGTTGAGATCGAATCTGTGATGGGTTTGCTGGAAATGGGTTTAGCTCAAGAATCTAAATCAAGGGTTACAGCGAGATAGAGGGTATTCTGGTGCTGTTGGTGGAAGTCACTGAACTTGATGAACCAAAGGAGATGGGTGTTGTTTCGGTGGTGCTTAGCTCATGGTGAGAGAAGTTGATGGCGTTTTTGGGGTTCGATCTGGAGGCAATGTTGCTGTTGAAGGTCGAGAAGATGGGTGAAATGAGTTTTGGCTGCTAGAGGAAGGGCTGTGGATAATTGAAGTTGATGTCTTTGGTTTTGAATTGAGTATGCTCGTTTAGGAGATGGTGAGCTGGGTTGTGGTGTTGCAATGTCCAAATTGTTGGTGGTCGAAAACAAGGAGATGTCTTTGTGATTGGAAGCAAATGGGTCGAGACAAGGTGGTGATGCCTCTGTTACAGGGTATGAGAGAAAGGTGCTCTAATGGTGTTATGGAATGGCATGACTAAGCCGCAGAATGTGTATGGCATCACGAGGTCGAGCCGAGTGAAGTCTGTTGAACTTAATAGATGAATGTATAGGTTCTTAACAGAGAAGACCCAAGAAAACCGGCCCGAAATCGGGCCCGAGAAATGCTCAACAAACAGAGTAAACTCTGTTGAATTTTCTGCTCTGCCGAGTCGACCCAGTGACTCGTTGAACCTAACTCAGTAACTCAGCTGAGTAAGACCAGTTAGCCGAGTCAGAAGCTAACTCGAGTCTGACTCTCCTTCCCCTTTGACTAACGGTTGACTGTTAGTTTGACCTAACGGTAACAGAATCTTGGACGGAATATTCCATCACCTAGCGACAACTTTCGGCGACTATTTAGGTCGGATTAGGCCATAATACCGCTTTTAATGAGCCAAAATTCCAGAATTTTCTATGGACTTCTCTCATGGGTGTGAAGACTTGGAATAGGAATTGGATGGAGAATTGGGCTCAAACTTGGAAAGAGAAGATGAAAGTTGAGAAAAGCTTGGATTTGGAAGTTGAATTGCTAAAGGAAAAGGATTCTATTCCTTGGAAGAGTTGGAGAATATTGAAGCCTATAAATAGAGAAGTTTTCTACATCTTTTACACACCTCTCTACACACACAACACTTGTGTTTTTGCTTGCTTTTATAAGATTCTTCTTCTTAATTATTTGTGTGAACTTGAAAATTCTCCTTTTAATATTTATTATTTGTGTGAATTTCAAAAGCATGAGTAGCTAATTTTCTTATTGATTGAGGATGAATTCCTAGTTCTTAACATGATTTGAGTTTTGTTTCAATTCTATCTTGAGGTTTTTCACATAATTATCGCTTGTTTTTACTAATAGGAATGTTTAGTCATTCATGATTGATTGATAGATTGTTTGGAGTGCACGCTAAATTGATTTGTTAATTTGATCTAAAGCTAGTGAAAGTTAGGAGATAAGTAATCGTTTCTTGACTTTTTACATAAGTAGCAAACACGAGACCTTGCGGAGGGATTCCGTGGAGCAATTGTGTGTGAAAACAACGTTAGCAAGTAGACCTTGATCTAAGAGTCTAACTACTAATATCAACCTAATAAGTTCATAAATCTTAATGCGTTTATTTAAATTACATCTTGAGTGATCTACTTCTAGGTGGTTTGGTAAATAGAATCCAAGAGTCGAGAACTTCCGTGTCCTAAGTGATACAAGGGATTTAGGGGTTTAGAGTCGATCTATTTGCTTACCTACGGTTGGTGATAATTTGTGACTAATAACAAGTAGAAAAGAACATAACTTTAATCATTGTTTTGCAACGAAGAAGGATTCCTTGATCTTGTCTCTCTTATTGATTTCAACTTTATCTTTTAATTGCTTTATTTACTTTCTTTTGCTTTATACATCCCCCCTTTCGTGACAATTTTACAACTAGAATCTCTTGCTCCTCGTGGGAACGAACTTGACTACACTATATTACTTGTTAATTAGGTGGAAATATCTTGATTAATTTGTTGTGGTTACGACACGCATCAGAGGGTCATCGTAACTGATAACGATGCCGCATTAATGAGAGCAATATCCGAATTCTTCCCGGACGCACAAAATTTCCTATGTACATATCATATACATAATAATGTGATAAAAACTTGCCATGCCTTGTTTGAACTCCGCAAAGGCGGATATTAAGAAGAGAATGATGGTACAACTAGAGGAAGATGTTCGAAAAGAACAAACTATCCCGAAGAAGAAGAAGATGAGAGAGGCAAGATAAAGGAGCGAGTGGACAAAGAACATGCGGAAAATCATAAAAAGTGGTTGGAATTTCTAAGATATTGGGAGAAAGTTTATTGGTCTCTTACTGAGGTTATGTACGAAAAGAGATTGGAGAAGTTTATTGCCGATTGGAACGAAGTTTATCGGACCGCCGTCCGGGGTATTGTCTGGACTCAATGGTTGGATAAGTTAAGGAAAAATTTGTACGTGCATGGACAAACCTAAGTATAGACACTTCAAGACGGAAGCAACTAGTGCAGCTGAGGCCGCTCATGGGAGATTTAAAGATCTCATCCAGTCCGGTCAAGGCAATGTGGTTACTGATCACCGAGGCAATGGAGCAATACTTTAAGCAAGATATCAATAGGATCAAGGAGGATTTTGAGAAAGCTCAATGGAAAGGTTGACTCCATTTCTTCGTTATGGTAACTTTCTCCAAGGAATAGAATTCAACGTCTCTCATTGGGAAATAAAACATATGATGAGACAAATGGAATATGAGAAAAATTACTAAACCGGGTGATGTGTGTATTTGTCCCGACATGTCTTCATTGGGGCTTCCATGTCGTCATATGCTTGTGAAGTATGAAAACCGATACCTTTGGAGGTTATTGATCCGTTTTGGAAGCAACTATCTTTCGACCCCCCTCCCGGGAGATCCCGGCAATCTCCATGGGATACGAACGAAGCAAAGGAATTCTTCGAAGCTTACTCTCGTGGCACCTCGGTAAGCCGACAAGTCTTGTTGAGCCAACTAAGGCTAATTGCTCGTCCATGGATCGCATACAAAGCAAGAGCCAAGAAAGGGAGATCCAACAGAATACCACAAACTAAAACAACAAGGAAAAAACAAAGGGTAGAATTGAAAGAAATGACTCAACGTGAAGAAGAACTCGCGGCAAGTAAGAAACGAGATCTAACCGCATGTGAGATTTCGAACAAAGGTTCGTGAAAGCGCAGTTCCAAACAAAAGAGGTAGGCCGCGGAAGGAACCGCTAAGTCAACAACTAACCTGTGAACTGTATCCACACCAAAAGCCAACTCATCGGAGGTTCCAAAGAAGAGGGGTAGGCCGCCAAAGGTATCATCATCCAGTGAAATAGAGCAACAAGGTGAGCATTCAAGCCATACCCATAGTCGATCTAGCGGAGGTTCCAAGGAAAAGGGGTAGGCCGCCGAAGGTAACATCATCTAGTGACAAAGAACAACAAGGTGAGCATTCCTAAGCCATACCCATAGTCGATCTAGCGGAGGTTCCAAGGAAAAGGGGTAGGCCACCAAAGGTAACATCATCTTGTGACAAAGAACAACAAGGTGAGCATTCCTAAGCCATACCCATAGTCGATCTAGAGGAGGTTCCAAGGAACAGGGGTAGGCCGCCAAAGGTATCATCATCAAGTGACAAAGAACAACGAGGTGACGAGGCTAAGGAGGTGACAAACCAAAGTGATAGAAAAGTTGACGTAGTTTTAGTTCGAAGGAGAAGGGGTAGGCCAAGGAAGTACGGACTCCCATCACATATCGAAGACATTGCAAGTGTAGAGATTGCAGAGGATGGTTTGGATATATTATTGTTACAAAAGGGTAATATGAAGATGTATAAGGATCCCAGAAAAGGTAGGACAATTAGAAGTTATCATACCAAGATACGAGTCTTACATAGACCAACTTCCCGAGGTTATCGCGAGTATATTTTATATACGGATGATGTCGACGGAGATGGAAATAGTGGCTATCATCTTCGTGGATCGAACAATTAGGAATCTTTGACACGGCGGTTAGTAGAGGTATGACACCATGCAAATATGCTAGAACGAGGATGGCCGAACAACTTGTGAACAAGAGGAGCTTTTATGAGCAATTGCTTGGTGAAGGCGAGGGGTTTGATGATATGCATGCTCAAGTATTGGGGCCCGAACAAAGATGAACTTTCTTCCTTCGAAAATTGGATGAGAATGCCGCTTTGTGGGCATCCGGTGGCGGATACATTTAGATGTGTTGTTCATTATTTTACCCCCACCGTAGAATGTACATTTACCCCAAAGTGGCAAAAATGCGAAGGATCCCTTAAGAAGAGAAGAGTTGTTTTGGCGTTCGTGAACGGTAATCATTTCGTTATTCTAAAACTCAAAGAAAATTGTCCATTGCCACTGTTTGTGGGATGATTAAAAACAAGGCTCTAGATCCCAATATCCGGAAGGGATGGATGGCATTGTATGAGGAGAATCACCAATTTTGGGATGCGTTGGCCTTATCAAAAAAACCTCTCCAAGAGGAGAAGATGCAACTTCATACGTGTGGAAGCTGACGATGAATAATTTTGATGTATGTTGTTCACTAGTACGCAAAATTTTCTTTTTTTGGAAGTGTGAATTGTAAACATTAAATCATATTTTGATGCCGGTCTTAAGATAGTTGTGTTTTATATTGGCTACTCCGAACATGTGTACCGGCGTAGAATCTTGTTTGAAACAATGCCGGATATGATGAAAAAACTTCCAGAGAAATCGGTGACATTTCGGCATTGACATTAACCTCACATCGTGCCGGTTTTGTCAAAATCGTATTTATCATGCAGACAGGACCGGAATAGTATCCAAACACAAATAAATGCCGGAACTCTGTCATTTAGAGAACCGGCATTGTGTTTACTGTTCTCGAGCATGCCGATTATGAAAAAAACTCAGAAATTTAGGTGATTTGACACAAATTTAACAACATAAAAATATAATAAAAATACTAGAATGTATAAAAGAACAAACTCCTAAGTTTTGTGGTTCCAAACCGAAAACAAATCAAGCAAACACATTGTTCAAGACTCACAAACAAACATAAACCAACACTAGATTGTTCAAAACAAACTAATACTATAGAATAAACACACGATCACTCGGTTCTTGGCTTCTTTTGTACCCTCTTCTTCCTTTCGCCCCACAAGTCTTTTGCCTTCGAGATCTTCAATTTTGTCCATCTTTGCTCGACGTTCTCCATTTCTTTCTGGTCAAGACTCTCCTTTCTTGTTCTTTTTCTTAAAGAACTTTGTCAAATTTCCAATACCACGCCGTTAAGGAAATTTTAAACATGTACTTAGTATGTTCGATTGTATAAGTTCATAGACATAGATTAAAAGAATGGCAATGAACAAGACGTACGTACCAACAACGTAACGAGCTGTATAAGTGCGGCATGGTTTTAGGAGTTGTGGAGGCATGTGCTGGTGGTGGAGGAACAACTACTATATCCGGGCGTACAACATAAGGATGCGTGAACTTCCGATGGCCTCTTAGGAAGGTTGGTTCACTCTCATAACCGTTCTCGCCCAATTCCCAATCAGCCTATCCAACACAAGTCCTTTTTCTTCCCTTTCACTCCAATGTGCAAGAATAGGTTTTGGGTCGTAAACCACGAGAGTATGGTTCTCACTTGATTGGCATTGAGGAAAGTCATGAGAGAATTTTTGATAAGATGTATCCGTGAGATCTTTCTGCTTGTACCCAAGTTGGCGCATTACACGGCGAGGGTTGTGCATAACAAATCCTTTTGGATGAAATAACGGTCCGTTGTAAAATGAAACATTGTCACACCGTTCAAAGTGAACTCCCCTGGCATTCCTATATGGATCAAACACAACATCTTGGACATCCACCGAGTACAAAGCCAATCTCATTGCTAATAACCGTTTTTTGTTATTGGGCCTTGGGGTATTGTCGAAGTAGTATTTCTGACCTAGAGGCCTATTCTCTTGATAGTCAGTGAAAATTTTCAATCCTTTGTACTGTTTGAACAATTTTTGGAAGTGTTCATAAGCCCACACCTACGCCAATGAAAGATCGTTCCAATGATATGTATAAGAAAATTAATAATTGGAAACTAACAAATTTAATCACAACAATCAAAAAATAAGTAGTTGACTAAACCTGGAGTACTGTGAAATTCTTATTAAATTGACGGGCGTTCGCCTTAGATGCTCGACGCATTTCGCCAAAAAATGTGCCAAGAAAGCAAGTGCCCCATGAATACTCATGAACCTTTTCCAAAGGATCCAAGTATTGTAGGTTGTTCATATGCACCCTATTACCATTGGCGTCGTGGAATATAAATGTGCCCAAGATGAACAACATATAAGCCGCTAGCATTTAATTGGACTTGTTCGGGATTCAATTCCTTGTTCTTCGTGTTCCCAAACAATTCAACGAGTTTGACGAATGTGATAGTCTTTGTATGGGAACGACTAGTCTTGTACATATTTGCCAAAGTGGTTTCCTTGTCCCATCCAAACAACTTTTTAGTCAGTTCATAGATCTTGTCCCATTCCAAGTCCTTAGAGTCATCTCCTACCTTAACGGGGTTTCCCAAGAACCTCAAGACCTATTATCCTTTGGACATCTTCTGGGGATGATGGTCATCTCGCCAAAAGGAAAATGCATGGTATCGTTTCACCATAAAACCTCTCCAAAAAGGTTTGTCGTGACGGTATCGGTGGCCACATAATTTTTATCGCAGATACAACCGGATGCTTTGACTACGGCTTTAACAGCCTTCACACTCAAGCTTCAAAGGCCATACATCCGATTGTTGATGGCGGCTAACACGGAAGGCATTCTTGTGGTCCTATAAAAACACACCGAAGTAAATTACATTCACTTGATCACAGATAAATAATATAATAACAAGATGCAAACGTATTACATAAGTTTGATATATCCGGAGAGCCCAAGAGTATTTGTAGGAAAATAAGAGTTGCGGGTTTATCGGTTCACCCCAATGTTTGCCATCATCGCGGTATGGAATCATGTCATACTTATCAGGAAAGTGGGCTGGGGGTGCCTTTACACTGATCTTAGGGGCTTCCACTCCGACATCAGTCTGTCCTAAGCCACCGCTTGTGAGGATGAGCCACCGCTCGCTCGTGTATGTGATATGTTTCCCACTCATCATCATCATTACCGCTGGTTGGGTAGCTTATAGGTTGATCCCGAATTGTGACCTTAGCAAGAGCCGGATCGTGACGGCTATGTCGAGAAGACTTACGTTTGCTTCTAAAACAACTTTGCCTTTTCCTTTGCTCTTTTGTGGTGCTCTAGACCTATGTGCCAATATGTAAACCGAGTTATATAATGACAACCGGCATAGAAATCGAACTTAACATGAGTTCCCGGTGATAGGTGCCGGCATTCTAATCAATTAATATATGATGCCGGGTTGTCTTTGAATTTTAGACGGAGAATGAACATTTTTTCAACAGAACACCGCATAGTAAGTTAACATATCGACAACGCCAAGACTTAGAACCTAAGATTGTTAAGAAGTAAGCTTAAATGCCCTTGACTGTGGGATTTTAGTACAGTAGATTTTAACACGAAAACGGCATAGTATTGATGAAATAAACAAAGTTTGGACGCCAAACCGGCATGGTATTCAATTAAATGTGTATGCCAGTAAAGGCATGCAATAAAATCTGGATTCGTGGACATATATTCAGCATGATTTTCAAATTGTATTCTACCGCCAATCAAACATGCAAATTTAATTTCAATTTGATTTTCAAAGACTAAACAACCAAGTTTCACTTTGTGTTTTCTACTATGGGCAAAACCCTAAAAGTAAAAAAACTTCAATTCAACATATACATCACTTACCGCATCAAATTTGTTATTTCCACCTCACCAATGAGACTCTTCTGTGCACTTGTTGCGCTTTTGATTTCGATTTACCACCATCATCAATAGATTCTTCAGGATTGGGTATTGGTTTTCACTGGGGTTTATGACGACCCATTGTGTTTGAGAATGAATGATTTCCTTTCTATAAAAATGGAGAATGAATGATTTCCTTTATATAACCGTCACTTAAATAGAATGAAGGAGTGTGTAACTGACGCATAAACTGGTATTAAGGATTTTGTAACCGCCAAATAAGTGGGATAAATTAGTTTGTAAATCACAAATAAGTGGAATGAATGAGTTTTGTAACTGCCACATAACTTGTGTTTATAAATCAGCATGCCAGGTATTGACAAATGGAACAATTCAATGCCTCAGTATTCGACAATAAATATTTGGTGAGAGAATTCAACGGAGGCACGGGTAACGGTATAGTATTTGGTTTATTTTTCGATGCCGTCAAAGGAAAGAAAATTGATGAAATAAATAACATAGACCACATAATCTTATGTAAATAAACTTAAAAACATTAACTCAAACCAATTGCACCTAACATCATTTCTTGGAACGAGATTCAATAAGTATTGCCGCTTCGAAATGCCTAAAAGGCTCTTTTCTCCATTTAGTATATGCGTCCTGAGCTTGAAACCTATTCCCTCTGTATCTTGCAAGAAACTCGTTGTATTTACGACATAACTTTATGAGTGCAATTGTTCGATTTTGTACATAGAGATCACCGTAGTCCATTCGGCCTTTCTTACCTTCAAAGTAGTTATTCTTGTAAGGACCAGTCCTAACAAGACCCAAAAAAAGATTCGAAGGGCGGTGATCTTCCCGGAAATCCGATACTATGTAGTAATTTTTAATCCACTCGGTTTCTTCCTCGACGGCCGCTTCCATCTTAGATTGTTTTTGGCGTTTAAGGATTTCTTTAGTTTCTTTGCGATAATGTTCAAGCGTTGCTTCCTCTTCTTCTTCTTCTCTTTTTCTCTTTAGTATCTCTTCTTCCATTGCGGCAATTGACTTGGTGGTTTCTCCCTTCTTTTTAAGTTTTTCTAGTATAAGGGAAACTGAGTTGGTGGTTGATAATTGATTTCCCAATGGAGTGGATAGTTTGTTCTTCTTGAGTTTTTCTTTTTCCATGGCAATGATGGAATCGGTAGTTGATGAAGGATTTTCCATTAGAGGTATCAAGTGCAATGGGTGAATCAATTGCATTATATAGATGATTGCACAACGGATATTTAGTGCCGGCATTGTCAGTGACCTACAATCAATGCCGGCACTCTAAAGCCGGTTTATGGTTCAAAAACATAGTCGTTGTGCACTGATTTTTGAACATTCCGGCATTGGTATGAACTTAACGTAAATGTCGTCACCCTATACCGGCATAAATTAATATACTACATACTAAGCCGGAATCATTAGGCAATTGAAATATGTTTACATACTAAGCCGGAACTATAATTTATTTCGAACGTTATCCTTGTCGACGGAACAACGAATGCACTTAGCACGTGCATCAAGCCTTTAAACCACTTGGTGGCCCAATTGGACGAGTTATAGTCTCGTGAGGGCTTACATAGAGGTATACCCACAAAACCTTACGAAATACGTAGAATCGATACCCTAAAACCTCAAAGAAATTACACTAAACTATCAATCTTCTTAATAAGAATCCGTTTCCGATTCACCCAACTCGGTGGTACTCGGTGACTTTGGTTACAATATGGTTCACGTTGGCTTCAAACATGAATGGTTCTCCTTTTCTTGTAAGTATCGCGTTTTCACCGCTTCATTCTACAAAAAACAACACACAAACATTGTTTGTTACAAAATTTGAGAAAGAGTAGATTGTGTCCAACTAATCATAAGGATACTTACGAGTTGTTGCGGGGACAATCTATTGCGGCTGGCGTGCTCGATCCGGTGTTTCATTTTTAGATACTCAACCACAAACATCTAGGATGATGTCGTGTCGTTGCTCGATTTGTTGAGCTGTTCTTCCTTTCGGGTTGCCGTAATCGTGAAAAAATTTGTTAAAATCTTCAACCACACGGAATCCCGCGTCTTGCTATCTATAGTTGATGGACGAGTTTCAGGCGTACCATGCTTGGGTGATTGCTAAATCTTCCTCCGAGTCAAACGATGCCATTGGTTGTATGGTGGATTAGGTACTATACTAAGCTATTTATTGATAATTATTCTGGGGTTTAGGGTTTCAAAGTTAAGAGGCTCAAGGAGATATATAAGAACGCGAGTTTTTTGCTATTTGGGTCCAAGAATTAGCTCTCTTTATATAGGGAAAAACTTCAACGACTAGTTTTTTGGAAAATCCCCACAACCGGCATTGTCATAACTGTAAAATAGAATGCCGGCAAACACTTCCGGCACCATTTTTGATAAGCTTACAATGCCGGTAGTAGGAAATTTTTTAACAGAGATTGAGAAAAATATGCAACCAATACCGGCATGGTTTCAAAACACTTTGAAACGCCTGTAAATGAAACCGCATTCAATCTATAATAACGTCTATGCCCGGTAGTTGATGAATTAAAAAAAACGGCTAGTTTTTTGAAAAATAAGACCGTTGGAGATTCATATCTATATAATACCCCCATTCATTTGGAAAATTATACACAAACCAGCAACCAAATAACAAAAATCATTCTCTCGAGAAAGCAAGCACGGTTAAAGCTTCACAAAGGATGGGGATTCATCATCTTCCTCTATTTGCAAAGTAAGTACATTTACTAACAATATGATCTTCACTACTATGACCCACGACTAATATAATCTTTCTTACAGAGTCATCATTGCAAGTGTCAAATTTGCAAGTCACCTTCTCATCTAGCCATGGACTGTCCTTTTATTTATTCAAAGTGTAGAATTGTGATGGGACACGCGGTTTTGGATTGCAAAACCGATGATGTGAAAATGGAAGAATGTTTCTAAGGTGTTTGAATCACCCAAAGTGCGATGAGTTTCAATGGTTTGACAAAGTGTTCAACTATAAGAGTCAAGAGAAAACCACAAGGGCCATTGCAAGCCAATCGATGGGTGTGATGGGTGTTATATGAAGGGAAAGGAATATGTTGAAAGAGAAGAAGAACCAATGAAGTTGATCCTTGACACCCCCTCCCCGACGATGTCTTCAAGAGGTTCGAGAAAGGCTCAAAGGTTCCGTAATTGTTGAAAAGGGATGGAAATAGATTATCCTTAACCAAATGTAATCCATGCGATGTTGTTTAGCATGTTTTAATTAAAAGTTTCAAATCCAATGTAATAGATTAATTAGGAATAAAATAGAAGAGCATTCGAAATGGATTTTTATTCCAAACTAGCAGAGTACCCGGCATGGAAGTATTCAATTTTTACAAAGGCTTAGGTTTTCTAAGAACTATGCAAATTTTCAAATTATCAGAAAACCGGCATAGATGTTAGAAAATACTACTGTGCCGGTACCTTCGAATATCTATACAGGAACATGGAATTTTTAATCTTCTTGTTCCGGTATGGTTTTATAAACAATTTCAGCGCCGGTTATTAGAACCGACATTGATGTATAAATAATAAACAATGCCGGTCCCAAAATCCGGCTTTGTAAGCCTAATTTATCTATGCCGGAAAAAGTCACAAATAAATCTTGCAAGGATAAACATATTCAACATAAACGAATCACTAGAAATCAAAACATGCTCAACATAAACCAACCAACTGGATTTTGCTATCAAATGTTCTTAATCCAGGTATCCTAAACCAAAAGCAAACCAAACAACTAAAGAGTTTAACACGAGGTACAAACGAATACAAGTTCGGAATTGTTCAAGACGTGGCAACCACCATCCAAAAAAAGAAACACAACTAAAGAGTTAAATCACTGGGTCTTTTGCTTCTTTTGGGACGGTTTGTACTTAGTTTCCTAGAACAAAGCTTTTGCACTAGGTCGGTTTCTTCAATTCTATCAAGCTTTTCCTCGAATTCCTTCATTTCTTCAAGGGACAAAGACCTCTCCTTCCCCGGTACTTGCAACCCAACATCTTCTTTAACTTGCCAAGCCGATGCCGCTAGTTTAATATAACAAACACATAATTAGTACACAAATATGATTATGTGTATATTAAACGACGAAGCAATTAACAATACTTACAAGCAATCCAACAAAGTGTTATTAAGTTGGGTCATCGTAGGTGGTGCCTGTAAGGGAGTTGGAACTGGAGGGTTTTTCCAGGGGAGGAACTTGACGTCATCGGGCGGACGACATAAGGATGTGACCATTGCAGGTACTCTTCCATGTAATCGCATCAACTTCATCACCGTTTTCAGCAATCTCCAACTTTTCCCACTGACTAATATCTACCAAACGACGTGGTTCCCTATCCCTCCAATCTGTTGGGTCCGGTTTCGGAACATACTCTACATGCAACCGATTTGGAGTTGAATAACACCGAGAAAGGTCGAGATCAAAACATTGAAAATAGGCCGTCTGGAAAAGTGCTAATTGCTTATATCCAAGTTGACGCATCACACGCGTAGGATTAGCCATAACGTATCCTTTTGGGTGGAACAACGGCCCATGGTAAAATGCAACGTTACCTAACCTCAAAACCTGCCGGTTTCCTCTAGCCTCCTTGTAAGGGTCAAACACAACATCTTTGGTACTCATTGCATCCAAAGCCAATCTCATATCGATCAGTCGACCCATGTTACCGGGCTTTGGAGTACTGTTGAACTCGTATCTCTTAGCTAGAGGCGTATCGGGTTCTGGAAGATCTATGATCTTCAAGGAGGGGTAGGCCTTGAACAAGGTTGGGAAGTGTTCATAATCCCACACCTATTCCAATGTGAAGCAATAAGTTTTGTTTCTAAGTTCACGATAAGAGTACATATGAACAATATACACAATAACATAAGTTTAAGAACAAATTTACCGCAAAGAGAGTGAAATTCCCGACAAATTGGTTGGTTTTAGCCTTAGAGGCCCTTCTCATCTCCATCATCAAATGTGTCATTACTGCGGTGCCCCAAGAATATCCATAGACACCTTCCAACGGATCCATTATCAAGGTAGTTCGCACTAACCCCGTTGCCATTAGTGTCGTGGAATACCCTAGTGCCCAAGATGTACAATGTAAGCAACGCAAGTAAAGATAACGAATTTGTTTAGGGTCCCATCCATCCTCCAAACTTCTTTTCTTTGTCTTTTCAAAATTCTTCTTAAGCAGCGTCAACTTGATTGTCTTTGTCTTACCGCACGTGGATTCATAAAAGCTCTCCACAGAAGTTTTGTAGTTCCAACCAAATAGCTTGTTAGTCGATCATGCAACTTCGACCATTCTAGGTCTAGAGACTCAACTCCTTATGCAATTGATTTGCCGATAACATTCAAGCCTAGAATGTTCGGCATCTTCAGGATGAAGGTCATCTCCCCAAAAGGGAAGTGCATGGTATCGGTTTCACCATGATACCTTTCGACGAAGCAATTGACAAGAATGTAATCAAGCTTCACATAATTTTCAACCAAAGCATATAGACCAGAATCCTTTACTATTGTTTGGACCTCTTCACATTCCTCGGACAAGTCCCAACCATCCGCGCTTGGTTTCGCAAACACGCACAGCCTTCTTATGATCCTACAATTAGGAGAGACAATACAATTAAGAGATTTTACATACATACACAACAATACTTATGTACAAGATAGAAAATGCTTACATAGGTTTGATAGATAGTACGAGCCCACGAGTCCTTGTATCCAAATAGTATTTTCGGCTCCGAGCTTCTCCCCAAATTCTACCAAGATCAAGGTCGTGAATCATGTCATCAATGTGAGGAAGGTGAGAACCCTTAACTTTCACTTTGACGTTGCCCTTCCCCTTCTTGCCATTGCCTTGTGTTGGTTGTTGACTTGGGCCACCAACTTCGCTTTGGCTTGCTAATTGACTTTCCTCTTCATCTGGTTCATCTTAATCATCCTGCTCACGATTTGCAAGTCGACTACGGTCACTACCACTCTCCCAAATTATCCCTCTTGTACCAGCCCCCAAACGTATCTTACGACCTTCATCTTTCCTCGAGGAGGTAGACCGAGGAGTATCAAGACCGTCCCTCCTTCTTCTCTTAGTGACAACATCTTTATTTTTCTTTTGTTGGCTTCCTTTGCTTTTGACCTATATCGTAAGCACACGGAAAGCAATGAATATAAGACAACTCAACTTCAGTGTTAGTACCGGCATAGAATACTTTAAACTAGACCACGCCAAGTATAATGTTCGGCAGTACACATTGGATCATGTCGATAGTGCCTTATACCAACTACTCCGCATACAAATGAAACCTAAAATCTATGCCGGCATTGTTGACAATGTTCCCTGTATGTTTTAAGTCCACTACCTAAGCATTCTCGAATTATTAAAAACCAATGCCGCAGACAAATAACCGGCATGTAAAAACCAAAATCTATGCCGGTACTAGTGACAAATTCATAAACTCTCCGTATGTTTTAAGAGTACTACCAAGCATGCTCGAAATATTAGAAACGAATGCCGGTACTAAACACCGGCATGGAATGAATCCAAAACCAATGCCTAAGGTGCGGTGGCAAATTCATAAACTCTTCTCGTATGTTTTTAGTCCACTACCTAAGCATGCACGTAATTATTATAGAACTCACAGTACTAAAAAACCGGCATTGTATTCATCCTAGATTGAATGCCTAGAGTGAAAATTCAGCCTCCGGGTTATTCCGGGGTTGTAAACCAGCATCAGTATTCATCATAGATTGAATGCCGGAACCCAAAACCTAAAGACCGTATTCATACGAATTTCAATGCGGTTTTTCCGAAACTCAACTGTTTGAGTTAGGTTTCGATTCTAACCTAAACCCATTGCTATAGATCGATTGAAACACCTACAAAGTAGTTTAAAATTACTTACCTTCTCACAGAAGCCATATTTCTGAGTAGTTGATCGTCAGAGAACGTTGCTTCTTCGTGTTCTTGCTCTTGAGCAATCTTAGCAAGTCTTTCCGCCTGTTTTTGTTGAGCAATCGATGATGTTGAGTTCGATTGGGCATTTGGTTTCTTTCGTGGAGGCATTGTTAATGATTCGGGTTGGTTAATCGACGAAGAAATTTTTGAATCGACGATTAATCGACGAAGAACGATGAAGAACGATGAAGAACAATGAATTTTTTTTTTCAGAAACCAATTCCCTAACAGTGCCGGTACTGAATTGAGAATGGGGGATATATGAATTTGGTTTTTGATTTTAATGTTTTAGTAGAAAGGGTATTCTGGTCTTTTCATAATGTTTTTTAATTAACCAAAGGGTATTTTAGTATTTTCATACCCAAAAATCACCCCTTAACACACACCATGGGTTGGGAGAAGTAATCTATATCCCCCAATTACTTTTTATATCCCCCAATTAAAAGTTCTTTTTTTAATCATTTCACAAGATCATTGTTTCAAAGTGGATTCTTTGCTTTTTTGTGCAAAACTTAATACAAATACCATGTACTACTCATGTATATGATTTCATTTGTCAATTTCCGATGTCATAGTTAATTTACGTGGATTGTGTGATAAGAAATTTCATATTTATACATACATGTAAAACAAACTCCCCAATTAAATAGGAATTGTATTTACCTAGATATGTTTTTTTTAAGCATACGTACGTATTTTTCATAGCACATTTATATATATTTTTATTTTGATATGTTCAAGGTAGACCTCCATATTAGAATATTATTATATGATCCCTAGGACATTCTTATATAGAGGTTTTATGTTATGTAAAATCGAGTTTAATATACATAAAGTGTTGGTGTTATTCGAATTTCAAACAATTTTATATCAATAAAGAATGAAATGTTATGAGCAAATAAAAAGGCTAAAAATAAGCAGGAAGTTTGTCTTGACTTTGAAGTTCCACCTAATGGATTCAGGTTTTCATATGTATGATTAAATAGTGAATCGAATAGAAATAAATCCTCAACACATAACTGTAAATATAAAGAGTATGTCGACAACATATAGTTGTAAATCAAAATAAATATGAAATAGAGTGAAACGTGGATCTCGAATTTTACAATTAAAGAATGGACAATTGAACTCGTTTAGGCTTCCTCTCTAGTCTTTTTAGGGATTGAGTAGCCTTTCATTGTGGTTTTGAAAGCAATCAAAAACATGAAAGTAAACTCTACACCAAATTCAGAGAACTAACAGCAAAATACTAATATCTTGTTTGGATATAACATAAGAAATTTCTTTTCGACTTCTAGGAGCCAAAAAAAATCAGATGTCATTTTGGGAAGACATTTCAGAATGACTTTTAGATGCAATAAAGTTAACTTTTGTAAAAAAATGGTTTTTGCTTCTGACTTCTACTTATGGTATCCAAACAACCTCTAAAGGGTACATGGATACACTTTTAAAAGATGTTTTTCAACTTCTACAAGTAAAAAAGTCATAAGTTAGGTTGACAACAACATTTGAAATTGGCTTCTGAAAGTAAAATAGCTATCCTTTTGTGAATCAAACTTTTTTTACTTCTGACTTTTTGGGTTTACTTTTGATTTAGGTACCAAGCACACTCTATTTATATTGAAATGTTGGAATACTATTTCTAATCCTAATTTCATGAGTGTTTTGACTAGTTAGTGACAAGTGGTTAATTTTAATAATCAGAACCAACTACTTTTAATGATAATCCAAGATACTAAATTATTACACACACCTCAAGTATGTAATAATTTTTGACTTACATATATACCTAGTCAAAAAAGAAAAGAAACATATTCTCCTCACTATTTGAAGCTTATATGAAAGTGAAATTGAAGATAACTTATACCAAAGGTACCCAAACACCCTCTAATTATATTGAATTGGAATACTTTTATTTTATGATCATAATCTCATGAGTGCCCATTTAACGAGTTAACGGCTAGCAGTTTTTTAATATTCAGAAACAACTTAAGCTTCTAATAATAATTCAAACTATTAAAATTGTTACACAAACAACACTTGAAGTATGTATAAATTGTGACTACACATACATCGAGTCCAGAAAATAAAAGAAATATATTGTTCTCACGATTTGAAGTTCATACAAAAGTGAAAATAAAGATAACTTATAAGAAAGTAGTTAGAAGCATATCCCTGAGATAACGCTAACAGACATTGCAAAGTATCTCCCGTAGTTTGAATTTTCTTGGTTTTTAATTCAATGTCTAACTTTTGAAAAGATAAATAAAAGAATAACAAATTTATTTTATTTAATCGATAAAATAAGAAAAAAATTGTAGATTCACGGCGAGTGAATCATAATCAATTTCAATGAGTCAGTATTATTACACTTTACTCACATATTCATAAATTTTAGTTGACCTACGTACAATCAACAAATTTATATAACCAAATCCCATCTCATTTACTTCCAAGAAACCCTCATTTTTCATCTTTCTTGATCTCAAAGCTACTAAATAAAAAAAATTATTACAAACATTAGTTTAGTTCGAAGATTATTACATATTAATGGTCGTCGGAACATACAAACATATCTTCATAATCCAATTATAAGAACACATCTTAAGGATGGTCTCAGTTTCAAGGTCACTTCGAGGAATTTTTGTCAACTACCTGAACATGAAATTGAAGTCAGAGGAAATGCAAAGAACGACAGCATTAGAACTTTTGAGGATGGTGTTAGGTACTTTGATCGACTAGTTGAAGAAAGGCCATTGTTATTCGGTGTTAAGGTATCTTTAATAATATCTTTGGAGCTAAGGTGAAGATAAAATGTTATACACATTTGATAAATATGTTTAGAAAGTTGAGTATGAAAGATATTGAACTAGAACTAGATGTCTTCACATACATGATTCCATACTAGGCAAATAGAGAGGGTTTGAGCTAGATGTGTAGTGAGTTTCACTACCATTATTAGAGGTTGTCTTTGTAGGGGAATTTTCAGACATTCATCATCATAATTTATGGCCTTTTAAAATTTGGGCGTATGGTTATTGGTACTAATATGTTATTAAAAATGCATGATTACAATTGCCAACTCAATGTATTTGCACATTCTATTATAATAGATTGTCTTTACAAGGGACCTTGGGTGGATCAAGGGATTATTTAAAAAAAAAAATTACTTCCTCTGGTTCTAAAAGATATAAGCTTGGTTTCCTTATTTAGGCATGTCAAAAAGATAGGTTGGTTTCCCTAAATGGAAAGTCAAATGTTATGAATTTACTAATCTATGCATGGAGGACCACTTCTCTCTCTTATTTTTATCTCTTAACACAAAAAGGGGACCACTTTTCTTTTCCATTTTTCTCTGATATCAAATGAATAAGACCAAGGAAAAAGAGCAAAGCTCAGAGAAATTAACTATTTCCGTTAAAGGTACAAATATAGTTGACCTCCTCAAAAAGGTATCAACCATGTGCGAGTTTGCGACTCACCCGCCCCGACCCTCCTAGTTACCTTTCCTAGTCGATTACTTAAAAGTAAGATACCCTTTTTAATTCATACGACCTGTGTTAGTGAGGTACCCAATATATTTTGTACGATATGTCGAAAGACCTAGTTACTAGTCTTGCATCAAAACTAGACATGAATGGATTTACTCCCATTCACCTTTCTTCTGCAGGAACAAGTCTTCAGATGGTGATATTGTTGCTGGATGTTAACCCTGGTGCTTGTATACAGCTTTAATAAAATGAAGGAAGAACACCTCTACATATAGCGGCCTATGAAGAATCGAGTGGAAACCATGAAATTACTGGTAGAAAAAAAACCCAATGCATTGCATCTAAAAATTGATCAAAATGGTGATACCATACTACACTTTTGTGTAAAGAATAACACTAGTTTGAAGACTCTCAAGCTATTGGTAAACAAGCTTTCAGATTCGCATTCACATCCAGGTCATGTATCAATTGATTCCATTAACAACCATGTCACAATATTGTACCTTGTAACGACAATGAAGAATATGAAGGTTACCCCCGAGCTTCTTGATATATCTTTCGATGATATTCTCCTTTAAGGTTTTCCTTTTTCTCTCTAAATAACAAAATCAAACATGTATTACTGATGGTAAATTGCTTGTTGTTGAATGTAAAAATGATATAAATGTCTTAAACAACGAGGGCCAAAAAGCCTTAGATGTGTTATCCCAAACGAAAGGAATGATCTCGTATTTGGGTTTGATGATTACCATGTTGACAAACATAAGCGTAAAGCTCTGGATAAAAATGGTGAGCATGAAGGGCTAAAAGACAGGGTCAACATAGTAATGCTGGTTGCAACATTGATCGGAGGAATCAACCCACCAAGTGGGGTTTGGCAAGAGGAAAAACAAGGAAATCCGATTTACCTAAATATTTACCATGAACGCCAATAGATAAAAAACAACCTCTCTTTGCCATAGTGCATGCTGTGTAGTTTACTTCTTTGTAAGCAAACTAGTATTTATTGTCTTTCAGACAGTTGTACGAAATATATTGGGTACCTAATTTACTAGGTCGTACGAATTACAACGGGTATCTTACTTTTCGTAACTGACTAGGAAAGGTAACTGGGAGGGTCGGACTGAGTCGCAACTCGCACATGATTGATTCCTTTTTGAGGAGTTCAACTATATTTGTACGTACCTTTAACGAAAATAATTAATATCTTTGAGCTTTGCTAAGGAAAAATTAGGAAAAATATGAAAAAGTGGCTACAATGATTGGTTTTCTTAATCTTTGTACAAAATCAAACAAGTCTATCTTTTAGAAATTGAGGGAGTATATCATCAATAAATCCTAATATTTCAGATCCACTTTATTCAATTTATTGAAATTATCATTCTTAAGACAGAGGTTGAGTTTCTGAGTGTTGATTTGGTCGGGCTTCTTCATACGGGTCAGCTAGCAATGACCCCATGTAGCCAATAAATTATTTATTATACGCATTTATACTAAATCGACCATGAAAGAAATTTCATATACGTTAGAAACACACACACACACAAAAAAAAAAGATTTACTACATATACTGGTAATCTTTCAAAAAAATATATGAAAGAGTGATATGAAATATATTCTTAATAAATATTATCTTTATTAGTATTAACCAGCATTAATATCAATATTGTTTTTCAATATTTTCTTGATATTATATACGTTGATGATAATAGTCTGCAACGTAATATTCTTTTTGTCAGTAAAATATTATAATTGATGTTTTACTGCTTTTCCATGGCACTCTGAGAAATGACGTTTTCCAATTATATTTTATCGTGTGAAACTTTGTCCAAAACACGGCAAGCAGTATGATCAATCATTTATATTAGGTGTATTTACAAGGTAATCTTTGCTTAATGTAGATAATCAAGTCAGAACTTTCTAATGACATTTTCATGTTTTTTTTAGTGATACACAGTGTTACAATTTGCATTGGGTCGCATGGTAAATTATGTGGATCACGAATTATTCACAAATTTTGGATCACAATGTCCATTTGGTAGTAATGACAGAAACACTTATGCACGAACTTTTAGTCATGTGGCAAAGAAGCAAGATTGCGAATAAAAGGTTATACTCGGGAGAGTGTACCAAATTTGATATAAGACAAAATATTTTTTGCATTTCGAATAGTACTCCACAAGCAAATTAGCACCCCCTATTGGCCACTATGATTTTTTTGGTGATAACGCCAAAGTTTGGATTTTTTGGAATATTGTAATTTGTAATGGCTAAATAAGCTGAGTCTCGAGTTTTCTAGTTAGAGAATTTGTTAAGTGCAAATGATTTTTTTCTTGAAGAAAGAATGTTCTGGATTTAGCTAGAATCTGTAAAGTTTGTATGAGATAAGAAATGACATGGAAAACCTAAAATGGTTTGCCATCAAAAATTTTTTTAAAGTAAAAATATGATAGATAAAATAAGGTCGGTCTTACGAAAAAAATTCTAGAGATGCGGTATATATTGTTTATAAATAGACCCATGATATATCTTCCATAACCTAAGCAATAATCAGTAACAAAGAGTGAGTTTATTGGGAATACTGTTGCTTCACCTACTAGGGGCTTTATACTAAGGTGATACTACATTCATATATCTCCAGTAGTATCATTGAAAGTTTCCAAAAATCTAATTAAAGTTTAACACGGTATCATAGCTTGTTCCATCTATATGAGGCGTAGAGGTTTTCGACAAGAACAAAATTTAATAAATTCCACTATGAAGCTTAAAGAAATAAGAAGTTGACAAAAAATGAGAAAATGCAAGGTATGATTTTGAACTATCTAAAGTATAAAATTCAGAGATTTGTGTTGTTGTTTCACATCCCTAACTAAAATGATTTCACCCATTCCAAGTGTTAAAAAAAAAAGGAGAGAAATAAACAAGAAAAGCAAAAGATGGAGAATTTGCAGCTGAAGTGTTAAAAGTTGAATAGAAAAATGAAGACAAAAAAAAGAAGAAGATCGAGTTTTCTCATGGGTATACTAAGTAAAGTTACAAACATTTTTGAAGAATACAAACCTCTCTATGAAGAAAAAGAAAACAAGAAAAAAGAAAATAAGCAAAAATCACTTCCGAATAAGTCATTGGAAAGAATTGAGGGAAGAGAGCAGCAGAGAATGCATCCTTAAATATATTAAAAACCAAAGATGGTAGTCATATTTGTCATGATAATACTAACGTCTACTCGTTGCAAGAAGAAAAGAATTTTGTTTAGTAAGCGGAAGCTGCGAAACCTCCGAACCAACTAATTGTTTAAGTTTCTTAAAACTCCCAACATGAAGAGTCATGGGAGGAACCTCTGAAACTTACTAATAGTTAATCTTTCGTAAAAGCCTTAAGTATAAATAAATAACTAAAACCGGAGCCTATGAATATACGAAGATCAAGCTTCGTATAGGCTAGGGAAGTCTATTAAGCTAGCACACACTATTAAGTTAGGTATAACTAAAAAAAAAACTTAAGAAAATATGGACTTCCCTAAGTTTTTTTCTTAAGTTATAACTTGAGCATGGGACAGAATAAGGACTGCCTCAGGCTCATGGAGAGGATATGCATCATAACAAGTCGGACACAAAGAAACTACGACATGAGCATGGGATAGAATATGTTATTTGCATGGGACATGAGCTAGATGATTGAGCATGAGCATATTCTGTCCTTAACTTCGACATGAGTATGGGAACAAAGACCATTACAAATTAAAGGGGTGGGGGGTGGGGCGTGGGGTGGGGGAGGGGTGGGGGTGGGGGGTGTTAGAAGATCGTATTTTAGCAATGTCTAAATAAGTAGTGTTAGAGCATTGCTCGATCGAACTCACAAGTGTTCCTATATCAAGTTTGTTGTCAAATTTAGTTGATCAAAACTATATCTTGATTTCTAGTCTACAATTAGTCAAGTCTCGGATTATGATATAAGTGTGTAGTTGAGAATCATACATCATTGTGTTCTACCGTTTGAAGGCGAAGATCAACCGAAGCTTTTGGAGAACTTCTTCAACAAAAGTGAAGACCGAACCACTTATTTCTCAAGTTATATTCATCTTTCTATCTATGAAACTATGTTGCATGACTAATTAGAATATTTTAAGTATATCAAGAATTTCGAGTCAAGTTTATCTTGGTAATATCGTTCTCGAAATATATATGACTAAGCTTAATGAACATTTGTTCATACTTGATGAATTTCGGTTAAGAACAATTTATTGTTCATGATCTAAATTGTGATTCAAGATTATCATTCGAAAATAGCCTGAACTAGTGATATGTGTCATTGATGCTATTTGGGAATTTCTCGATTGATTTAGAAAGAAATATAGAACTACTGTAAATCTGGATACAGGACAATATGCATATCAATTTCACATACTAGGAAACTATTATAGGTACGAACCCGCAATACATGTACTCAGTACACGTACCGGAGTAGTTATAGTTCATCAGCGATTTTTTGGTACGCATAACCGGTATCCATACCATAAAAAGTTTGTTGCTCGTGAACCAGGAATGATACGCATACCAAGTATGCATACCGTAAAGGAACTGTTGGTTTGAAACTGGAGTGGTATCCATACCCGTACGAAAACCGAAAAAGTTATATGAAATATTGAACTCATTTTTGTCTTAAGGGTACAATATATACCCGATACATGTACCATGACAAAAACAGTCACGAACAAGGTAGATTACAAGTACCTGGTACACAAAGTATGAGACGAAGAGAACTTTGTAATTTCTATCTATCTTGTTTGAGTGAGCATCTAAACAATCAAAACAAGATCAGGATACTCGAACTATCAAGATAAAGATAGTTGGACCTGGCTTCACGAACCCCTAAGTGAAGTCTTTTGAGTCTCTAAACCCTAGAAGGTTTGAGGGAGAGGTCGACTTTAGTTCACAACTAGGACACACAAGAATAATGTCAGGGACTCAAAAATCCTAGTTGCTTGAGGTTCTCCCTTAGCCTTTCAAAGTATAGGTTGCTTTAGGTTTAGCTAAAATAGCTTTGGAACCTAGACAATATCTACCGTCAGATGAATCTTTAAAATTCGATTAACATACCAAGATATACACTCTGGTTAGGATGAGTCGTATCCGAACCGTGTTTTTAGAGATTTATTCAAAAGCCAATTATCTCATAGAAATAATTTTTGTGCATCTGAAAATATTCGACAGGGAAAGTACGTGATTCCACGTGTTTAATACATGTGAGGTGAATAAGAATCTAGGCTGCTCTTCGGGAGTCGTAAGTTCTGGATTTTGAAGTTTTCTAGACTTTGTCTATTGTAATTGATTCCCAGTCTCACATTGATCTACGATCAAAAAGGAAATCACATATATGCTTATTTGTCGGAGGAAGATTGATTTAAAGTCTTCAATTGAGTTGAAGCAACTCTTAGGATGTAAAGAGCGTCAGCTAAGGGAATCAATTGCGCGGAGTCCTGCTGGGATTCAAAAGGCATAAGGAGCGTGACTATAACTGAATTGATGTGAGGGTTTAATTCGGTCTCAACAACATTCCAGTCCGAAATTATTTGTAGTAGGTTAGAGTCTATAGCGGCTTAATACAATTTGGTATTCAATCTGGACTAGGTCCCGGGGTTTTTCTGCATTTGCGGTTTCCTCGTTAACAAAATTTCTGGTGTCTGTGTTATTTCTTTTCCGCATTATATTATTTATATTTATAATTGAAATAACACAGGTTGTATGTAAATCAATCAAAGTAGATACACCATCCTTGTTTGTTGGATACAACTTTATTGATTCTTGGATATTGATCTTTGGAATCTCCCAAGTACTGATGCGTGTCGTAACCACAACAAATTAATCAATATATTTCCCACTAATTAACTAGTAATATAGCGGTAGTAAGAGATCGTTCCCACAGAGAGCTGTGTAATTGATATGTTATTTAGATAGCAAAATAATAAAAGACAAGGGGGATTGTTTTAAAGTGAAATAAAAAGAATAACAAATAAAACAAAGAGATGATCAAGGAGTCCTTCGCCGTTACCAAACGTTGACTCTCATAGCATACTTATCTATCTTTCGCCAGAACCATTCATCACCAACCGTAGGATTGCAGTACGCTTAGCTATCCCCAAAACTCCTCATATCAGGATAAAGTGCACGCTTAGCCACCGGATTCTATCCAACCGAGCGCCTTGAGGTACGCTTACAAGGTGTAACTCAACCGAACGCTTAGGCTTTGTGAATTTAGGTTTGATCCCAAAGAAGTTAAACTCGCACGCTCGGTTCACTTACCGGTGTTGTCTTCACACATGATTGCTTCACGAATCCCTCTCGCAAGGTCTCACGTTCTCTACTTGTGTAGGAGATGCACGACAATTACGGATCGCCCAAATCTCCACTAGCAATAGAACAATCAATAGACTAATCTAGTATGCATCCCAAATCAATCTAAGAATCATTCATAAACCCTAAATATAGAAAAGACAATCGATGATGATTAAAACTTCGAATAGATTTATATAACTAATAAAGCTTCACGCTAGCACATTGAATTCATCCTTAATCAATGGAAATTAGTTACACATGGATTTACTAAAACCCACAAAAATATAAGAAGAAAGAAGAAGAAAATAGTTTGGTTTCCCCTAAAGGGGTAAACCCTAAGATATGGATTAAGAACCTTTCCTCTCCTCTCCCTGTATTTTCTCTCTCTCTACCAAAAAATTCTCTATGAAAAGTTCTTATGTCCCTCAAACTCGGCTATCACGAGCCTTTATATAGCTTAGAGCAAATCCTCCACGCACGCAAAATCCGTGTTTGATAAGGATCCAAGGTCGGTGATCAGTGTTTTGTGTTTAGGAAATTAAGTGACTTTGATATGGTGTCACGCGGAGTAGCAACAGCTCACTGAGAAGGATTCCTGATTGGCTGTAACAATAACATGACCCATGTGTCATCTTTTGGTACTATCTATGCATCGAACTCGATATGCAAAGCTGTAATGGATTCCTATTTTCATATTTTACGCGTGAGAAAAATCCTCCATGCATGAGATATCTCTCACCCTGTTCCATTGCTCTTCTCAAATTCTTCCACCGGCTGCAAGCTGGATTCTCGACCAAGTTTTCAAGTCCAACGATGACCCAACCTCCACAAACCTTCGTATCTTCTCCACTGGTTTTTTCGGTCAAGAAACTCAGCAGAACTTCATCTCCAAGTAGCTCAGTCGAACATCACCCTGCACTCGCTCATTGAGAACAACAACAGTTCGTCATCATTGTCTCGACTGATTTCTTCCCAAACTCAAGCAGCAACACCAAGCTTTTCTAACGTCTTCAAGCTCTATCCAACTCGATCTCAACTCCCTCCATCGATGCCTTCATCTCTGCCAATGCTTCCATCAGTTCCGATCACCATCACCATTGCTGGCAACAGCCATTATCATCGATGAACTTCATCAGTCCCACGACCAACAGCACCTGCCAGCATCCATTCTTCTTCCTCCATTGATCACCGATGACAGCAACTACTCTTTTATCATCTCTGTTTTGATGAAGCTATCATCACGATCATCTACAGCCGATAATGGAACCAACCCATTCTCAATCACCTAGACTCCATCACTGTCATTTTCTCCCTTGGTTCCGTCGTGCTTGAACAATCTCCAAAACCCTGTCAAACCTACGAGTTTCAAACTCGTCATCTCTGCCATCTCGATAACCACAGCAGCAATACCAGTCGGAAAAGGAAGTTGAGTGCCGGACTGTCGTGCACATGACAAAGAAGGTAATGGTGGCCCTGAGAAGAAAACCAAGTGCGTTTAGCAGTATTTGAATTCCTGGTTCCCCCTTTGTAAAAGACCGAACTGCCTTTAGCAGTTCCCTTGAACTTGAATGCCCCTTAACAGAATGACTACCCCTTAACGTACAGGGGGGTGTCAATAGCACTCTCCCGATAAAATGACCATTTTGCCCTTTATGCTTCTAGTTCTTGTTTTGCTCATAACTTCTTCATACGAACTCAGAATGACTCCGTTCTTTCGCCATTGTCTTCATCTTCTCGTCCTCTACACAATGAAAAGTAGAAATCTTGTATTTGAACGAGTTCCAATTGGTCTTTGGCCCTTCTCCACTTGTAGCTAACTTCTTTCCTTGCACAATCACTTCTTTTGGATGATTCACCTAGCAAAACGTAAATAAAAGAAAACAAACGTAATATACAATAATTTGCAAGAAAATATAGCAAATACTAGCATGGATTCGACACAAAATATATGCAAAATATGCACTTAACAAATTCCCCCACACTTGTCTTTTGCTCGCCCCTCGAGCAAACTATCTAAAATACAACAACTCCATGTAAGGCGAGGATACGGTTACTCTTAGCATGAATAACAGGCCTTTAAACCCCTAAGTGTCCCTAGTGGACGAGTTATAGTCTCGTGAAGGTTTACAAGAGGTCTACCTACAAAACCTATATTTCCAACTCCGTCTATTTGTGACAAATTCATGAACGAATCCAAAATGACTACAGGAGGAGGTACCTTGCGCAAATTCAGTTCATATTCAAATAAATAAAGCTCTAATTAGATAGTCGAACAAGCCACAATACTGAAACTAACAAACCACAATCACAATGAAAAGATTAAGAAGATGAATATAGATGTAGATGTTGGCGAATATTCACAAGTGATCGATGTTTCCCATATCTGTCTGAAGGTCACTGCTAAGATGAACCTAATCCTATTGGATTGAGCTACTTGGTGCTGAATGCTACATCAAATCAATTGGCATATACAAGGGAACCAAGAGTGACTTTATTCAACACAATAATAATTTCTTCTCTTTTTTTTTTTATATGATTGGATCAAACTGGATCCAATTTCTCTTTTTTTTTTTTAGACGGCATGATTAGATCTTTTGGATCCAAGCGCATGCTTCCTTGTCAACACGTATATGATAGTTGCCTTGGATCCTGCATTCCACGCTTGTTTAGGCGACGGAGACAGGGGACTACGTTTCACACATACCTTATTCCCAAGTGTCTTTCTTATTCCGTTTGGTCTAATTGGTCGGTCTCTTTTTTTTTTTTTTTCTTTTTTAGAAACTCAATCACTCTATTTCATCTTAGCTTAGTAATAACACGTCGATGTTTAGTGACCCACCAAAGCACTTAGAGAACAATAGATAAATATGGAAAAATAAAAATAGAATGTGATATGGTGATATTCCGAGATATGGTAACAACTATCATGTTATTTGTGATTTCGAGCTATGTGTTCGTCCCTTTTAGTTAATTAGTTCCTCAACTCCTGCATTCAAAATGGTTCCATCCACTAATGGTGTCATCCTAAAGGCACAAGTTTCTAGATTTCGGAGTTCAAAAAGCACAATTTTTTCTTGGTTTTTTTTTTTTTTTTTTTTTTTTTTTTTTTTTTTTTTTTTAAAAGGCATAAAACAAACTAAAACAAACTATACAAACATATAAATGCTCCCCCACACTTAAACTTCACATTGTCCTCAATGTGTAAACGAAAATTCGAATTTCGACGTAACAACAGAGATAAAACGCAAAAACTGTGCAAATTGGTAAGGAATTTGGAAAAACTCCCATTTAGCGCTTGGTTTAAAGTCGTCAGCCCGACTCTTTTGTTATCGTCCATATACCAACAATCTGAAAATCTGGTAGTCTGCCCAGAAAACAATCTGCAATTCTAATAACAACTTCGCACAATTATTAGCATAATATATGAATAGTGAAATTGTTATAGCTTGAAAGTTTCCCCCACACTTAGTTCTTTCTACACTCAGAAGTGGATAGAGAACATAAAATAAGGGAACTTCTTCGGGTTCCTCTCGGTGAACCTGCACAATTCTAGAATCAAACACATCAAGTGGTAGATACTCGGAAGTAAAATAATCCTTCGTAATTTTAGAAGCACGAATACCCAATCCTAAGTGATGTGGATCAAAAGATTTAGAAATATGCGAAGGAGTAGACAAACCTTCCACAATCTCTCGTATTACGGGATCCTCATCATTCTTAAAGAATTGCAATGAATTATTTACCTCATTTGTATTGTGGTCCTCTATCAAACTATTTAGCCATTCTTCGTCAGTTTCTGCTTCAATCAAAATCTCAGGATCAATATAATCCTTGGCTAGCTCAATTGGGTCTTCCACAACTTCAACTAATTTGGTTTCATTCTCAATCTCTATTTCTTCAACAAACTCTTCATCGGAATCAGAATCATCTCCTAGAAATTCTAGTTCATTGGTGCAAATCCTAAAATCATTGTTTGAGTACGTTACACCATTTATAACAACGGTTATGTCATATTCATTCTCCTCCTTTTGAATAGGCGAGTGATCGTTATTATGATCCGGAGTTGAAATAACATTACCATTATTGCAAGGATTTTCCAAAGGTTGTTCGTCTTCATCCGAGTCTTCATCAACCTCATAATCTTCAATATCCCAACGACGTTGAAGTTCCGTTCGTATTACCTTGTTGATTTCTTCGAGGGTCTTTTCTGATGCTCCACTTCTTCTAACCGATCATATTGCTTTGAAAGTTTTCTCGATATTAACACGTTTTCCGCCATTATTCACGATGGAATTTTCGGATCAGTATCTCTTCTTTTGACATAAATGACGAAAGAACATGATAAAGAGGAGTAGGTCTTTCCACACTCTCCGTCATCTCGCACATTACTAGAAAACAATCGATCGGGAAGCATAACTATCCTCCCATCCCTTTGATTGCTCACTTACATACCCGTCATAAGGTTGTTGATATGTATGAGAGTATCCATAAGGCTCCGTAAGGTATGGTTGGTAGTTGTTATATGAATGAGATTGAAATCCAAATTGATTACCACTATAATATGATGATTGGTCTTGTGCTCCGTACATGTTATGTCCATAAGGAAACATGACGACTCACAAGAACACAAGAAAAAAAAAAAAAAAAAAAAAAAAAAAAACAAGCTAAACAAATAACAAATCAATTAGCAACCGCTCCCCGGCAGCGGCGCCAAAATTTGATGCGTGTCGTAACCACAACAAATTAATCAATATATTTCCCACTAATTAACTAGTAATATAGCGGTAGTAAGAGATCGTTCCACAGAGAGTCATGTAATTGATATGTTATTTAGATAGCAAAATAATAAAAGACAAGGGGATTGTTTTAAAGTGAAATAAAAAGAATAACAAATAAAACAAAGAGATGATCAAGGAGTCCTTGGCCGTTACCAAACGTTGACTCTCATAGCATACTTATCTATCTTCACGGAACCATTCATCACCAACCGTAGGATTGCAGGTACGCTTAGCTATCCCCAAAACTCCTCATATCACCGGATAACAGGTACGCTTAGCCACCGGATTCTATCCAACTGAGCCGCCTTGAGGTACGCTTACAAGGTGTAACTCAACCGAACGCTTAGGCTTTGTGAATTTAGGTTTGATAAAGCAGTTAAACTCAAGACGCTCGGTTCACTTATCGGGTGTTGTCTTCACACATGATTGCTTCCACTTAATCCCTCTCGCAAGGTCTCACGTTCTCTACTTGTGTAGGAGATGCACGACAATTACTACGGACGCCCAAATCTCCACTAGCAATAGAACAATCAATAGACTAATCTAGTATGCATCCCAAATCAATCTAAGAATCATTCATAAACCCTAAATATAGAAAAGACAATCGATGATGATTAAAACTTCGAATAGATTTATATAACTAATAAAGCTTCACGCTAGCACATTGAATTCATCCTTAATCAATGGAAATTAGTTACACATGGATTTACTAAAACCCACAAAAATATAAGAAGAAAGAAGAAGAAAATAGTTTGGTTTCCCCCTAAAGGGGTAAACCCTAAGATATGGATTAAGAACCTTTCCTCTCCTCTCCCTGTATTTTTCTCTCTCTCTACCAAAAAATTCTCTATGAAAAGTTCTTATGTCCCTCAAACTCGGCTATCACGAGCCTTTATATAGCTTAGGAGCAAATCCTCCACGCACGCAAAATCCGTGTTTGATAAGGATCCAAGGTCGGTGATCAGTGTTTTGTGTTTAGGAAATTAAGTGACTTTGATATGGTGTCACGCGGAGTAGCAACAGCTCACTGAGAAGGATTCCTGATTGGCTGTAACAATTACATGACCCATGTGTCATCTTTTGGTACTATCTATGCATCGAACTCGATATGCAAAGCTGTAATGGATTCCTATTTTCATATTTTACGCGTGAGAAAAATCCTCCATGCATGAGATATCTCTCACCCTGTTCCATTGCTCTTCTCAAATTCTTCCACCGGCTGCAAGCTGGATTCTCGACCAAGTTTTCAAGTCCAACGATGACCCAACCTCCACAAACCTTCGTATCTTCTCCACTGGTTTTTTCGGTCAAGAAACTCAGCAGAACTTCATCTCCAAGTAGCTCAGTCGAACATCACCCTGCACTCGCTCATTGAGAACAACAACAGTTCGTCATCCTTGTCTCGACTGATTTCTTCCCAAACTCAAGCAGCAACACCAAGCTTTTCTAACGTCTTCAAGCTCTATCCAACTCGATCTCAACTCCCTCCATCGATGCCTTCATCTCTGCCAATGCTTCCATCAGTTCCGATCACCATCACCATTGCTGGCAACAGCCATTATCATCGATGAACTTCATCAGTCCCACGACCAACAGCACCTGCCAGCATCCATTCTTCTTCCTCCATTAATCACCGATGACAGCAACTACTCTTTTATCATCTCTGTTTTGATGAAGCTATCATCACGATCATCTACAGCCGATAATGGAACCAACCCATTCTCAATCACCTAGACTCCATCACTGTCATTTTCTCCCTTGGTTCCGTCGTGCTTGAACAATCTCCAAAACCCTGTCAAACCTACGAGTTTCAAACTCGTCATCTCTGCCATCTCGATAACCACAACAGCAATACCAGTCGGAAAAGGAAGTTGAGTGCCGGACTGTCGACAAAGAAGGTAATGGTGGCCCTGAGAAGAAAACCAAGTGCGTTTAGCAGTATTTGAATTCCTGGTTCCCCCTTTGTAAAAGACCGAGCTGCCTTTAGCAGTTCCCTTGAACTTGAATGCCCCTTAACAGAATGACTACCCCTTAACGTACAGCGGGGGTGTCAATAGCACTCTCCCGATAAAATGACCATTTTGCCCTTTATGCTTCTAGTTCTTGTTTTGCTCATAACTTCTTCATACGAACTCAGAATGACTCCGTTCTTTCGCCATTGTCTTCATCTTCTCGTCCTCTACACAATGAAAAGTAGAAATCTTGTATTTGAACGAGTTCCAATTGGTCTTTGGCCCTTCTCCACTTGTAGCTAACTTCTTTCCTTGCACAATCACTTCTTTTGGATGATTCACCTAGCAAAACGTAAATAAAAGAAAACAAACGTAATATACAATAATTTGCAAGAAAATATAGCAAATACTAGCATGGATTCGACACAAAATATATGCAAAATATGCACTTAACAAGTACTCCCACACGTAAATCAGGTTCAAAGACTAGTCTCTGTAAGCTTTATGATTGTGGGAGAAAGAGATATAACTCTAAATATTATTCCTTGATTGAGATTCATATCGGAGAATAACAATTAAAATTGAAAATATCAAACAACTAATTAATATAAGAGGCACTTATCTGATTTTTGTGTCGTCTCCATGTTCAAATGTTGATGTCTTGAACATCCTTGTTAAACACCATAGAAATAAGAAACTGGTAATGGTAGATTAGAGCACATGTTCAACATGTTGTCCTTAAGACAAGAATGCCAGGCTACACTCTGAAAATATGATGCTATAGCCCTACTGAACATCTGCCTCCAAGATACAACAATCTTAAAAATCTTGAATATATAACATATTAAAACATTGTCCTTCTAGAACTTGGCAGCGAAAAAACTCATGAAAACGTTTGCAGTTAAAACCTTGTACTAAAACATAATAAACGAAGAAGAAGTACTTTTCTTAATTGTATGCAAGAGAGGTTCTTCTCCTAAAAACCCTAACGAAATCCAAAAAATATAAGGGAAAATTATCCCGTAAAAACTAAGAGATAAATTTGGAAGGTGTTTTTTATTTTGGAAAAACCGTTTTATTATTAATTTTTTTTTCACATAAACCTTATTTTTCCAACAATTCATTCAGCTGAACTCTCAGAATTATAGTTAGGTTTTGTCCATACATGTTCCCTAAGAAAAAATGGTTCTGTTTTGGTACCCCCGCATTTTCAAGTTGAGTCTAGGGTTTTCTAATTAGAGAACCTGTTAAGTGTGATGAAGTTTGGTCTTGAGGTAAAAATATTTTGTATTAGATAGAGTATATATGTAAAGTTTGTATGAGATGAAAAATGACTAAGAAAACCTAGAATATTCTATGGTCAGATATATATGTTGTAAGAACCCACAATCTTGTGGACTGAGTCGACTCACCGATCTTCCCTGACTTGACCTGAGTTGGACCCTTGAACCGATTTGACTCAGTTGACCGATTCAGACTTTGGCTCCCTTGAACTCTGACCATGGACTTAGAATTGACGTGGAGTGTTAGTAGACCTGTGACGGTTAGTGACCGTTAGTTGACCCGAATGTTCTGGGCCTTAGGTTAATGGGTCAAGGTTAATGGACTTGGGCTTTAGGCATAGTTTCCTATTTTTTTGATGATTTGGACCCTTATGGTCTGAATTAGCTTTTGGTTTCTTCTAAAAGTTGTAGATATTCATAAGACTTAGCTATGGATTATAGAACTAATCCAATTGGATTAGTAAACTCTTAGTTATGTTAAAGGTAGATAATGAGATACCATAATGGGCTTAGAACCGTTACATTTTTCACTTAGCTTAAAACTGGAACTTGTATGAATTATGTTATGAGCCTTGTGTGAGCCTTTTGGCTAGATTCTTAGAGTTCTTGTGTGATTAACAGTTAGACTATATTAACAACGATCGATTCAAAGGATGAACCAGTGGACTGTGGATCTCGAGGTAGGCGTGGCTTGTCATCAAAAGAGTTGGGAATCGAAAATGAACTTTCTTGTATTCATTATTGTTTTACAAATCAATCTTGGTGTTGTGAAATTCATGCATATCTTTGTATGCTTTGTGTGGTATGAGATGTGTCTTGGAAACCACGATGTCATGTATTCTATGGCTAGGGCGATACACCACAATATTACCGAATGAGTGTGGTTAGCACAAATATTATTCTTCCTTTATATATCAGTATTCTATGCTAGGGCGATACACCGCAATATTACCTAATGAGTGTGGTTAGCACAAACATATCTCCTACATGGATGTTTCTCATTATTTATGGATGTCTTTGAAGAAGTTTCTACTTTGTGTTTTACTATCTTTCCGTGTTAACGACTTTCGATATAACCTGCATTGTCTTCGAATCACATTAGTGTTTACTTGAAAGCTAGTTGTTATTCCTACGGGGCACCCCTTCTAGGGATGATGTGCTCATCCTTTCCCACTTTCGGTTTTAGAGACGGAGACGAGTTGCGCGGCGGGAAGCTTTGTGGCGTTGAGTCTTCATTATGTTTATTACGTTGTATATTGTGTTCGCAAACCAAATGACTTTGTATATGTATCACTTGAGAGGAGTACTTGTATATATATTTAAGGCGGGGTGAGTTTTTGGGTTAAGTTTTGTAAAGAGATTTCTAAATTGAATGTTTAAGTAAATGATATAGATTCTTAGTGCCTCTTTATTTAGCTAATCTCTTGGATTAGTCACCGCTAGCTTAGGGGCGCTACATATAGTAAGTAAGAAAAGTTTAGATAAAATAAGGTTGTCTTATGGAGAAAACTTTAGAGAGCCATTAAGTCAAGCCTAAAAATAGGCATTGATGGATACCAATTGTAACTTGAGCAAGAACTTTAAAGAACTAAATCTCGCTTCACCTTCTCTACTCATTCAAGTTTACCAAGAGCTCCCATACGAGCAACTCTAACAACTATGCTCGTATACCTCTGAAGTTATCATAAGTTTTCAAAGATTCTAAAAAATTTCAACAAGATTACAATTGCATTTTTCTGGTCCTTCAGACAAATTCTGCGTTGCAATAATAGTTTTCTCGATTATTTTCAAAGAGTCAAATACTTTATTTTCTCTCTCTCTCTCTCATTTCTTCTTGAAAAAATAACTAGCTTCCATTAACTTCTTGCTCTTATGTGGTTCTTTTTGAGCAAGACCGGATCATCCGAGAAAGATTTTTTTTTTTTTCCTTAAGCTTTTGTTATTAAATAAACGACTAAAATTAGTTTTCTATTGTATTTGATGTCTGTCAACATATTTCTTCACTATTTTGTGCGACTTATTTTTGTAATTTATGGAAGATTTCTCTTTGATTTGAGGGCGATTTATTCAAATATTGGATTGCTGGTTCATGGCTTGCTATAATCGTTTCAAGAACATTGACTATTCAACACGGCATTGCTTTGAATTCATATTAAGTTTAAGGAATTTAGAGCATCTGGGTTCATTTGGATGTACAAAATTATGAGAAAAATAGTCCCTTTTAGGAGCATCTCTTATTGATGAAGAAAGACCAATGGTCATCCGGATTATGTCATCATTTTTCGACACCACATACACAAAAAGTGGATGCGTTTTTTTCCTGTTCATAATTACTTGCAATTGATTATATTGTATTTTGATGCTTTTGTAGGCGATCATATGAATAACTTAGAAATATGTTGATTGACCAAAAATAAAATAATATAAATATAAAAAATAAAGAAATAATAGTTTGTGATCAATTACCTTGTAGTTTTCGCCTCACAAGATAGATTTTTCCCTACTGTATTGAATCACGTGATCGAAGTTCTTTGGTTAGTAAGGTAAATTTTGCCCCACAAATTGCAATTATAAATTTTAGATGGCAGTACTGATAACAGGGGCGGAACCAGATATTGGTATAGAGGGGGCTAATAAATATATAGATTTTAGTGGACTAAATATTTATTATTGGTGGGCTAAATTTAAATTATAGGATTAAATCAAGTGCTTTTAAATGATTTTTAGGATTTTAGGGGGCTAAAACCGGGGTTAGTCAACCCCTGCCTGATAATGATTCATACCCGAAATATTTTGGTCATGGAGCAGATATAATATGTTAGTATTTTACGGTGATTTACACTGATAATAATAGTTGATCGTCTTCGCGTTGTCATCGTACTTACATACGCCAAAAAAAACTTGTCTGATCTTGTGTCCATATTTGATGTACATACGTGATTTTAGAACACAAGACAACACGTACGAACAGTTTCATTTTAGATTATTAATTAATTACCACTTGCTTGATTTGGTTCAACGACTCTTGTCTTTGTTATTGTTATTTATTGTAAACATATTCTCTGACGTTGGAGATGAGGAAGTAGCAGTTCTTTTCACTTTTCTGAATACAGCTAAACCATTACGAACCAAAATGTAGTAGTTGCAGCAAGGTTTTCGTTATAAGTAGTCTTGAGAATTCTAGAGACTCGGACACTAGAGTACGTACGTACGTAGTAGTTAGATTTCATTTGTCTCTGGTGCAAACAAAGTCGCTAGATAGATGATGGACAAACCATTATTGATTCATGTTCAAGGAGAAGGAGATGGATCAAGTAGTAATGGGAGAAGCAATTCAGTACCATTTCGGAGAAGAAGATTTAATGCCATTTCTCATGGAAATTCTTATGAGAGAGCTGCTGCTCTCGTGGTTCTGGTAAACATTTTTTTTTTTTTAGTTTCAATAAATTTATGATTTTATGAAAAACTATAAGTTATTTTCAAAATGTACTGCATGTTGTTCTAGGCAGAAGATGGAATTGGATTACCTGAGCAAGTTCTTGAGAGCGAAGATTATGGGAAAGCCGCGAAAATCTACTTCATCTTTATTTGGTTTAATCCATTATGGTTCCTCAATTTGTTTGCCCAGTTGGTACTCAATTTTCTTGAGGTAAGTTACGTTCATATCCATTCCTATTTATGTGTATCCGTAGACTATATTGTAGAAATACAAACACAAAATTGGTCAATTAACCCAATAACGACAATTCCTGGATGAAAAAGACATGTAAAATTTGATAATGTTTAAATGGACGAGAATGTAAAAATACGTAGTTAGGATGTAAACAGTTTCATCATACCTATTTTCAAATATTTTTTTTTTTATTTTTAATTTACAGCAGGATGCATCAAGTTTTATCCTCGCTATTTTTTAAGTTTAAGACAGGATGAATCCACTTTCATTCTTGTTATTTTATTTTGTGTCCATTTCACCCGTACTAATTTTTACTCGTCCATTAAAACCATATTTTAAAAATATTTGGCCAAATGACTCATTTTCCGAAATACTAAACCGTCATGTACAAAAATTTGGCTATGTACTCTAAAACGTAGTGATCCATCTATGCACGGTGAAATGTGTACAATAAATTATATAACCAGTAGAAAACTAGAAATTATGAGTCAGGATCAAAGATGGATCAACAAAATTGCTACAGGGAATACTAAATTACGCAAGAGATTACTGATCCAGTAAATCCTATCTTTTATTTCTCCAGAAAAATGAAAGTATCAATTTTTTTCCGATTCTTTTTTCTTTGAAAAATGACGGGCCTTTAAAATAAGGCCAATTCTAAATGGATATATCATTGGCTGGCGGCTGCCTACAGTAAAAAGAATACCCATTACCCATGAACATAAATTGCCCCGACTAGGCTCCTGGTTAACCAACCATGCTTTGACACAACCAAAGTCTACATTATTAACCAAATTGAAAATTTTCCGTGATCTTCCTTTTACCGGTGGTTGGCTACTGAGAGAGAGTACCCTGATGAAGTTGTGGTGATGTTGCTACTGAGACAGAAGATGGCGGCGCCGATGATAGAGATAGAGAGAATGCCCTGATGAAGTTTGCAAATTTCATAAATCAAAATTTTAACCTTGTGAACTCTAACCGTTTGTGGAAATGTCCGACAGAAAATACCACCATTAACTGCAGGTGGTTCACTTGTACACTAGTAGAAAGAAGAGAGAAGTTTTATGGGTTTAATTTTGATCTGTTTCTATTATTAATGTGTTTACTTAACTTTTGCAGAAGCCTTTATGGTGTGAACAATACAATTCTACACACTCATGTAATGACAACAGAGATTACTTCTTTCTTGGCCAGTTGCCGTACCTATCTGTTCCTCAGTCTCTCATTTACGAGGTCAGCAGAATTCTAATGTAATATGACATAATGCATTGGTCTCTTTCGGATCATATGAAAGAGTGTCTAGATTTTCCGTTGACAAGTTTGCCAATCATTTTAGTTTCTTATTGGTTTTCATATGTACTTGATAGTATTACATGTGGAGTATAATAGATTGGGCCGCTCTTCTCATTTCATTTTGGTTTTGAGAGAGTGTGAGATGCTTATAAATTTGACATTGCCTAATTTGAGAATATACATTGAATTGGCTTTGCAGGGCATAACTCTTGTCGTACTCACTTTGCACACACTCTTTCCCTTTGGCGTATGAAGGACGCAATTATTTTTGGAAGGACCATGTGTACAAATGGAAGGTGTGATTGAGGTTTATGTAATATGTTAATGCTCTTTCACTTTTTGTCATATTAATTTACTTGTATACATGATATGCAGACATGCTATCATTCTACTTCGGGTTTAACCTGTCATCCTTGGAGGCCAATTGGAACATTTAACAGCTTTGACTTTTATACACAAATGTCACATCGTTACCTTTCGCATCTGTTTATTCTGATATGCATTTGTTTTTTGGTTTTGTGCAGGTTGTCTTCCTGTTAATTTTAGCGGCTGATGTAGTGGTTTATGCCCTTCTCCCTGTTAATTCTATACCTCTAAGGGTTGCACCATATATCCGTGTCGTCTTTGTTATCTTAAACTTTAGGTATTATGTCAGTTTCACTCCAATTTTTATTTTGCAAAATAATTGTTGTACGAATAGAGTTTAGAATTTAGCTTTATGGGCCATGTTTAATTTACATGAGTTGTGAATGGAAAATACTTATTATTCGCCACGACTGGCTTTAACACATGGATGAATCTGATTTTAATTCGGATTCTAGGGATTTACGAGCATGTTTCGTTCTTGTGGGGGGGAATGTTGGTCACATACCTCAATATCTTGGTAAGATGTTGATTTCTTGCCTTGTGAAGTCATAATTTTTCACCTTTTACATGGAACATGTGATGCAAACCTTCTCTAATTTTCTAATATAGACTCTTTTGCAGAGAATATAGTTCTAATCTCAGTTTTTGGTTCATGACTTCCTGTTAGATATATCTCGAAACATTTGAAAATTATGTTTGTAACACTGTCTTAGTATGTTTGGACATATAGGCTCTTGCACTCTTGTTTTTGGCGTTCTCCAGTTGGGCAGGGTTTATCATATTTCAAGGCACACAACAAGGGAGGACTACATTTTATTCTTTCGATGTCACAATGTATCAAATGTTTCTTCTATTTAACAGATCAAACGACCCTGATGTTTGGATACCTGCATACAAGTAAGTGATGCTGGCCAAGGCTATTTTCCTTATTGGATAAAAGGCTAAATAGTTGCCTAATTTTCCACATCTCTGTCACCTACTTCTGATTTTGTGTCATTTATATTCAAGTTAAGTGGTACTGCCCATAAACCTTGTTCCTAATGCTGTATCCTTTTATCTCAGGGAATCACGTTGGTATTCTCTGTTTTTTATTCTTTACATCCTACTGGGAGTTTTCTTTCTCTCAAATCTGATACTTGCTGTTGTATACGATAGGTTCAAAGCTCAGGTACGTACTGTGCATTACATTATTATAGTGTTTATTCATAGACAATTTGTAGCTATGAATAGAAATGCCAAACTGCGAACTGTATTATCTCTAGTTCTCTGTTATATTTTTCTCTGCACATTGTCTCTAATAAGTGTATTTGAATGTTTTAATTGGCTTGACCTGATCCAATCGTAAAAATTACCATCCAAAGCAATTTGCAAATCATCCATCTGGTTTTGATGCTTACCTTCCGTTGCAGCTTGCTGGACAAGTTGCTAAGAAGGATCAATTAAGGAAAAGGATATTGACGAAAGCGTTCAATCTTATTGATACATATGTAAGCCATCCCTGCACCTATGTGTCATTTATGCCATATTTCATGTTCAGCTTCCGCAATAATTGTGTATAGCTGAACATTTTTATTTTATTTTAATTGGCTAATTATAGCTGAACATTTTATCAGGTATGTATTGTGTATGGTCTAAGTTTAAGTAAATATGGTCTAGTCATCGTGAAATTTGATGAGCTTTGAGACTATTCATAGGAACCATGCCAGGAATGATATTTTTACTCTTAATAAGCTAACGTTCCTTTACATTTTAAGTATTATCTCTTCAAGCTAAATCTCATTAATTGTAGAATTGAGGATGCTGTTAACTGATCAAAAACATTGGTGATTAATGTATTCCAAACTTGTCCCCTAGTCAGCATTAGAAACCAAGAGCATGGCCTTGATACAGTCTGAGACAATACAAAGTCATGAACCGTATTTTACCTGTTATTGTGAAGTTTCCTGTCATTTTTTTACTTTTGAGAAGGACATACTGCAGTCTATAAATTTCATTTGAACTTTTACAAGTACCCATGTTTTTAATGCATGAGCAGATGGAAGGGATGATTACCAAGGGCCAGCTCTATAGGTTGATCGAGGAATTGAATAAATTCAGGTAACTCTGAATATACATATATACTGTGTTACAAGGACACGGACACGGTGTCCGGGTTTTGTGTCCAAAACGTCACCTTAAAGCGGCAAGGTAAAAAACTAGAAAACGGGGACACGGCATATACAAAATAGATAACTAGTTTATCATAGATAGGAAGATACAAGCATTCAAAACATATATAGATTAATACAAAAAACGGCATTGCAAAAACAGACTACACTGATATTTCTAGTTATGTTCATGGTCTAATAGCTTAGCATTAGTAGTAGGCCTATGGCTCAACTGTGTCAGTACATGGTGGAGGGATGCAAGTAGGTATATTAAGGCCTGAATTAGCTAATTCCTGGTGCATCCAATCAGGTTTGATTCTCCAACTTTTCTTTTTTTAGACATTTTCTTGAAGATGATCAGATTATTATTGAAGTATCTTACTGGTTAGTGATTTTATGGATGATGATCAGATAATTTTTGAAGAAGAAGAACAGAGACCCCGGAAGGAAGAGAGAAAGAAAAAAGAGTATTAGGGTCAGATCGTTTTAGAGTCAAAGAGATAAGACTCAAGAGAAACCTTCTTAAGGAAGGAAAATAATATCTTTTTTGGCATATTCTGTAGAATATGCTAACAGCTGTCAAAAATATATGGCAGATCTATTTTACTATTATTTTATTAAATTCTAGGTAACTGAGCCGTGTCCTACGTGTCTGACACGCGTGTCCGTGTCCACACGTGTCGACACGGCCAAAAAAATTTTTCTCACGTTTTCTTGTAACACAGCATATATATCTATATATAAGCAGGCACAATAATTGGCAGTATTCAGAGTGGCAGTATGTTTTACATTTACAGAATTCTGTTCTTACATATTAATAAATATTTTTAGGTCTTTGCCGAAAATTGAAAATCAGGAAGTTGATCATATTTTTAAGGAACTTGATGATAGTCAAGATCTCAAGGTATTAATTTTAAAGTTCCTTGATTTTCCATTTTGCTTATAGGGTAAAATGGTCAGGTGCTTTCTTAGCAGAATAAACATGATCATGTTGCAGTTGTACCTTGTTCCTAGAACTCTAGAAGGATTAACACAGCCATCCTTTCTTGAGGATATATATGTGCAATTTGTCTGTAATAAATAAACTAACGAAGTCTGTACTTGTAGATTAATTTGGAGGAATTTTGGAAGCTCTCCAATGCCATTGCGTTTAAATTCAAAAAGGGAGAAGTTGTAAGTAGATTTTTCCATCTTTGTGAGTAGCCAGCTCTTTCAGATCGTTGCCAGTAAATTGTGGAAACTGCAATTTTGAAGAATATTAATTTTACATCTTTCGCAGCCATCTTGGTTTGATCACTATCCAAACTTCTACCACTCTCATCTCAGCAAAAAACTGAAAGGTTTCGTGAGGAGCTCCAAATTTGGATATATCGTGGTTTTCTTTCTGCTGCTGAATGTAGTTGCTGTAATTATTGAAACAACGGTATGACTGAAATTCTGAGATTATTCCTGAAATTTATCTATCGTGATTCGTCCAAGGGGCAATTTTAAAGGGATTCAAATGCTCCTACAATTCTAGTTATTTCCATTCTGTGTAATTGATCTCCAACAAACAGATAAGTTACGGTTGTAAGTACAATCACAAATCAATGAGATACAGATATATGTACATTTCTACTTTGCTAATATGAAACGGTTTCGGGTTACAGCTTGATTTACACAACAGAAGTGTTCAGAGATTTTGGCAGGAGGTTGAGTATATATTCGGTAAGCCTGGATATGCTCTCTGAACTAAAAATTTGTGTATGGTTTGTGTATTGTGAGGATCTTCTGTCTTTAAATATATTTTTTAGTCACATCTGCCCTGTTTTGCAGGGTTGATCTATGTCCTGGAAATGGCTTTAAAAATATTCTCATATGGTTTTGAAAATTACTGGAGCAAAGGGCGAAATCGTTTTGCTTTTGTTATCACATGGATAGTTGGTAAGTATTAAAGGCTAGCACAGTGGTTAATGTTAACGAAGTAGCTCACTCTTGTTTTCAATTCTATTTGAAAGTTTTTGTTTTTGTTGATATACTGCTATATGATGGATCATTCAAGTTACTGATGAGGATACACTTAAACATGATTGCAGTTATTGGTGGATTCACAGTTTTAACCTTCCCTGACGCTACTTTCCTTTCAAATGGTGAATGGTACGATTTGAATTTTTTTGGTTTTGTATCTCATTCTTATGGTTCTTTTTCGATTCTTTTTTGTGTTACATGATAATGGTATATAATGCCCATGGCGACTCTTCACTGATTACCAAGATAGGACATATTATCTACTTTTCTTGGTTAGTTTATTTCTCTTGTTTATTTTAGTTTTAAACAAAAACATAGTCTTAGACACAAGTTAAGACTGTGTTTAATTGCTTGATATCTCAGTCCTACCGCGGCACTTTTTCCAGATTAGAGTAAATTTAAGTAGGAAAAAATCTAGCTGATAGCCACGCATGTAAGGATGTACTGAAAGAACAGTAAGTCAAGAGCTTATTGTTTCTCTGATACCATGACAGCTTTATATTACTGAGACCTGAGACAATTAAAAGCAAATGTACTTGATGTAGTTGGTGGTTCCACAAAATATCTCAGGTTCCATACTGAACCCAATGACATACCTATCTATGTTGTATTAGGGCGCGCCTAGGCGTGGAGGAAAAATAAAAACTAAAAAATTTAGTGATACTCTGGCGCGTCGCGTGCCTAGAGCGAGCGCCCAGGGCGCTTTTTACAACATAGATACCTATAGAACCTGGCTGAGTCTATATTCATCTGATGTTCAAATGAGGTAGTAAGGACTGAGAGTGTAGCTTTCTTGTTTCAACACGCATGACATGTGTCATTTATCCATTTATTTCACTTTTGTTTTAAAGGATTCGGTACCTTCTGCTTGCAAGATTGTTGCTGTTAGTGAGGCTTTTGATGCTGGTTCCAAATTACAGAAATTTCATTTCAACATTCTTCACCCTTATTCCTGCTTTGATGCCATATCTGGGGACGGTTTTTTGCATCTCAAGCATGTATTGCACTCTCGGTATACAGGTATAATAATGGGTCTTCTTGATATGTAAGCTTATCCTTCCTGAGTTAGGAAGTGTGGATAAAATGCTGTTTCTATGGAAAACCTCACCATATCTGAAGAAATGAACATGGATTCAACTGTAGTTACTGTTCTATTAAATTGAACAGGCATTTTAACTTAATGTGGTTTCTCATTGTAGGTCTTTGGGGGGATTGTTAACTCTGGCAATCCTAAGTTGCAAACGTTGGAATTTTACCGTAACGAGTATCCTTTTCCTTTAGAGGCTTTCTTGTGTAGATTCAGTACTCATCAGCCGCATGTGTCTTTTGGGTCTGATGTTCCATCTTCTTCTTGTTGAGTTTAGTGTCTGGCACAGTGCATTACATATATTTTCTAAGCTTAAAGAACAATCGTCCCCTTAAAACTACTTTCCTTGACAATACCAGTTATCTTCTCTTCAATTTCAATGATTACCCTAACGGAATGGTGACACTTTTCAACTTGCTCGTCATGGGATTCTGGGAAGTGTTGATGCAGGTAGTTTTTTCTATTTATATGCTGTTGCTGTCAGTACGTGTTATAATAAATGTCAAGGAAAAAAGAGAACTGGTTGTAAAAAATAGAAGGACCTTACTTATTACTTTATGTCCTATTCCAGGGATACAAGGAACTGACAGGAACATCATGGTCACTTGTATACTTTATCAGCTTTACGTAATAACTGTGTTGCTTCTTTTGAATTTGGTGAGTTCCGATTTCACTCTTCTTTCGTTTGAGTCAGATATAGGATATAAGCAAGTCTTACTTGACAAGGACATAGCTTTAGTAACATCATATTTTCTTCTAATTCTTAAGCATGGAAAACATTAACCCAAAAACTAACTTAAGAGAAACTTGATTTCATTTTCTTTTCAGGTTGTGGCATTCGTTTTGGAGGTCTTCTTCTCCGAAGTAGGGAATAAGGTCCGCAACCTAGCTCCCTATTATCGTCTTCCAATATATTTATATCTATTTATGAACTGGAACCGGTACAAAAAGCAACAGCAAGCAATCACGCTTGTATTATATCGTGACAGTTCACATCTACTAATCCATAATGCACATTTATATCGTAATCCAGGAATTCCAGTATTCAGATTATAGTTCCAGAGGCAGTTCTCGAAAGTATGCTCTTTCTCTCTCTCTCTCTCTCTCTCTCTCTCTCTCTCTCTCACACACACACACACACAGACTGTCACTATATCCTTTATGTCAATGATCCTAATGAATTCCATATAATGCAGAATGCAAACAAGGAAAGCGAAAGTAGATGCACTTCTTCATCGCATTTTAGAACCACAGATTAAGTCTCCAGAATTCTGTTTGGACGATTGTGTTTAGGTTTCAGGTTTCAGATATTTTTCTTGGTTAATTTTACCATCATTTCAACAATGCGTTCAGCTTGAGATAAATACAGTCTTCTTTTTAACACATTCAGTGCTAGCATTATCTATAGGAGCAATTTCACCTTCCCCCCACCAATTTTTCCATGCCTTCTAATAGGGGTACCAATTTGCTTGGGGGGTGTACAACTCCAAATGTGAAAGAATTTGTTACACCCCAGTAAAGTTTGGTGGGCTTTTTTTTTTTTAACAACCCCAGCCTGAAATTTGAAGGCACGAACCGGTTTCCGAATCCGATTCGGTCATTCCAAATTTGCGCCCTATGTAAAAGGAATAAGTCGGCCAATCTCTTACTTGCAATCCACGTTCCCGTTCACTATATATTACTAACATCTAATTCCCTTCAAAAATAAATAAATTACTAACATCTAATCTGATCTGAAACTCGTCGGCAACGGAGAAAAATCTCCCGATCTTATCAACAATGGCTACTACTACTTATGTTCATAAACTTCTTGGTCCACCAGAGCTTTACACTTCTCAATCAAGCAAGTCAACCGACTCCACCACCTCTTCTGATTTGGTGGCTCATAATTTCAACAACGCACAAAATTCTTACCCTCCACCCCCTCCACCTTGTTCTTCCCCTCCACGCCGTCCGACACCTTATTCTTATTTTTATGGGGCTTACCCTCCACCTTCTTATCCCCTTCCACCACCTTATTCTTATGGGGTTTACCCTCCACCCCCTCCACCACCTTATTCTTACCCTCCACCCGCTCTACCTTCTGGCCCTCCACCTCCTCCACCTTCTCATGGTGGCGTATCTTCATTGAGAGGGTATACTGAGAACGGATCGGCAACTTATGTTTCTACCGAAAAACCCATTGCTGGATTTCTTCTTTCATATAGTTCCTGACACACCATCAAAAAGTTCAAAAAAAAAAATCTGAAAGTGTGACTGCAAGATTAGAATCTGCTTGGGCATATGACCCATTGAAAGCATTGAAGCTAATATGCAACTTAAGAGGGGTTAGAGGAACTGGAAAGTCTGACAGAGAAGGGTTTTATGCTGCAGCGTTATGGCTTCATAAACATCATCCTAAAACACTTGCCGGTAATGTTAAAGCAATTGCGGATTTCGGGTACTTCAAAGATTTGCCTGAGATACTTTACAGATTGCAGGAAGGTGTTGATGTTCGGAAAAAACTCAAGGAGGAGTGGTTGAAGAAAAAGAATCCAAGAACGAGGAGAGTAGGTCTCTTCGATAGGAAGAGACGCAGGCATTTTACGTGAAACGGAAGGTGACAAGGGTAAGTAAAAGAACAAGTTGCCGACATGGATGAGGACGCAAAGGGAGAAGAGGGTAGCAGCATCAAGGAGAAGAGATGCTGCTGAAAAAGAAACGGCCAGGGGTTTGAGGACTGCAAAGACGATGGAGAAATGGAAGAAGGCAGTTGATAAGTATAACAGTGATGCAGATTATAGATTCTTGCATGATGCAATATCTGCACTATTTGCACAGTGTTTAGTTTCAGATGTGCAGATGTTGAATGCTGGCCAATTCAAAAAGATTAGTTGGGCTGCTAAGTGGTGTCCGTCTCTGGGTTCTTCTTTTGATAAGTCTACTCTCTTATGTGAAAGCATTGCAAGAAGGATATTTGTGCGCGATTCGTATCCGGAGTATGCTCACCTAGAAGAGGCTCATTATGCATATAGAATTCGTGACCGTCTGAGGAAAGAGTTCCTTGCTCCACTGCGTAGAGCAATGGATTTACCTGAGGTTTACATGGGTTGTAACCAGTGGGATTTATTGCCTTACAATCGAGTTCCATCGGTTGCCATGAAAAACTACAAGTATACCTTTGCCAGACGTGATGAAACACGGTTTAACAATTACCTGGAAAGTGTTAAACGCGGCGAAACTAGTATTGCTGCTGGAGCATTGCTTCCGCATTTGATTTTGGATTCTTTGAAGGGTATGAAAGTTCAAGATGTTGCAGAGCTTCAATGGAAGAGAATGGTGGCTGATTTGTCGAAAATTGGAAAATTAAATGACTGCCTTGCAATTTCTGATGTGTCCGGTAGTATGTCTGGAACGCCAATGGATGTTGCTGTAGCTCTTGGATTGTTAGTTTCAGATTTGTGTCAAGAACCATGGAAAGGAAAACTAATTACTTTCAGCACAGACCCAAAACTTCACGAAATCAAAGGTGAAATGTTAAAATCAAAGATGGAATCCATTAAAAGGATGGACTGGGGAGGGTCAACAGATTTCCAGAAGGTGTTCGACTTGATATTGCAGGTTGCGGTGGATGGGGAATTGAGGGAAGACCAGATGATCAAGAGGCTTTTTGTGTTTAGCGATATGGAGTTCAATGAGGCATCAAAGAAGCCAAGCAATCGGAACAACTACTATAACATGCCTTATTCAAGACAGACTTCGAATGACAATGAGACTGAGTGGGAGACGGACTATCGCGTAATACAGAAGAAGTTTAGAGCGAAAGGGTACAAGGTGCCTGAGATTGTATTCTGGAACCTTAGAGACTCCTCGGCGACACCAGTATTGGGTGAACAAAAAGGTGTGGCACTAGTCAGTGGGTTTTCCAAAAATATGCTGAAGTTGTTTTTGGAGAGTGGGAGTGTAAAGATCTGCAGCCCATTGCTCTTATGGAAAAGGCGATCTCTGGTGCTGAATACAGCAACCTAGTCGTACTTGACTGATTCTTCATCGTTTCCATTACTCAATCACATATCATGTGGACAACCTCTAGAGGTGCACATGTCGATTGAATTTGGAAGATTTTGTGGTTGAGAGATGTTTATTTAAAAGATTAGTTTTATGGAACAGTAGTAGATTTTGGATTATAATATACGTTTTATGCTTTGATTAAACACTTGATTAAATGCCGACTCAGGTTTGTTTTTGCTGTCTGAATCCGACTTTTTTTCTTTCAGTTTGAGTCAGATCAGATAACTCCTTTCATTGAACCCATTTGAGCCAAGAAATAAAATATAACTCAAATAACAGACACATTGTGTCAAATATAACTCCAAAAACATACACATTGTGTCAGGTGATTTCATTCAGATCCAGATAAATAAGATTAAAACAAAAAAGAGGAACTTATATAATCGTTCTCGCGTCTGTCATCATTATCCATGTTTGATATATCTTGATTAATGGAAGCCCCCGCAGACATACATGAATTTAGAACAAAAGACAAGACCAAGTTTCCTTTCCTTTCATTTCATTTCACTGTATGTTTAGAAGCTTTGCCTTTGCATAGATTATTAGTTACTTGGGTGATTTGGTTCAACGACTCTTAACGTTTGTTATTATTATATTATTTACTGTAAATTCTCTCACGTTGGAATTGACCAAGTTGGCGAAGGTGAGTGAAATAGACTAAAGCGACTTGTTTGAACTTACCTCAAAAGTTCTTCCGAATACAGTTAAACCACTAGGTACCAATATGTAGCAGTTGCATGGAGGCCCGAGGTCGGAAATTTCAAGTAAATTGCTAAGTCGTACCAAGTTTTCACTATAAGTAGTAGAGAATTCAAGAGACTTGGCACTAAAGTAATACATATATAGTTGGATTTTATTCGTGTCTGGTGTAAACAAAGTCATTATATGATGGACAAACCATTATTGAAGAATCAAGTAGTAACGATTGCAGCAATTCAGAACCAATACGGGGAACGTGCAATGCCCCTCTCAATCAAAGTTTGAGATATTACTGTATTTAACATTCAACAAGAGCCAAATTGATCTAGGATATAAAGGCATTCAAAAAACAGATGATCAAAAGTTTCAAGAGGTGTATTACACATACTACAATATATGCAGTCAGTATCATTCTTATATCTAAAAACTTTCTTCCTAGTAGGAACAATGTTTTTAAGACATTTCTACACAAACAACTTGTTTCTATGAGCAAGTTTAGCTTTCCAAAGCCTCTTCCAAACACCAGTTGGAATTTGATTGACATCAATGATTGTATTGAGATTATTTGCAAGGACATTGTAAGCACTTTTTACAGTGAAAGTCCTTTTCTTATCGGGGGTCCACACTAGAGTATCAACACCATCCCTAAGAAATAGCATAACTAAGATCTTACCTCCAGAATCCGGAGAAAAGATTTCATTGACAAGCTGCACATTCCAAGTTTTAGTACCAGAGATAAGCAACTCAACTACATAAAGAAGATTACAGGGAGTATTCAAACCGGGTTTAGGTTCAGGTGGATGTTCTAATCCAATAACCCTGCAATCTGGCCAGATTTTTATTTTAGTACTACTAGAGAACTATTCGTGTACATAGTACCCTTGCATCTAAAGATTCCTTTCAAATCCAAGAACTTGTATCACTAAGTTTAGACTGATGAAGAAAACCTATATCATGGTGATACTTATCCTCCATGCTTTTGACCCAAGGTTCATCTGAGTTAGTAACAGCTTTCCAACCCAGTTTACAAAGGAGAGCATCATTAAATTTATCTAGATTTCTAAAACTCAAACCACCTAGTTCCTTAGGCTTGTTCATATTAGTCTAAGAGATAAACTTTATCTCTTTGTAGGCCTTATGTCCCCACCAAAAATTTCTTTGGAGAGTATTCAAGCTTATCAATTAAAGTAGTTGGTATCTTGAAACGACCCATTTAATAAGTGGGTATCTATTAGAGGCGGAATTTTGGGTCGGTCAAGCTAGCATTTTCCTTTAATAAGTGGGCAAAAAATTTAGAACCTATTTCACCATAATAGTCCTACCTGCATAGTATAAGGAGAAACTAAACCAATTTTTAAGTCATAAAATTGGTCAATTAACCCAATAGCGACAATCCCTGGGTGAAAAACACATGTAAAATTTGATATTGTTTAAATGAACGAGAATATAAAAATAAGTGGATGTAATGTTTTTTTCTTATTTTTAATTTACACTCAGGGATGCATCCAACACCTCATGTCTTATTTTTAAGTTTAAATGAAGATGGATCCAATATTCATTCAATTTATTTTTTGGTGTCCATTTAATGTCTTGATTTTTACTGGCCCATTGAATCAGATGTTTTAAAAAAATTTGAGCAATTGACCCAATTTCTCTTTTAAGTCATGTTTGGCAAAAAATTGAGCAATAAATTGAAAAGACTTAACTTAATTGACCAAGTTAAAGGAGCTCCCTGATTAATCGGTGTTGTTATTCGCATTAAGGATAATTTTGAACTTTACAAAATTGATTCAAAAGACCAAAACTTAATAATTAATGGGTGACATAGATTTCTAGCTTTTGATCTTGTTTATATGGGACGAAGTACTTCCTGAAAAATACTTTATTCAGTGCCAATTGGATATTTCACCAGGATTTTATTTGTTCATTAATGGAGCAGTCCATTGTACCCTTTTGCCTTCTTTAAATGTTAAAACCATCAAAAAGCGAGAAGAAGAACGAATAGCATTTATTTGTTATTATTTCCACGAGTTGAGATCGAAATTAAAGTTAATTTAGAGAATGAATCAAAACTTGACAATGGAGAAAAATAGAGATGAGCGGATGAAGATGCTTGAATCTTAGAAATGGGGAAGTGTTATTAACATTAATAAGATGTAAAAACAAGAAAAGATGGATCGGTGATTAAAATAGAAGATTTAAATGGGTTTGATGTTTGATTGATAAAGAATTACAAGCCGGGTTTGAATTGATTATGGAAATTACGAAAAGAAGATGGTTTTGATGAACTAAGGTCCCTGAATGAAGAGTGGCTTGGTGGATGGATTAAAGAGAACATGAGCTAAAATCATTTGAAATCTAATATTTGCCATTGAGTGAGGCAGACATAAGAGATTGATGGGTTTTGAGTTGATTATAATAAGGAACTTTGGGTTGAGCTGATTTTGAAGATGACAGAAGAACCTGAATGAGTTTGGAAAGGAGTTCTAATGTTGAAGCAATAAAGCGGTGTATGTTTGATGCGTAGTATGATTGAATGACGTAGATGCTAAGAACTGGCTTTTATGTTTGCATAGAATTAGGAGTTACTGGGTTTGTTGTGGATTTGACTTGCAGATTTAGAGCGGAAAATATTCTGAAGAATAAAGAACATAAGGACCATAGCCTATATCTCTCACCCTATTGAGCAAAATTCCACATAGAGGATCTTTAATCTATTGTTTGTGGTCTCAGATTACAAACACCAGATATTTGATGTTTGGTTCATTTTGTGATTGGTTTTTTAGGTTATATTTTCTTGATTTTTATGACAAACTTGAAATCTAGATGAAACTAGTTGGTTTTTCAATGGATTAAACTCCGGATGAAGCAAGTTTCATCCTACATACCGTGAATACAAACATATTTTTGGCTAGGATGAGGCGGACTGTATTATATATTCGACAAAATAGATCCATCTTGTATGTTACAAAATAATTTTTATTAGAATGAAACAGATTTTCATCCTCTAAGGTATTCAATAAAAAAACAGGGTTTGTTGGGAAGAAACTGGTTTCATCTTGTGTATTATATATTCTCTATAAATTTATCTGCTTGATTGAAGTATATGCAAATTTAAGAAAAAATTTTATATATAACTGACCTGTGATCAACGTATATATTCACTGGGCTAACACTGATTCATAAGTTGGAAAGTTAGAATTTTTCGAAACAAAAAATACCTTAAATTTAAACTACATGATTGACATTTTTATGGTGTATTCTCATCTTTAGGAGCTTTGGTACATTCGATCTTGCCCATATTTTCTCGCTTTGTCACATAAATAACACAAATTCAATCTTCTCATTTCATCCTTTCTTGTTTTCTTGTGATTTTGAATGAACTCGTTAATCACAACCATTATCTCATTTTACATTCCTTTAGCCAACCACATTCACAACTTATGCCCGTTTTGGTTCTAGCTTCATTGCCATCGACATCCAAAACTTCGCTCGTTCTTGCTTCCGCGTTCCATCGCTTTTTCTTCCTAAAGCAACATTCGATTCATTCAGAGTTATCCACCTCTAGAGAATAACGAAACCCAACCAAACATAAAACTGGATGAATCTTGTTTCATCTATGCTTAAACTTGTATAAAAATAATTTCAACACAATTGATAACAGGATGATACAAGTTGTATCCATGTTATACATGGGCGAGAACAATTTAACCTGACGACTACTTGTAATCTCAACTATCTTGACAATGTTCATTCATATTCAACGTCTAAAATATGATTAACTGGTTCACCTAGTTAAAACATGGATGAAAACGAATTCCACTGAATCTAAAAATGGATGAAACTGAGTTTCATGAACAAATTCAACCAAATTAAAATAGGATGAAACCAGTTTGTGGTTTAAACATGGATGAAACAAATTCATCCAAATCTAAAACAGGATGATAAGAGTTTCATACTAGCTTAAACATGGATGAAAACCAATTTAACCAAATTGAAATAGGATGATACGTTTAATCCATGTTTAACAATAAGAAAAAATTACTAAAATGCATTCATCTCATAATTTTCAAGGCTTCAAGAAAGGATGATCTTGGTTTCCATCTATAACAAGATGATAAAAGTTTTATATGTTGTTAGACATGGATGAAAATCAATTCAACCAAATTCAAAGGGATTACTCTTGATTTCATCCATATTTTACACAAGAAAAAAGGGTCTAAGGCGAGATACAAAGTTTCATCCATGATTAAGCAAAAAAAAAAAAAATCATTCATCTCCATAAAATCACCCATCCATCTCATGATTTGGGTAAAATTAGGGATGATCTAGGTTTCACCATGCTTATGGAAGGAAAAAAACATACTAAAATTTCATAATTCATACAACATCATTCATATCATAAACTCCAGTTGATCGGTATGTTAATTGATAAAGGATTTAGAAATAAAATCAAAAAGTGAATTAGGGTTAGGAAACTTCGGAATGCTATATTATTAAATGATTGAAGACAAACCACTATTTTATGAAATTGAAAAAACTTAATGAAATTAGGAGTATAGCGTATGGGTTTAATTGTTGTGAGGTGATGGAGTCGGTGGTGGTGATGTAGTGAAACGATTAGGTGTTGATATTTGTGGTGGCGGTGATATTAATTTTGTGAAATCCAGAAAATGTTGACGATGATGTCGGTGTTTGTGGTGGTGGAGGAAGGTGGTGATGTTGGTTGTAGTTGTTGTAGACGATGATGATGGTGGTTGTAGTTATTGTCGATGGTAGTCGTGGTAGCTGTGGTTACAGTTGATGGTGGTGGTGGTGGAGAAAGAGTCGATGGTAATGTAATGGAGGAAGGGTAATTCTGTCTGTTCCCATTAAAAGATTTTCATGTCCATTTGGCCCCAAATGGAATGTTTACCCGTCTATTTAACCCAGGAAAAGTACCGTTTTGGCTATATAGCCCATTTTTTGTTTGAACTTCCCCACAATTATTTCCCCCTCTGGAACCTTCTGCAATAGGTTGCAGAACTCCTTGAACCCATGACTTTATGGGTATACTATACACTGTACCACTAAAGACAAGGAGGCGTTGGTCCCCACAATTATTTTGGTGGGCTTTTAGAAACCCCAGCCTGAAACTTGATGTGATGGCACGAACCGGTTCCTAATCCGAATCGGTTGTTGACATTAACCAAAT
>JAJJWW010004142.1:0-118214 GCA_023531295.1 Papaver armeniacum
GGCCTCTTCTAAGTCGTATTCATTTGTATTCCCTTTATGTCAAAGTTTATTGAACGTCTTTGCAGAATAAATTGCATTGGTTTTGATTGGTGAAACGGGTTTTTCATTGATGCATCTCTCGAATATAATTGATGATTCAAACATGTAATGAAATAAATGCCTATATTGTTGGAGCGAGATAGTGGTCGTGCATGATATGCCTTGAGCCACTTTCCATTGATGATCGCTTCCAATTTGCCTCCAAATCCACCTTAATAATTTTGTAATAGCCGGTTGTTGTAAGCCTTGGTGACGTGTAAGGACCTTCCCATTTCGGTGAGAACTTTGGTGCGGACATGTCTTGTTGGATGTGTTTGGCCGTTTTCAAAACCAAATCTCCCACTTTGAAAACACGTGATTTCACAGCTTTTGTTGTATGCCCGGAAATTCTATTCCCGTACACCCGAGTGCGTTCTTCTGCTTTGTTTCTTCTGAAATCCAGAGTGTCTAACTCCGCTACTCTAGAGTTAGAGGCTTCGGCCTCGTTCCAGTGGATCCCGGTTGCCGCTGCGATCCTGGCTGATGGGATTTTGATCTCTGCTAGGAGAATTGCATCCGCTCCGTAAACAAGTGAGTATGGGGAAACTCTAATGGATCTTCTGGGTGATGTCCAGTATGCCCATAGCGCCATTGGTAACTGGTCATGCCATTCCCTAGGATTATCGTGTACTGTTCGACTGGTGATCCGGATCAATATCTTGTTGGTACTTTCAGCTTGTCCGTTCCCTTGAGGATAGTAGATGGTGGAGAAGACCTGTTTAATGCCATACTCTTCAAGTAACTCTCGTACCTGTTTATTGGCGAAGGGAGTGCCATTATCAGTGATGATATGCTTAGGCACACCAAAACGATAAATGATATGTTCTTTAATGAAAGCCGCAATCGTTGCTCCTGTGTTTCGACTGAAAACCGGCCCTGCTGCGTGCGCCTGTTTTATTCGAATACCAGCCTTATGACTTTGATCAATACCAGACTTGAAACTTGAGCAATACCGGACTTGTGACTTGACCAATACCGGACTTGTGACTTGATCAACACCGGACTTGTGACTTGATCAACACCGGACTTGAAACTTGAGCAATACCGGACTTGTGACTTGATCAACACCGTACTTGAGACTTGAGCAATACCGGACTTGTGACTTGATCAACACCGGACTTGTGACTTGATCAACACCGGACTTGAGACTTGAGCAATACCGGACTTGAGACTTGATCAACACCGGACTTGAGACTTGAGCAATACCGGACTTGAGACTTGAGCAATACCGTTGTTTGGACCCAATACCAGCCTTGTGTACTCCAACGTGAATGTGTGTTCTGTCGTGTGTGACTACACATCTTACGTGTTTTTATACAAGTACTGACTCATGTCTTTTATTCTAGAATGAAGAAAAGAACTCCTGTTGAGATGTCTTTTGGGGATAATGCTGGTGCCAAGTCAGGAGGTGTTGACAGCTTCAAAGATATGCCGAACATTGATGATGAGTTGTTTACCGCGCCCTTTCAACTATATGAAAATATCCATTCCACAAGATAACCATTCTCCTATCGACTTCAAGGTTTTTCATGCTCCGCTAGGCCCCCATGAAGGATGGATGAGACGTATGTTGAGCAATGAGTAGATCAAAGATAACTTAACCAGAGCGCAGATTATTGATGCAGCTTGAGTGTTGAAACGGCTCGAGAGGATGTTAAAGTGGTTCTGGTGCGAACGTTGAAGTGGATCCTGGAGAGAGTGTTGAAGTAGGATTCTGAAGCGAATGTGGGTCCCGGAGAGAGCGTTGAGGCGGCTCTTGAATAGACCATTGAAGCGCCTTTCGCTAGAGGGAGCGTTGAAGTGTTTCCCTCTCCGATTCGATTTACCCTTGCGAATTCCATGCTTCTTGACTGACCATCTCTCTCATGTTGAAGAATTCCTTGACTGACGGTGAAGGAACTTCATGCTGAGCCTTAGTCCCCAAGCGTGGTTTACATGGTTTGTTCGTAGTGGTTGTTGTCGAGCCAGATATGGAATATCTTGGACATTATTTCATCATTGTGGGAGTCGTGCATGTGACACTGGAGTTGGAGTTGACGGACGCGCAGGATGTTATATCTCGGTGGTTTTCCTCTTACTGCTTCAGGGAAATGCTTACAAAAGGCTGAAGGTTGTATCGCCTGTTGGTGAGATATATGCCCCTACAAACATTATGAGGCTCTTCATTACCGGCAGGCCTGGTTCTTTCTATCAGGGCATATGTTGTTGTAGATGAGCGTTCAACAACTCCAGAGGATGACCAAAAGCGCGGATTCTCCAACATAGCATGATAGACATGTACCACTTCTCGATAAAGTGACTCGCCGGATCTTGTTCGACCACCTCGTCTCGATAGAGTGACTCACTCGGATCTTGCTCGATATGACGCGTGGACATCGTTATCTTCTTGAGCCTTCTCCCTTGAGGTATCGGCTCCAGTGGAAGATTGCCGTCATAGAGAATTGATACGTTGCACCGGCCTTCTTTAAACCAAATGGCAGTATGGTATAATAAAAATTTCTGAGAGGAGTTCGAAAAGCTATCTTACTTGCATCATGCTTGTACATCCTTATCTGGTTGTAGCCGCTACATCCATCCATGGAGGAGAACATGCCGTGTCCGCTGGTTGCATCTACTAACATGTCAATGTTAGGTAGAGGAGGATCATTTTTGGAGCAAAGACTGTTCAAGTCTCGAAGTCTACGCAAAGACTTTGATTTATCCATTTTCCTCGTGTCTCGAACTACAACCGTTTAACCGACTTGGATCCAGGTATGACATGTAGATGATGGGTGACCAATTTTCATCTAAATCCGGCATTTCTTCATATCTCCAAGCGAATATGTCCTGGTACTCTTTGAGAAGTTACACGAGCTTCGTGCGTTTATCCGTACACAAGGTTGAGCTAATGGAGATAGGCCTAGGATATTCCTCAACGATTTCAATCTCATCAGTTGTGGATTTGGTGCCATCTTGCAGCTGTTGTGGAGCATCTAGCACTTGTTCTTGTGGTTCGTTCTTTGTTGTAGCATTCCATTGGGTGGAGAGACCGGGTAACAGTCTCCCCGCTAATTGATAATGGCGGTGTCGGTATACCGTTTTCCCTTTCTGGTCACGACTCGCCACAAAATTTCGTTCCCTCTTCGTGTGAACGTGGGTCGTGGCTTCACAGGATGGAGAAGAATGCTTCGTCAACAAAGATGCATCGTGGGTTTTAGCCCTCAATGATGCAAGCCGGTCTTCTTTCTGAATTGACGCCCACGTGGGGAGTGGGACGCAACGAACTTGTTCGATTCTTTCCATGAGCTTCTCCCGTATGTGCTGGTTTGGTTTCCCTCGAAGTACGTCATTGTGGTAGGCTTCCATACGACCTTGCCTTGGAGAACCTTGGATGTACTGAGAGTCTTGAGAGTAATCACATTCGAAGACGCTCCTATGTAGATAAGGGCCGTCTTGAACTCTGAATCCTTGATGCGTGCGGTGACATGTAGGGCACGATCGTGACCTTCCTCTGGTTAATTGCAGCAAAACATCTCAGCGCGCTGATTCTTCGAGAGGTGTGAAAGTTCGCATAAACTTTCCACTAGAGAAACCGCTTCTCGATCCACCGGCCTCTGGTTCATAGTGAAACTATTGACTTGATGAGGATCAGTCCCCAGTGTAGGAGTCTCCATGACAGGACCGCTAATATCTGATGTCGCTTCTTTGATCAGGTCCATGGAGGTCCGCGCCGCTGAAGTACCTTCTCCGGTGCGTTGAATGTGTTCCTTTTTTGCTCCAGGGGCTGTCGCGGCTCTTGTGGCAATCGATCAGTTAATGTCTTAAGAAAAGTGAGTACCTCTTTCTAAGTTGCGGCCACATCCGTTTGAGTCTTAGCAAGAACTTACTGCTTCTCCATCAAGTCTGCAATAGTAATGGGGGATGGTCCTCCTCTCGTCCCTCCGGCTCCTCGTCCTGATGAAGGAGTGGAAGTTGTTGCTCTGGTGACTACCAGAGTTGTTACACTTGATGATATGCCGGGATTTGCGGCTGCTCTGGCTCTGGTGATGATGCGTGTCGTAACCACAACAAATTAATTAATACTTTACTACCTAATTAACGAGTAATATAGGGTAGTCAAGGTCGATCCCACGAGGAGCACGAGATTCTAGTTGTAAAAATTGTCACGAAAGGGGGGTGTAAAAAGCAAAAGAAAATAAACAAAGCAATTAAAAGATAAAGTTGAAAGCAATAAGAGAGACAAGATCAAAGAATCCTTCTTCGTTACGAAACAATGAATCAAGTTATGTTCTTTTCTACTTGTTATTAGTCACGTGATTATCACCAACCGTAGGATAGCAAGTCCGCTTAGCTAGCCCCAAAATCCCTAATTTCACCGAGTAACAGTCCGCTTAGTTATCGATTCTATTCAAAAGAACCACCCCGAGGTTCGCTTACAAGATGTAATTCCCGAATGCATTAAGATTTATGAATTTAGGTTTAGTACTAGTAGTTAAACTCGGTTCGCTTGGTTCACTTTCTAGCGTTGTTTCTACACACAATTGCTCCACGGAATCCCTCCGCAAGGTCTCGTGTTTGCTACTTATGTAAAGAGTCAAGAAACGATTACTTATCCCCTAACTTTCACTAGCTTTAGATCAAATTAACAAATCAATTTAGTTGGCCACCTAAACAATCTATCAATCAATCATGAATGTCTTTAAGATCATTCCTATTAGTAAAAACAAACGATAATCATGTGAAAAACTTCAAGATAGAATTAAAAACAAAAACTCAAATCATATTAAGAACTAGGAATTCATCCTCAATCAATAAAATTAGCTACTCATGTTAAAGAGTTCACACAAAGAATAAGAAAAGAAAAGTGTTGTGTGTAGAGAGGTGTGTAAAAGATATAGAGAACTTCTCTATTTATAGGCTTCAATATTCTCCAACTCTTCCAAGGATTAGAATCCTTTTCCTTTAGCAATTCAACTTCCAAATTCAAGTCTTTCTCAACTCTTCATCTTCTCTTTCCAAATTTGAGCCAAATTCTCCATCCAATTCCTAGTCCGAGTCTTCACACCCATGAGAGAAATCCATAGAAAATTCGGAATTTTTGCTCACTAGGAAAATCTGGGATTGTGGCCGGAATCCGGCACGGGGTCGTCGGAAATTTATTCGGCAGTGGAATATTCGACGGAATATTCCGTCAGTCCACCGTTAGGACTAACGGTCAAACGAGTCAAACTGTTAGTCAACGGTTAGTCAAGGGAGTCAAGTCAGATACCATAGTCAGCAACGAGTCAGCTGAATGATCTTACTCGTTCTAACTCAAATGAGTCAAGTATTGGAGCGGTCATCGGATTCGCTCGGATCGGTCACCGCCGGCTCCGAGTTAACTCGCTGGAATAGCAATTTTGGCAGAACCTCCTCGTTTCGGGGCTTGCTCTGAGCCAATTTTTAGGCCGATCTAAGGTCTTCAATTCTGTAACAATTCATTCCCTAAAACATTCATCTATAACCCCTTTTTAATGAGCATCGACAAGCTTCGAGTCATCACTGAGACTCATTCTCGGCTCATCATAAACCCAAAGAACACCAATTCTTTGCTTATCACCATAATTCCACCTTCTTGTTCTTGTAACAATGGCATCTACTTTCTCAATCTCGGTCACTTCACAAAGAAGCAACATCAATTCATTTTTCAATTTTCCGAACCCTTGAATCAAACCCATCTTCTCATTCGAACTCAATTCTCCCCGTTCGTTCATTGACTGCATTTCTATCTGGTTGGAACCAACAAGACGGCATCAAATTTAGTTCCACCATAAACCTAATTGCATCGAGAATCCCATCTTTTCATTCTTGCTTCTCATCCCATCAATAGCCACCATCACCGCCAACACAAACCAGATCCAAAGCTCATTTGATTCTTCTTCTAATTCAACCATAGGAATTCTCGATTCGAACCCATCTTTCTCCATCGATTTCTCGACCAACAAGCAGACATCATACCCATCTTTGTATCCGAGCTTCTCTAATTCTCGCTCTTCTCTCGAATCAATTGAAAAGATCGATTCTCGGCTCGACCACGAGACCCATCTCATTTGAACTCTAATCGATCCACCCGTCATCGATCTCGGCCTTTCTTCTCTCGGTTCTCAACAACAGCCAGAACACGCTCTTAATTTCGTGCGAAGGAAATATGATTGAGAGAAGAGAAAGACCCTCTTCTCAATTTATGAAATAGGGTTATAAACTGGGTTTGGATCCGGGTAGTTTATGGGCCGCACATTGACATCCCAAGCCAGCTTACATAGGTGCCTTTAACATTTGAATGGGCTTCCCCTTATCGTTAGCTGAACTGTCTTTAGTGCTCCTCCAAAGAAAGTTGCCCCCTAACCATTACTGGGCTCCGGATAGTGTTCGCCCATGAATGACTATTTTGCCCTTTTGGCTCAATTAGAGCGATTCCTTCTTCTTTTCCTCCGTGTGACTCCAAAGTAGCTACAAAACTCAAAACAAGCGTAAAATACATAATTCACACAAAAAAAATAGCAAAGAAAGCATAAACTCTAGATAGTAAATACGGTGTATTCTACACCTATCAAATTCCCCCACACTTAGACTTTGCTAGTCCTCGAGCAAATCAAACTAAAAACTCACAACTTCAAAGCGTTCAAGCGTCCCAAGCATCCAAAAAGCTATGAGGACATAGAGTTTCTGCATGCTAGTAATAAGAAGTTAGAAATACTAAAGAACATATTCTCATTCTTAAATGTTGAGTGAGAAATAACCACACCATAATGAGAGAATGCGTGTTTGAGAAACGATCAATAAACATTTCGCCTCGACTTCTGCCTCACCATATAGGATTTTATGATAATTGCACTCAAAAAGACAGCTTTTTTATGGTTCTCACATGTGTGCAGGTAGGAATGAAGAAAGAAATCCTGCGACACGTTGAATGGTGGGAAGGATAACTTCCGAAATTTTGAAAAACCCACATCTCTTAATATTTTGAAAAACCATTTTTCTGACGATCTCTAAGAAAGGAAATCAACCATATATTATTGAGGATGAGATTACTTACTCACCTTCACATCCGATCGCCAATTATGATAACACCACTCTCACGGCATCCAATAGAAACGTCTTCCGCTCCTCGTCTTCATGGTCTTCGTCTTCGGTTTCAACTATTGATGATAAACCCTCGAATTTCATAAATCCTTGACAATTTGTAACTCTTTTACCTTAAAACCTTGTCGCTTGAAACTTCCTTATAGATTTTCCTTCCCCACGGCTTATAAAAACAAAACAAATATTTTTTTTTTTTTTTTTTTTTTTTTTTTTTTTTTTTTTTTTTTTTTTTTTTTTTTTTTTTTTTTTTTTGAAAACAAGATAAATTAAATACAAAATAAACCACGGCCGTGGAAGAAGTATTTTACCACTTGATTCTTCACAACTTGTATCGTCTTTGAAATCATAAACTTTCAAAAATTCTCACCTTTTAATTTTCTTCGCTTTCATGAATAAGTCTTCATACTTGGATATAAAATTACCTCATTGTATTGTAAGTCCTCAACATATATGTGAAATCCGCTCATTTGTATGTTGCTTTACTTGAATTTGAAATTTGCTCTTTTTTCTTGTTCCGTTGCTTGTAAACCTTAAACTTTTCCAACTTTCCTTGTAGATTTTGATGTCGCTCCTTGTTGATGATGAATGTGTTTCTATGGATCCGTTGTTGTCGTGAGAGAGAATGGTGCTAACTGCAAATCGAACTACAAGAAGGAGGCTTTCATCTATAGACGTCACCCTCATGATTGACAAAAATTAGCACTCAAGAGATCAAAGAGTAGTGCTTCTATTGGTGGGAGGTTGGGTAGCTCACCATTCTACCCGGAATTAACTTACGGTGACACACACTCAAAAGAAGCTCTTTAGTAGATGGAAAATTTCTGGTCGGTGCCTCTCATGATATGAATACGGGTAGTCTCCACTAATGATTGATCAGCAACTCTAATAATGCCCTTCTCCCTGCACCAAATTCGCATCAGGCATGATTAAATCCATTATTTAACACTCTAACAAACAAGAAATCCGAATGTAGTTCTCTAACACTTCCAAGTTCAATTATGTCGGTCAAAATCTCTATGTAAACATACCTAGAAGTATGCTAGTGACTCTAAAATCTTTAAAAGTTGGAGTTTTAAAGTAAAACCTTTTTTTTTTTTTTTTAATTTTTTTAATTTTTTTTTGTAATTTTTGTTTTAAAAACATGCTTAACCACTCCCCCACACTTAAACCTTACATTGTCCTCAATGTAATTGAATCCTCCTAGTAAAGTCAAGGTGGGAAATTTTAACATGATAAGAAACAAGAAAAAGAAATAACAAAAAGCAAAAGGATAAGAAATACAAAACCGATGGGTTGCCTCCCATTAAGCGCTTGTTTTAAAGTCGACGGCCCGACTTAGCTCTTGCAAGATTCATTAGCCCGGATCAATCTCTTTTTACGGGAAAACATGATTTCACATCACTAGGGTATCGCGTTGTCTCAAAGATATTGAAGTGGATGAGTGTACCATCAAACTCCATAGTCAAGGTGCCATTTTGGACATCAATCTTTGTTCGGCGGTGCTTAAGAATGGTCTACCCAAAAGCAAAGGTGTAGACTTGGAAGAATTCTCATCATTCATGTCTAAGACATAGAAATCGGCCGGAAATACAAGCTTATTAACCTGCACCAAAACATTCTCAACAATCCCTTTCGGGTAAACATTAGATCGGTTAGCAAGTTCAAGAACTACCCCGGTCTCTTTAAGAGGACCGAGATTCAAAGAATCATAAATCGAGGAAGGCATAACATTAACCGATGCTCCCAAATCTAGCAAAGCTCGAGTAAACCTTGTTTTACCAATTGTGCAAGGTATATTGAAACTACCGGGGTCCTTTAATTTTGGTGGGAGTTTCTTGAGAATAAACGCCGAAGCATTCTCCCCCACACTCATGACTTCATTCCCTTTCAACCTTTTCTTCTTCATGCACAACTCCTGTAAGAACTTTGCACAACGAGGAATTTGACGAATAGCTTCTATGATTGGAATATTGACTTGTACTTTCTTAAAGATCTCCCAAATATCCATGTATTCCAAGTCTTTCTTTGATTTAGCAAATCGGCTAGGGAACGGGGGTGGAGTTGTGAAAGTAGGAACCGTCTCCTCGGGTTGGTTGGTTGGAGATGTTTTCTCCTTTGGTGCGGTTTCAATTTCCTCTTTCTCATCATACACCTTATCTTGTTGATTTGGTTGCTCCACTTGTTTCCCACTCCTCAAAGTAATCGCATTAACGCTCTCTCTTGGATTAACAAATGGTTGTGAAGGAAGTTTTGTGGACGCTTGCGCTTTCAATAAGTTCACATCGGTCGCTAATTGCCCCACTTGAATTTGTAACTCCTTGATTGCCGAATCGGTCTTTTGTTGATTTTGTTGAAACATTGACGTAATACTTTGCATCATGACATTAAGCTTATCATCTATCGAAGATCCATGTTCCTTCACTTGAGGTTGGAATTGTTGTTGAGGTTGGAAACGTGATTGTTGGAAACCTCCTTGTTGCTCATATGGATTAGGAGCCGCCGCTTGCTTATTTGCATAGCTAAAGTTAGGATGATCCTTCCACCCGGGATTGTAAGTATTCGAGTATGGATCGTACCTTGGCCTTTGATTCGGATATAAAGCATTCACTTGTTCGGTCTCATTATCCGGAATAATCACCGCGGCAATCCTTTGCATCATTATCTCCATGTTACTCATTCTTTGATCAAGATGTGATGATGAATCACTAACTTCATGCACTCGCCTAACCATGGGTTCATCTCTTGTGTAGAATTGTTGCGAGTTTGCCGCCATGCTTTCAATCAACTCGGTGGCTTGGGTCACCGTCTTGTTCATTAATGCACCACCACCCGCGGCGTCAAGAAGAGACCTATCACTTGGGTGAAGAGCTTCATAGAAGTATTGGAGTATCATAACATCACTAAATTGATGGTGTGGACAGCTTGCCACCAACCTCTTGTAACGCTCCCAACATTCATACAATGATTCTCCCACTTGTTGTTTCAATCCACAAATCTCTTGCGAATTTGAGTAGCTTTGGATGCGGGAAAATATCTCTCGAGGAAAAGTTTCTTCATCCCATTCCATGTTGTGATACTTAGGAAGGCAAATAATATAACCATTCCTTCGCATTACCCGCCAAAGAAAACGGAAAGCTTTCAACATTGCTCCATCCGCATTAGTCTCCGGTGGAAGCATAGCCATAACTATGGTGTAGAAGTCCATAAGATGTTTGTTTGGGTCCTCATTCACCATGCCATGGAACTTTGGTAACTCTCTAATCAACCCCGGCTTGATCTCGAAGGTTGAATTAGTTTGGATACACCATTGTTGTGTATCAAGCTTGTGAGAAGCTAGGTCCTTTAGTGTACGATCAGCCATTGTTTCTTCCTCTTTGTCCGAATCACTTGATGAAGAAGGAGAAAGTGGAGTGTTAATCGCACAAATGAAATCCTTAAGTTGAGTTAGGATCGAAGACGTATTGGACTCGGTCTGCCCTCTTTAAGCATTCACCAAAGGTATAGCACCTGAAATAAGATTCTCGAAAACTAAGTTAGATACGGTATAGAATCTAACAAAGCAAGAATAAAGCAAAAAGAAAAAACAACTAAAAATCGCCCGTTGCTCCCCGGCAACGGCGCCAAAATTTGATGCGTGTCGTAACCACAACAAATTAATTAATACTTTACTACCTAATTAACGAGTAATATAGGGTAGTCAAGGTCGATCCCACGAGGAGCACGAGATTCTAGTTGTAAAAATTGTCATGAAAGGGGGGTGTAAAAAGCAAAAGAAAATAAACAAAGCAATTAAAAGATAAAGTTGAAAGCAATAAGAGAGACAAGATCAAAGAATCCTTCTTCGTTACGAAACAATGAATCAAGTTATGTTCTTTTCTACTTGTTATTAGTCACAGATTATCACCAACCGTAGGATAGCAGGTCCGCTTAGCTAGCCCCAAAATCCCTAATTTCACTGAGTAACAGTCCGCTTAGTTATCGATTCTATTCAAAAGAACCACCCCGAGGTTCGCTTACAAGATGTAATTCCTCTGAATGCATTAAGATTTATGAATTTAGGTTTAGTACTAGTAGTTAAACTCGGTTCGCTTGGTTCACTTTCTAGCGTTGTTTCTACACACAATTGCTCCACGGAATCCCTCCGCAAGGTCTCGTGTTTGCTACTTATGTAAAGAGTCAAGAAACGATTACTTATCCCCTAACTTTCACTAGCTTTAGATCAAATTAACAAATCAATTTAGTTGGCCACCTAAACAATCTATCAATCAATCATGAATGTCTTTAAGATCATTCCTATTAGTAAAAACAAACGATAATCATGTGAAAAACTTCAAGATAGAATTAAAAACAAAAACTCAAATCATATTAAGAACTAGGAATTCATCCTCAATCAATAAAATTAGCTACTCATGTTAAAGAGTTCACACAAAGAATAAGAAAAGAAAAGTGTTGTGTGTAGAGAGGTGTGTAAAAGATATAGAGAACTTCTCTATTTATAGGCTTCAATATTCTCCAACTCTTCCAAGGATTAGAATCCTTTTCCTTTAGCAATTCAACTTCCAAATTCAAGTCTTTCTCAACTCTTCATCTTCTCTTTCCAAATTTGAGCCAAATTCTCCATCCAATTCCTAGTCCGAGTCTTCACACCCATGAGAGAAATCCATAGAAAATTCTGGAATTTTTGCTCGCCGGAAAACTGGGATTGTGGCCGGAATCCGGCCGCCGGTCGTCGGAAATTTACTGCCGGGCACTGGAATCTTCGGCGGAATATTCCGTCAGTCCACCGTTAGGACTAACGGTCAAAAGAGTCAAACTGTTAGTCAACAGTTAGTCAAGGGAGTCAAGTCAGATACCATAGTCAGCAACGAGTCAGCTGAATGATCTTACTCGTTCTAACTCAAATGAGTCAAGTATTGGAGCGGTCATCGGATTCGCTCGGATCGGTCACCGCCGGCTCCGAGTTAACTCGCTGGAATAGCAATTTCGGCAGAACCTCCCCTGTTTCTGGGGCTTGCTCAGGCCAATTTTTAGGCCGATCTAAGGTCTTCAATTCCTGTAACAATTCATTCCCTAAAACATTCATCTATAACCCCTTTTTAATGAGCATCGACAAGCTTCGAGTCATCACAGACTCATTCTCAGCTCATCATAAACCCAGCAACACCAATTCTTTGCTTATCACCATAATTCCACCTTCTTGTTCTTGTAACAGCGGCATCTACTTCTCTCGAATCTCGGTCACTTCACAAAGAAAGCAACATCAATTCATTTTTCAATTTTCCGAACCCTTGAATCAAACCCATCTTCTCATTCGAACTCAATTCTCCCTGTTCGTTCATTGACTCATTCTCTATCCGGTTGGAACCAACAAGACTGCATCAAATTTAGTTCCACCATAAACCCAATTGCATCGAGAATCCCATCTTTTCATTCTTGCTTCTCATCCCATCAATAGCCACCATCATGCCAACACAAACCGGATCCAAAGCTCATTTGATTCTTCTTCTAATTCAACCATAGGAATTCTCGGATTCGAACCCATCTTTCTCCATCGATTTCTCGACCAACAGCAAAGATCATACCCATCTTTGTATCTCGAGCTTCTCGATTCTCGCTCTTCTCTGAATCAATTGCAAGATCGATTCTCGGCTCGACCACAGACCCATCTCATTTGAACTCTAATCGATCCACCAGCGTCATCGATCTCGGCCTTTCTTCTCTCGGTTCTCTCAACAGCGGCCACGCTGCTCTTAATTCAAAGCGAAGGAAAAATGATTGAGAGAAGAGAAAGACCCTCTTCTCAATTTATGAAATAGGGTTATAAAGCGGGTTTGGATCCGGGTAGTTTATGGGCCGCACATTGACATCCCAAGCCGACTTACATAGGTGCCTTTAACATTTGAATGGGCTTCCCTTATCGTTATGAACTGTCTTTAGTGCTCCTCCAAAGAAAGTTGCCCCCTAACCATTACTGGGCTCCGGATAGTGTTCGCCCATGAATGACTATTTTGCCCTTTTGGCTCAATTAGAGCGATTCCTTCTTCTTTTCCTCCGTGTGACTCCAAAGTAGCTACAAAACTCAAAACAAGCGTAAAATACATAATTCACACAAAAAAAATAGCAAAGAAAGCATAAACTCTAGATAGTAAATACGGTGTATTCTACACCTATCAGGTGATGGGAGGTGTTACACTTACTGGAACATCTCCTGCTACGCTGGCACTGGTGGTAGAAGTGACGGCTCCATAAGATGTATTGACCATGGTAGCTCCACTGACAGGTACATCGGCACCGGGAGTGTTATCCACACTAGCTCCATCAGAATTGATTGCTAATCGAGACCTGAGTTCTACCATCTTGAAATGGATTGATGATTGAATTGGTCCTAAGATCTACCCTTTTTAAAATTGATAAAATTGAATCGGATTTTGAAGAAATTGACTTTACAACCGAGAGATTAACCTCCATTTGTGGTCGCCAATTGTTTATGGGTGAAAACTATTTCTGCCGGTTTTGATAATTTTGGATGTGTGGATGAGAAATGAGTATAAACCTTAAACAAATGCACTGCGCGGTGAGTGCTTGTAGATTCGAGAGATCAATCTGTGCAAGTCCGGCCTAAACCAAGAAATGGCCGTTCCAGACTTGTTTCGGTCACAAAGTGAATGAGATGGGGTTGATCTTAGGGAGGGAAGCGAAGAAGGTGCTGAGAATGTGAAGGTGTTGGCTATAAATGACTTGTATCAGAAAGCTGAACTGGCTTGCAAGGTGTAAGCTATCAGTTCCGGTGTTTGAATACGATCAACACTTGCCTCTGTTGTCTGGACTTGCTCTTGTTTCTCTGTGTCTGGAAAATAGGGAGGAGAACCTATTTATACAAGTCTTTTAGCCTAACCTTCGTATCTCGTGGGAAGTGGAGAAAGTGGAGTGATGGAGTAGTGGAGTCGTGTGTTAGTGTCACACGACCAGTGTTGCCCACTTCTCCCATCATCACTAACCGTCCATGACTTCCTGACACGTTCTTGTGATGGCGCATTGCGCGCTGCACGCTGTAAACCGCCAGACCAATACCCCAGTATGTATCCCCCAGTCTGTGACATGATTGATGTCTCGAGTGTGTGGATCGTGGAACCCACAGAAAGTTGCATGTAATGCTAAATTGAATAACTGCCGGAGGTCGATACTTGTGAAGTATCATGTGTATTCTATGCAGGTACTGCATCACGGTGTGGTAGAGTGATGGGTGGTGATCACCAAGACGCCTTACTGACCAATTAACTCCTGACCAGGGTTGTATAACCAAGCCGGTGAAGTTGGACGGACGAGATGATCTTTGAGACACTCATCTGCGACCGTTGATGAAATTAGGGTTTTAGAGGAGGTGCGCAAGCATCCCTCTTCAGCTTGGGTCGAATCCAAGCTTGGGATACGATTTTGGCCAGGCCGATCGTACATGCGTGTAGACGTCATGACGGTGTAGGCGCCTATACCCCATTACCTCACGAAAGTATGATCTGGGCCACTCAATTCGTCCGGTGAAGTTGAGTGGTCGAGATCAATTTGTGACAGAAAACTAGTGCCGCAAGAGCCGCACATCATGCCATTTTCAGGCGCGCGTTCCAAGACAAACAATTCTTGGTCGGTCTTGGCCGATCGGTCTGGAGTGTAGGTGATAGGCTGGTGTTCACGCCTATACCTGACTGTCCCATGAAAACGTGATCTAAGCCACTCAAATCGTCCGGTGAAGTTGAGTGGTCGAGATCAGTTTGCAGTTTGGGAAGTGTGACCACGCTAGTTTGGACGTGCGTTTTGGGATAGCCAGGCATGATATGCCATGGCCGATCAGGTGAGGGGATAGACGGGCCCACGGTGGTCATGCTGGTATGGTCGGACCTGCTTAATCTAATATGGGACCCTTTATTCGTGCCGGAGAAGATGGACGCTCGTGATGCTCGAAACCCTAATTTTGGCTTTCACGGCCGTGTAACCATGCTCTGTTCGGGCGCACAAATTGGGATGACCAACCATGGTTGGTCCTGACCGATTGGTCAGGTATGTAGGCGGGCCCTCGGTGATTGTGTTGACATGCTCTGGGCCCTTTGAATCTACATCTACACCCTCCATCTATACTTGCGAAGATGGATGGTTGAGACTATTTTGCGACACATGTAATATTCCGCAAACCCTAATTTAGGGTTTTCCGTCCATACCGCTCTGGTTTGGACGTTTTGGCAAGCTATGCCAATCTTTTGGGGAGGCCGACCATGCGGGGTCCGCGTTGGTTCGGCAGCGAATATTCCATACCTGCTTGGGGGTTATGGAATTGATCCGGGTCATCCAATCATCTTTGGTGAGGTTGGATGAACGAGATCATATCCAGATCGATACGGACAGTCAGGATGCTCAATCGGGCTAGTATAACACACCGAGAGTTCTCAATCGGGCTAGTATAACACTCCGAGAGTTGCGGCACTGACGGGTATTTCGTACATGCTTTCATTATAATGCTTGGAGGTTCGTGTTTCTCTGCCGAGAGCAACACTCGGTCGTCATGCCGCACCGATAATGAGTACATGAAATACAAGGCTGCTCACGCATTAATTAATAATGCTATAAATTCATTGTGGTATATGGGATTGTTGCTACATGCTCCAACCTCGGATGAATTTCATGTATTTAATTCACAGAATGGGATTGTTGCCACATGCTCCATTCTAGGTGAATTAGTAAAGTGATGAAGTATTCAACACTTAATGGCTTTATCTTTTACAAGATGTTAGCGCATAATTTTCTGGTTTTTTACAATTTTAACCTTAAATGAAAATCCACCATCAACAGGGGGTACCTGCAAAAAAAACCCTATGATGCTTAAGTTAGACAGAGTTTTTCACAGGAGTTTTTGTGGAGAAAATTGCTTACCTTTTTGGGTTGTGAACCCCCCTATTTATATGGTGCGAATTAGGCCCTTAACTTAATTTCGAGATAGGAATAAATTATATTAATTCCCCTGCATGCCTCCCTGCAGTAATTTCCCTGCATGCCTCCCTGGCATAAATTGTATTGACTCCCCCTGCATGTTTCCAGAATCTTCCTCTAGGGTTATGGGATTAACCAAGGATGACGTGGCAAGTTGCTGACGTGGAAGTTGCTGATTGGACATGCCTGCTGACGTGGCATTGCTAACGTGATAGTAGAGATGTGGCTGTTGCTAGCCTAATTTGGATATATGCACATGGGCTTATATGTATAGTGTTTGTGAGGCCCAGTTTGCCATACTTGGCTAACTAGATAAGCATATTAGGCCCAATGAACCATATTTAGCTTAAGAGATGAGCTTTCTAGGCCTAAGTAAGCCCATTTTTTGGTGTGAAATATTAGGGTACAAACATAGGTGTTGTCAGGTTGTCCTATTCTCTCCTGGCCCATTTTCCTGCTTTGTTGTAAACTTCTTCAAGATAAGACATGATTGATCAAGTGAAGGGATCCCTGATCTTACCCTGTAACAGAGCGTTTTTGAAGATAACACATGGAAATTTCTCTTGTGTCTTCTCAGTAGGTGCTGATGTCTTATCACTAGGTGCTGATACAGCTTTAAACCTTTCGATAAATTCTTTGAAGCTTTTATCTTCCAGTTGGGTCACTCTGAAACACCTTCAAGCACATCAGCTTTTCAAATGTTGCAGGAGTAATTTTGTATGAACAATTCTTTAATGTTCTGGAACATTTGTACTGAGTTTGAAAGTAAACATCGGGACCAAGTTAAGACATCATCTGCTAGACTGCTCAGGAAAATACGTGTCATGATCAGAGTGTTTTCGAGATACAGAGTCATTTGTTGTGCATAGTGTAACACGTGCTCGTTTGGTATGTATCTTCTTTGAGGCACATAAAGTTATGTAGCTTATAATCCCTTACTTCTTTTGAGAGTGGGTCATCTTTGAAAATATAAGTAAGGTCAGCCTTAGGCTTTTTGATCAACGATTTGAATATGTCTTCTTGTTCCTTTAACAGTCAACTGACTCTTGGACTGTGTTTAAAGTAACAATTTGACTTGGCTCCGAAATTTCATCGCCGGAAGTAGATAAGTACTGATTGGCCATCGAGTTGTAGTTTCTGAATTGTTGTCTCAGTTATTCTTGTTGGTTGTTCAGTGAAGATGTAGCTAGTTGTGGAGATATGTTTACGGCTGGAGATGGTTGAGTTATAGTAATAGCTGGAGCATCTGTAGTCGATGCTGTCGGAGTCTTTTGATTGGCTGTTTCAGTCAAAGTTGAGATCGACTTTAACATCTCTTGAAACATGTCGTACGGTATTAGCAAAATTAGCGGAGCTTGTGGGAGATTTACTCTCTCTTGTTGTGGTGTAACCATTGGCCCAACCAAAATAACAACCGGATAATCATATGGTCCTAAGACAGTTGACGGCGTGATGGGTGTTTCACATCTAGGTGTTCTTCTCTCAGGTCGGGGTCGAGCTAGCGAGTTTACTCGACATGTTGGGGATTTTTTGGATAACTGGAGTTGTCACCTCTTGGATGACTGGAGATGTAGAGGTAGTTGCTCCACCTGGTGAGTTTACTACACAAGATGATAAAAGCACGTGAAGTTTCAGATCTGACGGTTGGTAATCGATCTTTTAGATTTGAGATTATTTTTTCTTTCCGAAAAGAGAAATATTCACAAATAAAGCATGTCCATATCAAAGAATCATGCAAATTTTATGCTTTTTGAGTTCAGATAGTTGATATTTCACCAGATTTAGACGATAAAATATGTTGTTTCTATATAAGCTTCGAATTTCTTCTTTTAGAAAAAATCTTGCTAATCAGATTCGTAAACTTCTACATCCGGAATATTTATTAAAGCTATGTCAGTTAAATTTATGACAGATAAATATGTTATGCTTAAGAGATGCATGATTAATTAATCAACTCAGATCTATATGATTAACATGTAAGATAATAATAATAAAGATTAGATCGATGAAGATCTGCTAGAGATATGCTATAAATATTAACATAATTTCATGAAATTTCAAGCTAGAAAAGATAATTATACGAGATATTAAGCATTCAAGATGTTAAATAACGATATTATAAAGATAAAGATAATAATTATCATCAGATTTAGCTAATTAATGCTCTGATTTGAGATAAAAATGAAATGCAGATAGATCTATGAGAATCTGAGGCAGATCGAGATGAGATATGCTTAATGCAAATGATGTTAAGATGATTTTAAGAGATAAAAATATATATAAAGACCTTTTGTATTTCTTTCTTTTAGACTTATCTTGTCGGTCTTCTAATCATGCTCTCTAGACTTGTAATGGTGCAGCTTACAACATAGCTAACATTCTGCTAGGACCGGGAAATCCTCTTTTGTTTTTTTGGAAAAACATCCCAGCTGACATATTAAATCTAGTTGGGGATGATTTTAATGGTTGTAATTGTACTTAATACCTACGAAGTCTTGTTTGCACAAAGAAAAAATCACCTAGGAATTATATGTATACCTCTTTTTTAGTTTCATTTCGATCAGTATCATGATCTTTGTCTTAATTATTACTTGAATTTTTGTAAACCACGTGAAACTTTTATGGGAATTTTGATAAAATACACCCTGTGAGATTAGCAATTATAAAAGCACACCCATTCTTTTTTATAATTTCTAAAATACACCCAGTTTCACTTTTCCATCCCGTTTTTTTAATAAATGGCTAACGATTGTTAAGTATCGAGTTGTCATTAAATCAGATGGAATTGACTGAGTTGACCAGGCTATTGATTGTCTGAAATACCCCTGACCGGTTAAGATCGGTCCGAGTTGAACTAAGTGATCTACCTGCATCCTTAAATTGTGCACCAGAAAAACACAGTGAGAAATTTCAGAGAAAAAAAGAAAAAGATGAATATACAAATTACAAACTGGAATTGGTAAAATAATTACAAAACAATAGAAATGCCTATGTTGTATCGTTCTTCATATTCTTGCTCATAAAACATAAAAAAATTGAGCGAAACTAAGAGAAGAATGAATGATAAGATTAATGAATAGTTGATTTTTGACCATCTTTACTGAATTTTCCTACGTTATAGATTCGTTCAAAGAATCCTCCACCTGCTGCATATTCCCTTACTATAGCGAGATGGGTTGGAGTTCGAATAACCTACAACGACATGAGAAAGCATAAATTGATTCAAATATACAAAGTTTTCAAAATCGAACAATCAAAAGTTAACAGATGTATTTTAGCAAATATACAAATAACGGATGTATTTCTGTAATTACTAATCCCACATGACGTATTTTATCAATTGTCCCGGCTTTTATCAACAAATTATCCTCTTATCAGCCGATCTTCCATGCACCACCAACCGTCTTCTAGGCACACAGATGACAAAGTTGATTCAACATCTTCGTTTTACAAAGTCTACCGGTTAATAACGACGTGTTTAGTCCCAATTCAAGGCTAAGTGCCAAGTCGTCCATCGAGTCCCTTTTTTTTTTTGAAGGAACAAGGGGCTTTGAAAAGCCCCTAAATTTTATTTATTGACTACCTCATTCAAATTGAGGTTTGAAGGATTACATAAAAGAGGTGGTAGATAGACACACCCTCCTGGTTGATCATGATCAATTACATCAAGAAACAGGACAACATAGATAGTACATGATTTACATTTGAAACTTAAAGAAACAAGATGTTAAAATCGAATTAAACTTCTGCAGCCCGTTGAAGGATTGGATATCCTTATAATGGTTTCAAACCAATTTGTTTCCTGATCATCATGGATATAGATGCTTCCATAAAAGGGAAGTAATACGCCCAAATTAATTTCTTCACAAACAATCTCCATATATGACAAAGTAGATCGTTTTCCTCCATAACATGCTTGATGATGATGCAAATCCACCAGAAAAACCTAATAATAAAAAAATAAGAAGACAAGTCCTGATAGTATTGTGAACCATCAAACCAATAAGAAATCATAAAAATTGTTTAAAAACAATTTCTTTTATTGGAAGATAAATCTACACAAGTAAACAAACTCGATCTTCCCGGTAGATCTGAAAAATCAAATCAAAACCGGGTAGATCAAGGATCTAAAACTTGAAGAAAGTAGTTTTTTTTTTCCTGTGTTTCCGAGAGAAAAGGGGATGGTAGTGTCTCTCAAAGTGTATCCTGAAAGTACGAGTTAAGCAACCGAGGTATGGTAGGTAATGCTAATTAAGAAAGTAGCAGTAGTTCCTGATGTGTTCCTGACGTATATTATCAACTAAAAACTCGTAAATAGAATATTGTAAATAAAGTACCTGGCTTGATTGGGGTATACCCAAACTAATTGGGGTATACCCAAATTTAAATGGACATGTGCCCTTACTAAGGGGAGGCCAAAACGTGGTAAAGTTACTTTAATACCCCTACACTAATTAACCTAAAATTAAACCCTAAACTTAAAAACTAAAAACTGATTAATCTTCCTCTAATCCTTCTTCTCAAATCCCTCTCCTCTTCTCTTTCATTCCAAAAACCTAAAATCAACCAAAATTTTCAATTTTGATTTTCTACAAAAAAATGGTTGATTCTAAACAATCCAGCAGCAAGAGAGATTCAACTGGTAACATGAAAAGATCCAAATCAGAGAGAAAAGGTAAGGGAAAGGTTGGAACGAGTAAAACCAAGAATGCAATCCTTGAAGATGCTGAAAAGAAACCTCTACAGGCGATAAGAAGATTGTAAGTGATTTATAAACTCAAACTCATTATTGTTTTGTTTTATATGATTGTTAGATTAGGTTAGAAATCGAAAATTATGATTTTCAGGTTTTTGGCCGGCAAGGTCGATAGTTGAACAACACGCCGACCATTGGTATTTTGAAAGAGCCGGCATGGTCTCAGGATGAATAACATGCCGACTTTTCATCAGAGTCATGGCGACTGTTGGACAATAACCAGGGCCGGCAGGGTATAATAACCAACCATGCCGGATTATATTTGGTCGGCGTGGTTTTAGACTTGTACCATGCCGACGTTAGGCCACAGAAACCTTAATTTCCTAAGTTATTAGTCGGCATCTTTCATAAATAGGACCATTCCGGCTGTTTATTTGTCGGCAAGGTAGTTGGTTAACACCTTCCCGACTTTACTGTAGTCGGCAGTGTAGTTGGTTAACACCTTGCCGACTATATGGTGGTCGGCACTGTTTAGTTTATCGGCCTTGCCGGCCAGTGGAAGAAGATCAACAGTGTTGTGTTGTGTTGTTTGTTTTCATATATCTTATTTGTGCATTGTTTAGGTTCCCAGAGGAAACAAAAGAAGATCTACCTTGTCTTGTTAACAATGCAGAAGAGCTATTTGAATTTTTGGACACAATTTATCCCAATTTAGAAGATCCTAAAGATGAAACTGAAGAGAATTTCCCGTTTAGAAAGTTATGTTTGATGGGTAAGGAAAATCTAGAAGAATTTCTAAGGTTTATGAACAGTCCTAGCAATCCCCTCAACTATGAAGAATGCACATCATCAGAGGAGGAAGAAGAGGAGGTTGATCCAAGAACTTTTTTCAGGGCATGTGACTTTTCTGGAGTGAACCCCTATTACAATGAGGATGGTGACTACATAGGTCCAGTGAAGGGGAAAGGAAAAGCAAAAGCCGATGCCGGTGAAAAAGCTGGTGATGGGGAGGAAGATAACAAGAATGAGAAGGATCCTTGAAATTCTTAAACTTTATTATGTTTACTTGCTTTAGAAACTTTATTGTGGTTTGAAATATTACATTATGTTTTGAACTCTTAGATTTTGGTTTTAGACTTGTTAAACTTATTTTAATTTTCAGTTTTAGTTGCTTTAGAAGTTATTATTTTGTTTATTCAGTTTTAGACAAAGTACTGGAGGCCGGCATGGTATGAAGTCTCTACCTTGCCGACCGTACTTGAGGTCGGCATGGTATGAAATCTATACCTTGCCGACCTAAATGTTAGTTGCACCTTTTAGGTACAAAGTACAACCCATTGAATGCTCAACGGCTAGAAATTTCAAAATCAAGATATTAGGTATGTTGTTATTATAAAAGCATTCCCAACTTCATCTTCAACCTTGCATAAAGAATGGAAGTTTCACCACCAAATATTTGTAGTCTTTGTACACTAAGTGGTCATTTTGCAAACGATTGTCCCTTTGAAGGAAGCAAATGCACTATTGAAGGTTGTAAGGGATTCTTATTTCTCATGAAAGCTGCAATAAGAGGTGTATATCAGCCGTATGCTTCAAAATGCACTTGTTGTGGGTTTTTCTATTAGATAGATGAGCGTCTAGCTCCGTATGAAGATGAAGTTGCTAAAATCAACCTTCTACCATGCACAAATCCATGTTGCGATGGTAAGATGAAGCTAATTACCTCTCCTAAGAAATTGGGTACCGGAAAAAGATACTATCTATATCCCAAATGTGTTAGGGTTAAGTTTTTAACGTTTGTATGATTTAATTAAGGTTTGTATCCGATGTATAGTCGGGATTGTCCTAAATTAGAATCTTGCCGGCGGCCTCATAGTTTGCATTATCCTATATTTAAAGCTTTCCGACGGTTGTTCTGTCGGCATGGATATTATAATACACCTTACCGGCTTTATAGAAAATAACATTCATGAACAATTTTTGAGGGAGTTCTTAGCCGGCATGGTTCTCCTCAATAACAATGCCGGCGCAATAAAAGCCGGCAACCTGGCAAAAGCAGGACCTTGCCGGCTTGATAGAAAAAAACATCCAGGAACAATCTTTTTAAGGGAGTTCTTAGCCGGCATGGTAAATTTCATAAACATTTCCGGCGTAGAAAGCGCCAGCATCTTGGTAAAAGCCAGACCTTGCCGGCCATATCATGCAGCTTTTTCCTGTACTGTCATGCATTGCGGCCGGTAGTCTGACGAAATAATACCATGCCGACCCTGGGAGAGCCGGCAGGGTTTGGTAATAAATATGATGCCGACCAAATGAGAATACACCCAAAAAAAACACATCCATTTCATTCATTTGTAGCACTCCAAAGTACATTACACAAAACACGCATGCGATTACAAAAGTACTCCAAAAAGTACGAATGTTTTGTCTAGTACTCCATTGTACACTACACAAAAAGCTTCTTTATTCCCTAATCATAATCACTCCTCACTCAAATCTATTGGAGGAAGTTCATTCAAATCTATTGAACCTCCTTTAGTCAAATCTACGGGACATTCCCTAGACTCATCTATAACATTCCAAAGGGCCATGTTGTCCTCATAAATTTTCATCCATTCCTTGCTCTTGTTGTTTGTGAACTTCTCCCACAAACTAAACCTACATAGAGGAGGTAATGGACATTCCTTATTGAGTTGTAGACCAATAAAATGATTTTTATCCACCAAAGCAATGACAATTCTTCTATGCTTGAGTTGGTCCACGCAAACCTCATGTTTCGGTGCAAATGCTATAGATAGTCCCTCACTAAAAAAATGTACCACGTAATTCCAAGTATCCGCTAATAGATGGCCACACTCCGGCATTCTCAACCAATGCTCCCATTTGATTGGTGCATTTCCCTCCGGGCCTTTAACACTAGTTAGCAAACCTTTGAAAGTTGCTTCTTTCTCCTCCATGGAACCTTCTAGCATCATTGATATATGGAACTCCTTGTCGTTTTCTAGTCGAGCGTCCATCTTCTTTCTAATGTATCGGCATTGGGTGAGATTTTCTTCAACCGTTCCACTTAGGTGTCCCAATTGTTGCGAGATAACGTGAAACCCACAATTTCCATCTTTCGGAACATCGTCGGTACCAATCACGAAATATTGAATAATTGGAGGGAGTTGATTGCAATATTTTTGCAACATAGGTTGTACTACCTTCTTTGGACGACCTTTTTTATTCGCAACATCTCCTTGGCTTGCTTGACTCTCAAGAGGTAGAGTTCCATTTGTATTCAATTTAAAGACGGTTGGTGTAGTTAAATCCTTCTTTGGCCGACCCCTTTTCTTTCCAACAAATTCCACACTTGCTTGACTCTCAAGAGGTAGAGTGCCATTTGTATTCAAGTTAGAGACCGTTGGTGTAGTTGCATCCTTCCTTGGACGACCTCTTTTCTTTTTAGCGGGCTCCTCCTTGTATTGCGCCTCGGTATAAACGTGTCCGGATGGATCGCACTTTGTACTCAAATGCTCTTTAATGTTTTCCCTTTTGGATTGATCACTATTTCTACTTAAAAACTCTTTGATTTGTTCTCTTTCGGATTGATCTTGATCGCAATTTGTACTAAAAAACTCTTTGATTTGTTCTCTTTCTTCTGCCCTCGTCTTTTTGGTAGTTGGTCTACCATTAGGATCTTGTTTCTATGGTTCTTCAAGTTCTTCCATAAAAGGGTAAACAATCGGCATCAACTTGTGCTTCATAGTTTGTTTGTCCAACCTATTCATCTTGGGGAACTTTTCAATGATTATTCTTCCAAGTTCCATGTCGCAAACTCTTCACCGGGATCTTCTCTTGGAGTCGGTTTGAAAGATAATTGCTTCCAATAAGGATCGATATCATCAAGAGGAATGGGAGTTTTATACCTACCAAGCATATGACGACATGGAAATCCGATAGCCTTCATTATCCTACACTTACAAGGAGTGTTCTGGTCATCATACTTTTTATACTTTTTAAACAATGCGAGATGTTTCATCGTGAAACGTATTGCCCAATGCGAGACGTTTCTATGTATACCAACAAGCAACCAATCATCCTCCTTAAACTGCTTCAACTTCCGGAAGCTACTTTCTTGGAATTGTTTTTTTATCTTGTCGATATCATTATTAGTGTACTCGTGGATAGCATGTTGCACCGTCACAATCCCATTTTGACTCGTGAAAAGTAGACCTTTTAGTCTCCCATGAGCTTGCTCTACCATACTTGTGGATTCAAGTTTGAAATGTTTATAGTCGTAAGTATAAGCATACACAAACCTCTCTTTGTGTGGCCTCAACCATTTTTTCTTGCAATATTCCACTACTTTGGGGTAATTAGTCCCCCAATCATCCTCGAAATCCTTCAAGTTTAACTCATATCTTCCCACACTCATCGACCAAACCACCTTATCCCACGCTTTCATGAATAACCCAAACTTAATCTCACCTTCTTTCCATTCTTCGTCTTCTTTCTCTTTCTCCTCCTCTCGCTCCTCTTTAGTTAGTTTGCTAAGACGTTCATCTTCCTATTTTTCACGTTTAAATCCTTTCTTTGCCTACGGTTTTTGGATATGAATTCTACAATTCTTTCTAAGATTGCATTATATATGTGATCGATGTCGTAGGCGTCAAAAATAATTACACTTTCTTACTACTCAAAATATAAATATAGCAAGGGCAAGAAAGGATCGTTCCCACAGAGAGAACTAAGGTTGTCAAATTGTTTCGGTTTCCTACAAATAACACCGGGGGGTTTTCTGATTTTTATATACTAAAATAAAATAAAAGCAAATGAAGAAAAGTAAACAAATAAATTCAAAGATGTGAAAGCATTGGTTAAGGATTTCTTTTTCATTCACAAACATATTCTTATCGTAATAACTAGAATTGATATTTTAATATCTATTTTATCAAAGGCCCTAGAATACCTTGATCGCAAGTATATCCCGCAAATCTCCTCTTGTCATCAACAAACACATTAAAAGATGCGAATATGAATCATATCTAAGAGAACAACCTAACGTGTAAAAGCACTAATCAAGTTTAATTTCCTAGATGCGTTAAGTTCTATGAAATCAGGCCAATCAAAGCAATCGAACGCGTAAAAGCACTAATCCGATTTAACAAAGGTTATGGTTCACATAAGATCATAAGAATATATCACTACAAACTATAATCATATTTATGCTACTTGCAATCAGGAATTATCACTTTTGTGTATAATAACCCTAATCTAGCAATAAAGATGAAAGCAAACTCAATCGATTCGCGACTCGACTAAACAAGCATTCAAATCATGTAACAATATTGATGGTGAATCATAAACGATAATACTGAGACAAAACTAATATATCAAACAAGGATTCATGTTATGTGAAATAAACTTTATCCATAACCAATAGAAAACTCTAGCTCATGTTCATGGAGTTCATAACAAGAAGAAAAATCAGAGTTTCCATCTTTTCTAAACCCTAGAACAAAAGTAGAGGCCAAAAGTTATATCCCTTTATGGAATAGATATGACCCTTACATACTTTCTTTCCTTCCCTGATTTCTAAATCTCAGCCATATCCAACCGCATTGTAATTGTTGCTTCTGCTACAAAGACAAGCCCACATATCTGAGCCCAAGTCCATCTGAGTAGGTAACTAGATCGGTGAGTCAACTCGGCTAACTGGAATTCAGCCAGAGTTCTGTCTATTTCAGGCATGTTCCCGGCCATTCTGGCCATTCTTTTCCTTCTTCCCTGCACATCATTCATACACACAACATTCATGCATTCACATATCATTCAAACACTGCAGTTCTAGTTCATATCAAGTTGGAACGTATCACACACATCACCAAATTCTTTCCTCCCGGTGCATCATATTCATTCACCTGGCCATTTGCAAACGCATTCATCCCAGCTTGCCTCTGTTTTCTTCTATATCAATTTCAGACCCAATCTTGGCAGAACATCACCCAAACAACAAGTATCTTCTTTTCATCATTTCAGCACAACCTCAAACCATTTCAGTTGTGAAGCAGCAGCGTTACCAGACTACAGCTTCAAACCATTCCTGACCCTCACTGCCTCATACAAAAATCACAACTCAACTCCATATTCCCCGTAATCAACAGCATCGGCAGCAGCAACATACATCGACTACCATACTCAAATCCAAGTGCAACCCATCTCTTAGTCACTGCAGCTCCAATCTGACCAGCTCAGTTCATTCACTAGCACTCCCTGCACCTACGCTTCACCAGTTCCATTAGCTCGCAGCCCATCTGAAACTGTAGCAATTCATTACCACCAACTTCAGCTTCAGTGCTTTGACAATACTCTCATCTGCGTAACTCCATTTCAGCTTCCAATCCCATTCAACTTCATGCATTCTCAGCTTCAACAACAACTCCTTTTTCAGCTTACTCATCTCTAAAGTTGCACCCATATCCACCAGTTCAACATCTCATACAACCACACATGTCTCGGCTTTAGCATCAGTTCATTGCACCTGCAACAGCTGCAACTCAGTTCACTGCCTATTCCTGCTTCTGTCATTTCATCTTACCAACACAACCATTCCTAGCACCATCTGTTGCAGCTCTTTCACATCCAATTCCACCTGCAATTCTGACTTGGTTTTGCAGAATATCCGGCTTTGCAGCTGCAATAAACCTTCCTTTGGCAACAATCACCAGTACCAGCTCAGCTCTAACACCTTGCAGATTTGCACATTCTCCTCAAGCCAACATCACATTCATCTAAATCTCAAATTCACTGGTTCCATCTTCTTCCCCAAATGCAATCTCCATTATCAGAGCCACCAATTACCTCCATCTCAGTACTCACAACACCATCTTAAGCTGCACCTGCTTCACAAAACTGGCACCTCCAGATTCATTGCGACGGACCCATTCAATCTAACCTGCAATTCAACAACAACTGCATAATACCAGCAAATCTCACCCATCTCGATCATCAGCTCAAGCTCAACCAACAGCAGCTTCACTGTATCTGAATTCGATCTACCGAAAACCCATCTATTTCAGTCTCAGGCAACTGGTTCTTCAAATCGAACACAGTAATTTCACCATCTTGTCTAACCAAGCTTCAAACTCCACAGTTCCTTCTCCTCCACAAATTCCTCTCGTAATCTTCACTGGCAAACACCAGATTCAATTTCACAACAAAGCCATCTTCTAATTCATCTGTATTCTTCATAACCAAACCATGAATCATAATCTCTTCTAAGTTCTCAACTTCAGCACAACCCTTGATTCTTTGTTTGATACCCATCGATCTCTTCCACCAATACCTCCATCTCGTACATCATTTCTGTCAAACCTCAGCTTACACATTGTGATGAAAATTGGGGAAAATGGAGACCTAGTTTCATTCCGTCAACCAAATACTGCTAAGAAGGAGATTAAGACGCCCCACTGAAAGAAGAACCACCCAATGGAGGTGCCCTGAGTAATCGAATGTCTGCTTTGTTAGCATTTCTTCTTGAACTTTATTTGGTTGTCCCTTATCCACGTCTATGCTCCAAGTATTACCAGCTTATGCAATGACCATTTCGCCCATTTTGCTTAAGATGAGTACTCTCTTCTTCTTTTGCTCCAATTACTCCAAAACACCTAATAAACTCAAAATCAAATATAAGAAACATAATTCACAAGGATAATAGCAAAGAAAGCATAAATAGATATAAAATTAAGGCGTTTTAGACACCTATCAAATTCCTCCACACTTAGACTTTGCTAGTCCTCGAGCAAATCAAACCAAACAATTTAAGATAAATACATACATACAACTCCGTGTCGTCGAGGCTACGGTCACACTTAGCACGTATAACAAGCCTTTAAACCCCTAGGTGTCCCTAGTGGACGAGTTATAGTCTCGTGAGGGTTTACAGAGATATACCCACAAAACCTATTTTTCCAAACTAGTTCCCGAAATGATAGCATCCAACGCGCTAAGAAGACATAGGACTAGTCATAAGAAGTTAGACACATATAGAACACAATCTCATCCTTAAAAGTTGAGGGTTATCGAAAGAAATTCGGGTTCGGAGTGATCAAAAGTCTCGACTCTGCCTCACAAGAAAGGGTTTTATGAAATTGCTCTCAATAATAAACAGCTTTTTATGGGTCACACATGTGTCCAGGGAGGAATGAAGAAAAAATCCTGCGACACGTTGAATAGTAGGAAGGCAAACCCTCCGAATTTTTTTGAAAACCCACATCTTTTGTTCATTTTGAAAACCCATTTTTCTGACGATCTCTACGAAAGGAAATCAACCACTTAACAAAGGTGGGAATATGCTTACTTACCTCGTTATCCGTTCGACGTGCAGTTAGCACCACTCTCACAGCATCCATAGAAACGTCTTCGGTCTTCAATCGGTGTCTTCATCTTCGTCTTCGGTCTTCAACTCTTGAACTTCGTAGAATCTTGACAATGTAACTTTTTTTTCTCTAAATCCTTATTGCTTGAAACTTCATTGTAGATATTCCTTCTTCCATTGGCTTTATTGAAAGAACAAAACTAAAAATGAACTATACAAACCCAAAATATGATACAATGAATTTTTCTTGTCTTTTTTTTTTTATCTTTTTTTTTTTTATCTTTTTATCTTTTTATCTTTTTTTTTTATCTTTTTGATTTTTTTTTATATGAGACAAGAAAAATAAAACAAATACAAAATGAAAACAAAACGAAACAAAACAATGAACCTAAAGAAATTTTCTCTTGTCTTTTTTTTTTAAGACAAGAGAATATGAAATACAAATAAACAATTATAAATAAAAATGCAAGTACAAAGGCCTTGGTGTAAGTACTTTACCGCTCAATTCTTCACAACTTGTATGTCTTGATATTATAAATTTCTCGAACTCTCATCTTGATAATCTTCGCTCTTATACAATAGTCTTCAACTTGTAAAAATTATGCTCCTTATCTTGTTGCTTTACTTGAATCTGAAATCTGTGTACCGTTGCTTGTAAACCTTGAACGTCTTCAACTTTCCTTCGAATTTGTGATGCTCCTCTTGTTGATGATGATGGTGTTTCTATGGACCTGTTGGTGTAGAGAGAGATAAAGTGGATGGTGCTAACTGAGAACAAGATTACAAGTGGTATGTAAGTTAGCAATTCGATGTCACCATCATGGTTGATAAAAATAGCACTCAAGAGATCAAAGTAGTACTTCTATTGGTGGGAGGTTGGGCAGCTCACCATTCTGCCCGGAATTAACGTACGGTGACACACACTCTAAAAGCACAAATTTAGACAGGTACAAAGAATTGAAGGTCGGTGCCTCTCATGATGTAACATGGGTAGTCTCCACTATATGGGTGTTGATGGTGGGTTTTCATTTGAGGTTAAAATTGTAAAAACCGGAAAAAATTATGCGCTGACATCTTGTAAAAGATAAAGCCATTTATAAGTGTTGGATACTCCCTCACTTAATTCACCAGGAATGGAGCATGTGGCAACAATCCCATTCCGTGAATACATGAAATTTCTCGAGGTTGGAGCATGTGGTAACAATCCCATCTGTGAATTTCATATCACCTTGTATTTCCAGTACTCATTATCGGTGTGGCATGACGACCGAGTGTTACTCTTACTGAGTAACACGAACCTCCAAGCACTATAATGAAACCATGTACGAAATACCCGTGCATGACAGCCGACTCTCGGTGTGTTATACTAGCCCGATTGAGCCCCTCTCGGTGTGTTATACTAGCCCGATTGAGCATCCGGACTGACCGTATCGGTCAGGATATGATCATGATCATCCAACTCCACAAGCATGATTGGATGACCCAAATCAATTCCATCACCCCCAAGCGGTATGGAATATCCATCTGCTAGAACCAATGCGGAACCCGCACGGTCGGCCATTGGCCTAGCTTTGCCAAAAAACGTTTATACCAAGCATTATGGACGGAAAACCCTAAATTAGGGTTTGCGGCATATTACATGTGTCGCAAAGCAGTCTCAACCATCCATCTTCGCAGGTATAGATGGAGTGTGTAGATGTAGATTCAAAGGGCCCAGAGCATGTCAACACGATCACCGTGTACTCGCCTACACACTTGACCAATCGGTCAAGACCAACCATGTTTGGTTGTGACAAAATCGTCGCCCAAACAAGAGATGACGCACGGCTTTGAAACCCAAAATTAGGGTTTTGAGCATCACGAGCGTCCATCTTCTCGGAAACACACGAATGGAGGGTCCGAGATTAGATTAAACAGGCCCGGTCATACCAGCATGACCACCGTGGGCCCCTCTATCTCCTCACGCGGTCGGCCAAGGCATACCATGCATGGCTATCCCAAACCGCCCGCCCAAACATGCGTGGTTACACTTCCAAAACCGCAACCGATCTCGACCACTCAACTTCACCGGACGATTTGAGTGGCTTAGATCACGTTTTCATGGGATAGTCGGGTATAGGTGTGAACACCAGCCTACCACCTTCACGCCAAACCAATCGACCAAGACCAGACCAAGTTAGGTCGTCTTGGGCGCGTCTTAAAAAGAGCATGGTGTGCGGCTTTTTGCGGCACCAAATTCCTATCACAAAATCGATCTCCACCACTCCTATTTGTAGGTCAAATTGAGTGGCCTAGATCGCACCTTCATGGGACAGTGAGGTATGGACGTGTATACCGGCATCTTTGTCTACACACATGCCCTGGGTCGGTCCTCTCCAAAGCCCTTCCCATGCTTGGTTTCGACCAAGATGAAGAGTGATACTTGCGCACCTCTTCGAAAACCCTAATTCATTAACGGTCGCAGATGGGTGTCTCAAAGATCATCTCATCCGTCCAACTTCACCAAGCTTGGTTATACAACTACAGTCGGGAGTTAATTGGTTAGTAAGGTGTCATTACCCATCACTTTACCACACCATGATGCAAGTACACATAAAATACACACGATACTTCACAAGTATCGACTTCTGAATAACGTGATTATTCAATTGACGATTACATGCTATCTTTCGTGGATCCACGTTCCACACATTCCGGACATCAATCATGTCACAAACTTGGGGATACATCTTTGGGGTTTTGGTGCGGCGGTTTACATAGCGTGCGGCGTGCAACGCGCCATCACAAGAACGTGTTAGGAAGTCATGGACGGTTAGAGATGAACAAGAGAAGTGGGCAAGGCTGGTCGTGTATCACCAACGCGCAACTCCACTACTCCATCACTCCACTTCCTCCACTTCCCACGAGAGACGTGAATAAGACTCAATGACTTGTATAAATAGGTTCTCCGCCCTATTTCCAAACAACGGAGAAAAAACAGAGAAAAACAACAAGAGAACACCCAGAGCCTGCTTACACCAACCGCAAGCTTGTTCACTTTCCTGTTGCAAGTCATAAGCAAGTCTACACCTTCACAATCTCAACACCTTCTTCGCTTCCCTCCCTAAGATCAACCCCATCTCCTTCACTTTATGACCGAAACAAGTCTGGAACGGCCATTTCTTGGATTAGGTAGGACTTGCCTGATTGATCTCTCGAATCTACAAGCACTCACCGCGCAGTGCATTTGTTTAAGGTTTAAATTCATTCCTCATCCACACCCCAAATTACCAAATTCTGCAGGAGTAGTTTTCACCCATAAACAATTGGTGACCACAGTGGGAGGTTAATCTCTCGGTTGTAAAGTCAATTTCTTCCAAATCCGATTCAATTTTATCAATTTCAAAAAGGGTAGATCTTAGAATCAATTCAACCAACAATTCATTTCAAGATGGTGGAATTAAGGTGCGGATCGACAATCAATTCGATGGGGCTAGTGTGGATAACAATCCCCGGTGTCGAAGTACTGTCGGTGGAGCTACCGTAGCCAACACATCTCGAGGAGCCGTTACCTCTTCACCAACACTAGCGGAGCGGGAGACATCCCCGTAGGTGTAACGCCTCCCATCACGAGCCGGAGCGGCCGCAAATCCGGCATCTCCTCAAGTGTAACGCCTCCGGTGGTCACCCGAGCAACAACTTTCACTCCCTCATCGGGCGAGGAGCCGGAGGCACAAGAGGAGGACCACCGTCTATTACCATTGCAGACTTGATGGAGAAACAGGAAGTTCTTGCTAAGACTCAAACAGAGATATGGCCGCAACTCGGAAGGAGGTACTCACTTTCCTCAAGACCTTGACCGAACGATTGCCGCAAGATTCACGTCAATCTTTGGAGCCAACAAGAAATGCCTTCAATTCACCCGGAGCGGCGTTTCCACTTGGACCCACATGAGTGAAGAAGCTCGTGTTGCTCCCGAATGTTCAAGAGAAAGGGACAGGACACCCAACTTCATCACACGTGAGGATCTAGAACGACTTCTTCAAAGCCGAGGCAAAGGAAATCTGACGGATGCACACCAACACCAACCTCCATACCCTCAAGATATGCAACGAATCCCTCATCCAAGAGGTTACACCTCTCCCGAGTTCTCCCTCTACGACAGTCTCGGTAATGCTCGTGAACATGTCTCTCGATTCTTGGAATCCTTGGGGGAACATGAATACAATCATGTTCTGCGCTTGAAAGAATTCTCGAAATCACTTACGGGGAGGGCGTACACCTGGCACAACAACATCGCGCCTAACAGCATATCCAACTGGAGCGAGATGGTCAGTGCTTTCTACAGAAAGTATTTCTTCGTGTCTGAACAAATCACCTTTTCAGATCTAGGAAGAATTCTTCAGCGGAACAACGAGCATCCTAACGACTTCGTCAAAAGGTTCAGAATTCAAGCGTTGGATTGTCATGACCCGAACGTCACCGAACGACAATTAGTGGAGTTGTGAATCAACGGGATGATACCCATATACCGCGCTCTGTTAGAGAATCCGGGCTTTCAAACGTTCTCTGAACTCCATGAAGCTTCCAAGCGTTCAAAGAACAACCTGCACCAGACATTGCTAGAAAGAACCCGAGTCGTTCGAAGTGAAGATTCACGTGAAAGTCGAGGGAGCGGGCGCCTCACGAACAAGCAATACAACACCGGGTCCTTACGTGAGTGTAGTAGGCGGAGGAGAGAAAAGGAAAGCTCCAGTGACGGAACAACAAACCAAGCGGACATCCCCGGCACACAAGACTTCATCTCGAAAAGGAACAGACAAAACTCCTGCACAAAACACTAAAGACACGGGTTTTCCTTTTCCCATGAATGAAGTGATAGAGCTCTTGGAAGCGTGGATCCAAGACGACGCCGTAAAGCTGCCCCCTATCAGACGTCCTCCAACCGAGGAAGAAATGGCAGATCCCAGATATTGTTGCTACCACAGGTTCATCCATCATCCAACCAAAGATTGCAACAGGTTGAAACAAATATTCAGGGAAAAGGTAGAGACAGGGGAACTCCAGCTTGGAAACGAAGGTGTTCATAGAGATCCTCTACCTATCAGGAACCGCATGATTTCGGGGATTACATTCGCAAGACCGTACAATCTATGATGGAGCACATATGTGAAATCTTGTACTTCTCCAAAGGACAGCGTCAAGACATATTTGCGTCCCTCAACCACGTTGTGTCGGTAGGCGTTTGTATCGATGTGATCCAGTACCCCAGTCTTTCACGAAGGACGTGAGCAATGGAAACGGGGACTCTAACTGTCACTCGTTTGAGAGACGTTGAGTTCGATAACGCGTTGATTGATACGGCTTCCGAATTTAACATCATTACCGTCAAGACCTTGAGAGCGGCAAAGATTTCGAAAGCGAGAAGCTACTCGTCACCCGATTGTGGTTAAAAATTCAGCGGAGAGCCCGAGAGATGCATATGGATACATCGATCTTGAAGTCAAATTGGGTGATGCCTCGACGCAAGCAAAGTTCTACATAGTCAAAGATCATCCCAACTACGACATGATCCTAGGACGTTCTTGGATGCATGACAACAAAGCAATACTAGGAGTCTGTCCTCTGTAGGTTTCGATACACGAAAGAATCTCCAACACGCCTTCGGACCTCGATGGCTGTCTATTGCCGCTTTTGACAACTTACCAATGTGACACAACTTCCCGGAGAGAGCACTGTCAAAGATACATTGAAAAGTTCCGATCTCAAGTAAGTCTCGCCACGCAACCTTTTTACAACCTACCGCCCCTCATTCGACAAGTCCGGGGACTGACTCCAACCAACGAACCAACCCCGACTAAGAGATGTGAATGGGAAGCCGGCCCTTTCAAACGTTTTATCAAGAGTGTAGAGGCTGTCTTGGTCAAAGACGATAAGACGAAGGTCCAAGTATTTGCACGTTCAAACCCGTTTGGGATTGGAGATCTGGTGACGAAGACGGCTACATTCAAAGTCGGGAGCATGACGGTGAAAATGACCACTCCACCTGACTCACCCACCGAAAGAGAAGATGAACCGTGCACAGTAGCGAGATGTTATCCTAGGCGCTCCGCAAGCTCATCAACGCTGATAAACTAGAAGGCATAACAATTCACTCAAAATGGCTCAAACCCTACCGAACTTAAGATCTTTGTGCTACCACTTTCCAAACATCCTCCACCCTTTGAAAATTTGTGCTATTTTTTCCAGCGTGTTTCCTTTTACAATTTCATGTCATATTTGTAATTCCCCCAGAAAATGATTGCAATACTTGCATTCATAGTTAGGGTTTCAATTTTCAATTTTCAATTTAGTCGAAACACTATTTCCATATGAGAACCTCTTTACTCACACAAAGTCCAAAGTCCTGAGTCAGCCTAAATCAATCCACTGGAGCAAGAAAGGAAACCCTAAGCAAACATCTCACGGGAAGAAGGAAATAGAACATGTGCACAAAAGGAAAATGATTTGAGACATCTCTGCCCAAGAGCAAGGCTGGGAAGATCTTGCATCAGGAACACAGGTCCGTAAGTATTCCATTATGGCATTACTTCTTTTATCACAAAGAATTACGTGTGAGGGCACACCCTTGCGCCCGAGAAGATTTAGTTGCAGTCTTGGCAAAAGGGTTATAAAAAAAAAAAAAAAACTTTATTCAAACAATCAAATGGAAGAAAAACCTTGAACCCGGCCGCCACCGAGTACAAGGAAGATGTTCGAGTGTACAAAATATACTTGAAAAGAAGAAAAAAGAAAAGAGGTTTTAGTCGCCAAGAGGGTCGACCTCGCCTGCACCGCCATTGGGTTCTTCTCCATCACCTGTTGATGCTCCCCTCTCCGGATCTCCTCCTCGCCTTCGCATCGGGCATCTCCGCAAACATCGCGCTCCATCCCAACATCATCGGCGGGAGTATCAAAAGGCACATCAATATTAGGGGCCACGCGGATTGCTTTCAAATGTTCGGGTTCGTGCAGTATCGGAATCAAGAATTATCACGCCGTCTGGACCGGGTAATCACACTTGCCTTCATTCGGAGGTCGTTTATGCTCAACTCTCCGCCTCTTCAACTGCGTTGCAAATCTCTCGCCCTTGCGCTTACTAGTGTCTGCAGCGTTTCCTCGCGCCTCCACCGCTCCTCCATGTCAATCGCAGGTGAAAGTGCATGAGATACGTCCTCCGGCAATACGAAGGTGTGAAATAGACATCCCGTATATAGCACGGCCGACTTCGCGAAGCGGAAGATCGATCTTAGCCATTACATCTTCGTGTGCACGGTTTTCGGGCTTGTCAACTTCGAAACTTCTTTCTGGGGAAGCAACAGAATGATCGTCCGCCGCTTCCATGATAAACTACAAAGGAAAGGAGGTTATGAGCGCACAAAAAAAAAATAAATCAAAAATCACATCAATCGATCAGTCAATCAGAAGATCAGAGCAATACCTGAGATGTAGAATAAACGACCGCGAGAGATGATTCTTTATAATCTCGCAAGTCGACGAGTAATCCCGAGGAGGAAAAGAAGTCTTTACTTGCCACCTATGAAGGCTGCTAATTCGGGATAACAATCAACGAGGCTTATCAGATATACCTGAGGGAAGACGTGTATGATAAAAGAAGTACACATGAATAAGGGACCGAGCTCAGATATATGCAAGAGGAACCAAAGCGAATCACCAGATCAAGTCCTGTTTCCTTCGCATCCTTAATCAGAACCAACCAGTTCCAGGGCAACGCCTGACGATGTGAAACTATCCGGTAAATATGTATTCATTTTAGCTTGGTCATTTCAGTATATAAATATGCCACCATCTCATGCCTACCCCAAAATAGTGTAACCATTATGTGCTAGGCAGGGGACTTAATGTTGATGGTGGGTTTTCATTTGAGGTTAAAATTGTAAAAACCGGAAAAAAATTATGCGCTGACATCTTGTAAAATATAAAGCCATTTATAAGTGTTGGATACTCCCTCACTTAATTCACCGGGAATGGAGCATGTGGCAACAATCCCATTCTCGTGAATACATGAAATTCCTCCAGGTTGGAGCATGTGGCAACAATCCCATCCCGTGAATTTCATATCGCCTTGTATTTCAGTACTCATTATCGGTGTGGCATGACGGTCGAGTGTTACTCTTACTGAGTAACACGAACCTCCAAGCACTATAATGAAACCATGTACGAAATACCCGCATGTGCCGACTCTCGGTGTGTTATACTAGCCCGATTGAGCCCCTCTCGGTGTGTTATACTAGCCCGATTGAGCATCCGGACCTGACCAGTATCGATCCGGATATGATCATGATCATCCAACTCCACAAGCATGATTGGATGACCCGGATCAATTCCATCACCCCCAGCGGTATGGAATATCCACTGCCGAACCAATGTGGAACCCGCACGGTCGGCCATTGGCCTAGCTTGCCAAAAAACGTTCATACCAAGCATTATGGACGGAAAACCCTAAATTAGGGTTTGCGGCATATTACATGTGTCGCAAAGCAGTCTCAACCATCCATCTTCGCGGTATAGATGGAGGGTGTAGATGTAGATTCAAAGGGCCCAGAGCATGTCAACACGATCACCGTGTGCTCGCCTACACACTTGACCAATCGGTCAAGACCAACCATGTTTGGTTGTGACAAAATCGTCGCCCAAACAAGAGATGACGCACGGCTTTGAAACCCAAAATTAGGGTTTTGAGCATCACGAGCATCCATCTTCTCCGACACGAATGGAGGGTCCGAGATTAGATTAAACAGGTCCGGTCATACCATCATGACCACCGTGGGCCCCTCTATCTCCTCACGCGGTCGGCCAAGGCATACCATGCATGGCTATCCTAAACCGCCCGCCCAAACATGCGTGGTTACACTTCCCAAGCGCAACCGATCTCGACCACTCAACCGCACCGGACGATTTGAGTGGCTTAGATCACGTTTTCATGGGATAGTCAGGTATAGGTGTGAACACCAGCCTACCACCTTCACGCCAAACCAATCGACCAAGACCGACCAAGTTAGGTCGTCTTGGAACGCGCGCCGAAAAAAAGAGCATGGTGTGCGGCTTTTTGCGGCACCAAATTCCTATCACAAAATCGATCTCCACCACTCCTCTTTGCCGGTCAAATTGAGTGGCCTAGATCGCACCTTCATGGGACAGTGAGGTATGGACGTGTACACCGGCATGCTGTCTACACACATGCCCGGTCGGTCCTCTCCAAAGCCCTTCCCATGCTTGGTTTCGACCAAGATGAAGAGTGATACTTGCGCACCTCTTCGAAAACCCTAATTCATTAACGGTCGCAGATGGGTGTCTCAAAGATCATCTCATCCGTCCAACTTCACCTGACTTGGTTATACGACCACAGTCGGGAGTTAATTGGTTAGTAAGGTGTCATTACCCATCACTTTACCACACCATGATGCAAAAGACTACATAAAATACGCACGATACTTCACAAGTATCGACTTCTTGAATAACGTGATTATTCAATTCAGCATTACATGCTATCTTTCGTGGATCCATGATCCACACATTCAGAACATCAATCATGTCACAAAGCGGGGGATACATACTGGGGTATTGGTCTGGTGGTTTACAACATGCGGCGTGCAACGCGCCATCACAAGAACGTGTTAGGAAGTCATGGACGGTTAGAGATGAACAGGAGAAGTGGGCATGGCTGGTCGTGTATCACCAACGCGCAACTCCACTACTCCATCACTCCACTTCCTCCACTTCCCACGAGAGACGTGAATAAGACTCAATGACTTGTATAAATAGGTTCTCCGCCCTATTTCCAAACAACGGAGAAAAACAGAGAAAAACAACAAGAGAACACCCGCAGAGCACGCTTACACCAACCGCAAGCTTGTTCACTTTCTGTTGCAAGTCATAAGCAAGTCTACACCTTCACAATCTCAACACCTTCTTCGCTTCCCTCCCTAAGATCAACCCCATCTCCTTCACTTTGTGACCGAAACAAGTCGGGAACGGCCATTTCTTGGTTTAGGTAGGACTTGCACAGATTGATCTCTCGAATCTACAAGCACTCACCGCGCAGTGCATTTGTTTAAGGTTAAAATTCATTCCTCATCCACACCCCAAATTACCAAATTCTGCAGGAGTAGTTTTCACCCATAAAAAATGGGACCACTACTCTAATACCGAATTCAGTTTGCACCTTATTTTCCACTGGGATGGTTAAATCCAACTTTAACTCTCATACAATTAAGAAACCCGATCATGTTCTCTGTCATCTCTAAGTTCAGTCACTCTTATGAGATTCTCGATGTAATATTAGCGACATATATACTATGTGACTCTAAACTAACTACAAGTTGGAGTTTTCTTATTCACTATTTTACACAAAAGTTGAAAAATTTGAAAATTTTTACAATGCAAATGCTTAACCACTTCCCCACACTTAAACTTTACATTGTCCTCAATGTAAATTGAATCGTCCAAAGAAAGTCAAGGTGGGAAATCTTATAATAATATGCGATAAGAAAAAGTAATACAAGACAAGAAAAATAAAAGGTAAGAGATACAAAACCTATGGGTTGCCTCCTATGTAGCGCTTGATTTAAAGTCGTTAGCCCGACTATATACTTGCAAGATTCATTCCCCATATACCAACAATCAGAAAAGTTGGGGATCCTTCCATAGAACCTGTTTTGCAAACACTAGCTTCACACACATATTAGTAATATAAAACAGAAACGAAGCTAGTAACCGATAAAAACTTCCCCCACACTTATTCTTGTCCACACTTGGAAGTGTATAAAGAATGTAGAAGTCAGGGACTACCACGGTTTCTTGTTTCAAAACCTGCATAGTATGAGAATCAAGTATCTCTAATGGAGGATATCGCGAAACAAAATCATTCAACAATATTCCCGAAGCACATACATTCAAACCAATAAGAGGTAAAGGAGAAGAAACAATAGGCAACGGGTTAGACAAACCTATAACAATCTCTTGTATCACGGAATCCTCTTCATCCTTGAAAAACTCAAGTGAATTATTCACCTCCTGTATATCATGGTCCTCTATCAAACCTTGCAACCATTCTTCATCCGTGTCTGCCTTAACCAAAGTCTCAACATAAACATCATCATTACAATCATTTGCAAGCTCAATTGGGTCTTCCATAATATTGGTCATATGGGTTTCATTCTCAACACACTCCTCTTTGTTGTAAGGCACACACTCTTTTGCGGATCCAAATCTCGTTATAAGGAACTTTTTTAGAACACTCAAAAATGCATCATCCTCAAGCTCCACCCTTTGAATAAGCTCTTGATCATTATTAAGATCAATGCTTGAGTAATCTACACAAGTGTCGACATATTCCTCTTCAACTTCACCTTGATCGCAAAAAGATTCCATTGTACGCTCCTCGGGGATGTCACCATAAATTGGTTCAAGCAATGTATCTTCACAATCATTGTTACTTTCATAGTTAACATAAGATGGGTTGTCGCTGAATTTAATGTTGCTAGTCTCAAACTCATCCTTTTGAATAGGCGAATGATCATTATTAAGATCAAGAGTTGAGTTAGCTACACAATTATCAGCACAAGTCCCCAAAGGTTGGCCTTTTTCAACATTAGCATCAAACAAATATTCATTACAAACCACGGGCACATTAGAAAGTTATTGCTTTGAAAACAAAATTCTTCTTCATACCTTTCTTCCTTGTAATCATCAATGCTTCTTCGTAAGATAGTCATACCTTCACGAAGTTCTTGGAGTTGCTCGTTTGTAGCCTCTTTATCTTTTTGAAACTTTTGTCGTACAAAGTTGGAAAAGGTGTCTAACAAGTTAGATACTTGTTGTTCACGAGCATAAGAATCCTCCAATCCTTGTGGTTGTTCACACACGTATCCGCCATAAGGTTGTTGAGGAAAACCATAAGGTTCCATGGAATATTGGTCATAACCAATGAATTGGTTTTGATCATACCCCTGGAATTGGTAGTTGTCATATTGTTAAGGTTGTTGAAAACCGTACCATCCATGTAGTATGCTCCTTCCATGAGAAACAAGTACCTAAAATAAGATTCTCAAACTAAGGTTAAAAATCAGAAAATAAGAAATGTAAAAACAAAAATAAAATAAGAAACCAAAAACTAGTGACAATCGCTGCCTCCCCGGCAGCTGTGCCAAAATTTGATCGTTGTCGTAGGCGTCAAAAATAATTACACTTTCTTACTACTCAAAATATAAATATAGCAAGGGCAAGAAAGGATCGTTCCCACAGAGAGGACTAAGGTTGTCAAATTGTTTCGGTTTGCTACAAATAACACCGGGGGGTTTTCTGATTTTTATATACTAAAATAAAATAAAAGCAAATGAAGAAAAGTAAACAAATAAATTCAAAGATGTGAAAGCATTGGTTAAGGATTTCGTTTTCATTCACAAACATATTCTTATCTTAATAACTAGAATTGATATTTTAATCTCTATTTTATCAAAGGCCCTAGAATACCTTGATCGCAAGTATATCCCACAAATCTCCTCTTGTCATCAACAAACACATTAAAACATGCGAATATGAATCCTATCTATGAGAACAACCTAACGTGTAAAAGCACTAATCAAGTTTAATTCCCTAGATGCGTTAAGTTCTATGAAATCAGGCCAATCAAAGCAATCGAACGCGTAAAAGCACTAATCCGATTTAACAAAGGTTATGGTTCACATAAGATCATAAGAATATATCACTACAAACTATAATCATATTTATGCTACTTGCAATCAGGAATTATCACTTTTGCATATAATAACCCTAATCTAGCAATAAAGATGAAAGCAAACTCAATCGATTCGCGACTCGACTAAACAAGCATTCAAATCATGTAACAATATTGATGGTGAATCATAAACGATAATACTGAGACAAAACTAATATATCAAACAAGGATTCATGTTATGTGAAATCAACTTTATCCATAACCAATAGAAAACTCTAGCTCATGTTCATGGAGTTCATAACAAGAATAAAAATCAGGGTTTCCATCTTTTCTAAATCCTAGAACAAAAGTAGAGGCCAAAAGTTATATCCCTTTATGGAATAGAATAAGACCCTTATATACTTTCTTTCCTTCCCTGATTTCTAAATCTCAGCCATATCCAACCGCATTGTAATTGTTGCTTCTGCTACAAAGACAAGCCCACATATCTGAGCCCAAGTCCATCTGAGTAGGTAACTAGATCGGTGAGTCAACTCGGCTAACTGGAATTCAGCCAGAGTTTTGTCTATTTCAGGCATGTTCCCGGCCATTCTAGCCATTCTTGTCCTTCTTCCCTGCACAACATTCATACACACAACATTCATGCATTCACATGTCATTCAAACACTGCAGTTCCAGTTCATATCAAGCTGCAACGTATCACACACAACACCAAATTCTTTCCTCCCGGTGTATCATATTCATTCACCTTGCCATTTGCAAACACATTCATCCCAGCTTGCCTCTGTTTTCTTGTATATCAATTTCAGACCCAATCTTGGCAGAACATCACCCAAACAACAAGTATCTTCTTTTCATCATTTCAGCACAACCTCAAACCATTTCAGCTGTGAAGCTGCAGCGTTACCAGACTGCAGCTTCAAACCATTCTTGACCCTCACTGACTCATACAAAAATCACAACTCAACTCCACATTCCCTGTAATCAACAACATCGGCAGTAGCAACATACATCGACTACCATACTCAAATCCAAGTGCAACCCATCTCTTAGTCACTGCAGCTCCCATCTGACCAGCTCAGTTCATTCACTAGCACTCCCTGCACCTACGCTTCACCAGTTCCATTAGCTCGCAGCCCATCTGAAACTGTAGCAATTCATTACCACCAACTTCAGCTTCAGTGCTTTGACAATACTCTCATCTATGTAACTCCATTTCAGCTTCCAATCCCATTCAACTTCATGCATTCTCAGCTTCAACAACAACTCCTTTTTCAGCTTACTCATCTCTAAAGTTGCACCCATATCCACCAGTTCAACATCTCATACAACCACACATGTCTCGGCTTTAGCATCAGTTCATTGCACCTCGCAATGCAACTCGTTCACCGCCTACTCCCGCTTCTCGTCATTTCATCTTACCAACACAACCATTCCTAGCACCATCATTGCAGCTCTTTCACATCCAATTCCACCTGCAATTCTGACTTGGTTTTGCAGAATATCTGGCTTTGCAGCTGCAATAAACCTTCCTTTGGCAACAATCACCAATACCAGCTCAACTCTAACACCTTGCAGATTTGCACATTCTCCTCAAGCCAACAACACATTCATCTAAATCTCAAATTTACTGGTTCCATCTTCTTCCCCATATGCAATCTCCATTATCAGAGCCACCAATTACCTCCATCTCAGTACTCACAACACCATCTTAAGCTGCACCTGCTTCACAAAACTGGCACCTCCAGATTCATTGCCACGGACCCATTCAATCTAACCTCCAATTCAACAACAACTGCATAATACCAGCAAATCTCACCCATCTCGATCATCAGCTCAAGCTCAATCAACAACAACTTCACTGTATCTGAATTCGATCTACCGAAAACCCATCTATTTCAGTCTCAGGCAACTGGTTCTTCAAATCGAATACAATAATTTCACCATCTTCTCTAACCAAGCTTCAAACTCCACAGTTCCTTCTCCTCCACAAATTCCTCTCGTAATCTTCACTGGCAAACACCAGATTCAATTTCACAACAAAGCCATCTTCTAATTCATCTGTATTCTTCATAACCAAACCATGAATCATAATCTCTTCTTAGTTCTCAACTTCAGCACAACCCCAACTTCAATTCCTCACTGTTAACACCATATTCCACCATCAACAGATCAACATCTTGATTCTTTGTTTGATACCCATCGATCTCTTCCACCAATACCTCCATCTCGTACATCATTTCTGTCAAACCTCAGCTTACACATTGTGATGAAAATTGGGGAAAATGGAGACCTAGTTTCATTCCGTCAACCAAATACTGCTAAGAAGGAGATTAAGACGCCCCACTGAAAGAAGAACCACCCAATGGAGGTGCCCTGAGTAACTGAATGTCTGCTGTTAGCATTTCTTCTTGAACTTTAGCTGGTTGTCCCTTATCCACGTCTATGCTCCAAGTATTACTAGCTTATGCAATGACCATTTCGCCCATTTTGCTTAAGATGAGTACTCTCTTCTTCTTTTGCTCCAATTACTCCAAAACACCTAATAAACTCAAAATCAAATATAAGAAACATAATTCACAAGGATAATAGCAAAGAAAGCATAAATAGATATAAAATTAAGGCGTTTTAGACACCTATCAAATTCCTCCACACTTAGACTTTGCTAGTCCTCGAGCAAATCAAACCAAACAATTCAAGAGAAATACATACATACAACTCCGTGTCGTCGAGGCTACGGTCACACTTAGCACGTATAACAAGCCTTTAAACCCCTAGGTGTCCCTAGTGGACGAGTTATAGTCTCGTGATGGTTTACTAGAGATATACCCACAAAACCTATTTTTCCAACTTACTAGTTCTCCGAAATGATAGCATCCAACGCGCTAAGAAGACATAGAAATTCTGCACACTAGTCATAAGAAGTTAGACACATATATGAACACAATCTCATCCTTAAAAGTTGAGAGAGAAATAACCATCCCTTATCGAAAGAAATTCGGGTTCGGAGTGATCAAAAGTCTCGACTCTGGCTCACAAGAAAGGGTTTTATGAAATTGCTCTCAATAATAAACAGCTTTTTATAGGTCACACATGTGTCCAGGGAGGAATGAAGAAAAAATCCCGCGACACGTTGAATAGTAGGAAGGCAAACCCTCCGAATTGTTTTGAAAACCCACATCTTTTGTTCATTTTGAAAACCCATTTTTCTGACGATCTCTACGAAAGGAAATCAACCACTTAACGAAGGTGGGAATATGCTTACTTACCTCGTTATCCGTTCGACGTGCAGTTAGCACCACTCTCACAGCATCCATAGAAACGTCTTCGGTCTTCAATCGGTGTCTTCATCTTCGTCTTCGGTCTTCAACTCTTAAACTTCGTAGAATCTTGACAATGTAACTTTTTTTTCTCTAAATCCTTATTGCTTGAAACTTCATTGTAGATATTCCTTCTTCCATTGGCTTTATTGAAAGAACAAAACTAAAAACGAACTATACAAACCCAAAAATATGATACAATGAATTTTTCTTGTCCTTTTTTTTTCTTTTTTTTTTTTATCTTTTTATCTTTTTTTTTTTATCTTTTTGATTTTTTTTATATGAGACAAGAAAAATAAAACAAATACAAAATGAAAACAAAACAATGAACCTAAAGAAATTTTCTCTTGTCTTTTTTTTTTAAGACAAGAGAATATGAAATACAAATAAACAATTATAAATAAAAATGCAAGTACAAAAGGCCATGGTGTAAGTACTTTACCGCTCAATTCTTCACAACTTGTATGTCTTGATATTATAAACTTCTCGAACTCTCATCTTGATAATCTTCGCTCTTATACAATAGTCTTCAACTTGTAAAAATTCTGCTCCTTATCTTGTTGCTTTACTTGAATCTGAAATCTGTGTACCGTTGCTTGTAAACCTTGAACGTCTTCAACTTTCCTTCGAATTTGTGATGCTCCTCTTGTTGATGATGATGGTGTTTCTATGGACCTGTTGGTGTAGAGAGAGATAAAGTGGATGGTGCTAACTACGAACAAGATTACAAGTGGTATGTAAGTTAGCAATTCGATGTCACCATCATGGTTGATAAAAATAGCACTCAAGAGATCAAAGTAGTACTTCTATTGGTGGGAGGTTGGGCAGCTCACCATTCTGCCCGGAATTAACGTACGGTGACACACACTCTAAAAGCACAAATTTAGACATGTACAAAGAATTGAAGGTCGGTGCCTCTCATGATGTAACATGGGTAGTTTCCACTATAGGGGACCACTACTCTAATACCGAATTCAGTCTGCACCTTATTTGCCACTGGGATGGTTAAATCCAACTTTAACTCTCATACAATTAAGAAACCCGATCATGTTCTCTGTCATCTCTAAGTTCAGTCACTCTTATGAGATTCTCGATGTAATCTTAGCGACATGTATACTATGTGACTCTAAACTAACTACAAGTTGGAGTTTTCTTATTCACTATTTTACACAAAAGTTGAAAATTTTGAAATTTTTTACAATGCAAATGCTTAACCACTTCCCCACACTTAAACTTTACATTGTCCTCAATGTAAATTGAATCGTCCAAAGAAAGTCAAGGTGGGAAATCTTATAATAATATGCGACAAGAAAAAGTAATACAAGACAAGAAAAATAAAAGGTAAGAGATACAAAACCTATGGGTTGCCTCCCATGTAGCGCTTGATTTAAAGTCGTCAGCCCGACTATATCCTTGTAAGATTCATTCCCCATATACCAACAATCGGAAAAGTTGGGGATCCTTCCATAGAACCTGTTTTGCAAACACTAGCTTCACACACATATTAGTAATATAAAACAGAAACGAAGCTAGTAACCGATAAAAACTTCCCCCACACTTATTCTTGTCCACACTTGGAAGTGTATAAAGAATGTAGAAGTCAGGGACTACCACGGTTTCTTGTTTCAAAACCTGCATAGTATGAGAATCAAGTATCTCTAATGGAGGATATCGCGAAACAAAATCATTCAACAATATTCCCGAAGCACATACATTCAAACCAATAAGAGGTAAAGGAGAAGAAACAATAGGCAACGGGTTAGACAAACCTATCTTAATCTCTTGTATCACGGAATCCTCTTCATCCTTGAAAAACTCAAGTGAATTATTCACCTCCTGTATATCATGGTCCTCTATCAAACCTTGCAACCATTCTCCATCAGTGTCTGCCTTAACCAAAGTCTCAACATAAACATCATCCTTACAATCATTTGCAAGCTCAATTGGGTCTTCCATAATATTGGTCATATCGGTTTCATTCTCAACACACTCCTCTTTGTTGTAAGGCACACACTCTTTTGCGGATCCAAATCTCGTTATAAGGAACTTTTTTAAAACACTCAAAAATGCATCATCCTCAAGCTCCACCCTTTGAATAGGCTCTTGATCATTATTAAGATCAATGCTTGAGTAATGTACACAAGTGTCGACATATTCCTCTTCAACTTCACCTTGATCGCAAAAAGATTCCATTGTACACTCCTCGGGGATGTCACCATAAATTGGTTCAAGCAATGTATCTTCACAATCATTGTTACTTTCATAGTTAACATAAGATGGGTTGTCGCTGAATTTAATGTTGCTAGTCTCAAACTCATCCTTTTGAATAGGCGAATGATCATTATTAAGATCAAGAGTTGAGTTAGCTACACAATTATCAGCACAAGTCCCCAAAGGTTGGCCTTTTTAAACATTAGCATCAAACAAATATTCATTACAAACCACAGGCACATTAGAATAGTTATTGCTTTGAAAACAAAATTCTTCTTCATACCTTTCTTCCTTGTAATCATCAATGCTTCTTCGTAAGATAGTCATACCTTCACGAAGTTCTTGGAGTTGCTCGTTTGTAGCCTCTTTATCTTTTTGAAACTCTTGTCGTACAAAGTTGGAAAAGGTGTCTAACAAGTTAGAGACTTGTTGTTCACGAGCATAAGAATCCTCCAATCCTTGTGGTTGTTCACACACGTACCCGCCATAAGGTTGTTGAGGAAAACCATAAGGTTCCATGGAATATTGGTCATAACCAATGAATTGGTTTTGATCATACCCCTGGAATTGGTAGTTGTCATATTGTTGAGGTTGTTGAAAACCGTATCCATCCATGTAGTATGCTCCTTCCATGAGAAACAAGTACCTGAAATAAGATTCTCAAACTAAGGTTAAAAATCAGAAAATAAGAAATGTAAAAACAAAAATAAAATAAGAAACCAAAAACTAGTGACAACCGCTGCCTCCCCGGCAGCGGCGCCAAAATTTGATCGCTGTCGTAGGCGTCAAAAATAATTACACTTTCTTACTACTCAAAATATAAATATAGCAAGGGCAAGAAAGGATCGTTCCCACAGAGAGGACTAAGGTTGTCAAATTGTTTCAGTTTCCTACAAATAACACCGGGGGTTTTTCTGATTTTTATATACTAAAATAAAATAAAAGCAAATGAAGAAAAGTAAACAAATAAATTCAAAGATGTGAAAGCATTGGTTAAGGATTTCGTTTTCATTCACAAACATATTCTTATCTTAATAACTAGAATTGATATTTTAATCTCTATTTTATCAAAGGCCCTAGAATACCTTGATCGCAAATATATCCCGCAAATCTCCTCTTGTCATCAACAAACACATTAAAAGATGCGAATATGAATCCTATCTAAGAGAACAACCTAACGTGTAAAAGCACTAATCAAGTTTAATTCCCTAGATGCGTTAAGTTCTATGAAATCAGGCCAATCAAAGCAATCGAACGCGTAAAAGCACTAATCCGATTTAACAAAGGTTATGGTTCACATAAGATCATAAGAATATATCACTACAAACTATAATCATATTTATGCTACTTGCAATCAGGAATTATCACTTTTGCATATAATAACCCTAATCTAGCAATAAAGATGAAAGCAAACTCAATCGATTCGCGACTCGACTAAACAAGCATTCAAATCATGTAACAATATTGATGGTGAATCATAAACGATAATACTGAGACAAAACTAATATATCAAACAAGGATTCATGTTATGTGAAATCAACTTTATCCATAACCAATAGAAAACTCTAGCTCATGTTCATGGAGTTCATAACAAGAATAAAAATCAGGGTTTCCATCTTTTCTAAACCCTAGAACAAAAGTAGAGGCCAAAAGTTATATCCCTTTATGGAATAGAATAAGACCCTTATATACTTTCTTTCCTTCCCTGATTTCTAAATCTCAGCCATATCCAACCGCATTGTAATTGTTGCTTCTGCTACAAAGACAAGCCCACATATCTGAGCCCAAGTCCATCTGAGTAGGTAACTAGATCGGTGAGTCAACTCGGCTAACTGGAATTCAGCCAGAGTTCTGTCTATTTCAGGCATGTTCCCGGCCATTCTGGCCATTCTTTTCCTTCTTCCCTACACAGCATTCATACACACAACATTCATGCATTCACAGGTCATTCAAACACTGCAGTTCCAGTTCATATCAAGCTGCAACGTATCACACACAACACCAAATTCTTTCATCCCGGTGCATCATATTCATTCACCTGGCCATTTGCAAACGCATTCATCCCAGCTTGCCTCTGTTTTCTTCTATATCAATTTCAGACCCAATCTTGGCAGAACATCACCCAAACAACAAGTATCTTCTTTTCATCATTTCAGCACAACCTCAAACCATTTCAGCTGTGAAGCAGCAGCGTTACCAGACTGCAGCTTCAAACCATTCTTGACCCTCACTGCCTCATACAAAAATCACAACTCAACTCCATATTCCCTGTAATCAACAGCATCGGCAGTAGCAACATACATCGACTACCATACTCAAATCCAAGTGCAACCCATCTCTTAGTCACTGCAGCTCCCATCTGACCAGCCCAGTTCATTCACTAGCACTCCCTGCACCTACGCTTCACCAGTTCCATTAGCTCGCAGCCCATCTGAAACTGTAGCAATTCATTACCACCAACTTCAGCTTCAGTGCTTTGACAATACTCTCATCTGCGTAACTCCATTTCAGCTTCCAATCCCATTCAACTTCATGCATTCTCAGCTTCAACAACAGCTCCTTTTTCATCTTACTCATCTCTGAAGTTGCACCCATATCCACAAATAAGATAGAAGAAATATTGGTTAAGGATTTCGTTTTCATTTATATCGTCAGGCTTTCCAAACCATCATGTGCCAAACTTGTTTGTAGCACAATCCACGGTGCCACTACTGACCATGATTGCCTGAAAGTGCATAACTTGAATCTGCATCACCTTTGCACATTCTTTTGCCATTTCAACATCAGTTCTCTCTGCCTCGGCTCATTGCCAATGCCGCACTTCTATAACAACCAATAGACCAACATCTTGCATTACATTAATGCACAAGACATCCAGCAGCCTTCTCACTTACTCTTTGGCATGCTTCCATTAGTTCGCAATTCCCCGGGCAACACATCTTCTCGATATTTCTCTCAATTCACAGGGACCCAAGCTTCAAACCCTAGTTCGACATGCAAATCACTAACCCGACTCCATCCACCATCTCGAGTTGTAGCAAGTGCCACCAAGATTCCATTCTCTTGCAGGTTCATCTTCTCACTCATTCAACCCGGGTTCCTAGCTTCTAAACAACCCATCTTGCAGCAGTCGCCTTTAATTCCTTCTCCCATTTCTTATGATTTGGTTTCACCACCTCATATCCGGGCTTCCAACTCAAGTCCCGTGAGTTCTCAAATCTCCAATCTCAACATCCACATTGCAGAATAACATTTGGGAAAGAACTCAAAGAAATAACTCGACTAGATTGCCATCATTTGCATCTTAGAGATGGGATATTAAGACACCCATCTTGTAATTCATCCAGAGATTTGATAAAATACACCCCAAGATCAAGGTGCCCCTTAACGAAGAATAACCTTTGTCTTTAGTAATCTTTGTTTGAATCCCGATGACTCCCCATAGCAATAGACCTAACTTCCTTTAGTTCTCAAATCCAAGTTAACCTCAAAGAAATAATCGACTAGATTGTAATAGAAATGTCTGCCAAGATAGGTGCCCCTTAACGAAGAATAAGTGATTGCCCCTTAACTTCCTCTCAAAGTGGGGTTGCCTTAGAGTGGGGTTGCGATCTTGTATTTGAACGAGTTCAACATCTCATACAACCACACATGTCTCAAGAAAACTCGCAAAGAAAGCATTTAGATATTAAATCGGTGTATTCACCTTCACCAGTTCAACATCTCATACAACTGCACATGTCTCGCTTTAGCATCAGTTCATTCCCGCTCATTCGCCTATTCATTTCGTCATTTCATCTTACCAACACAACCATTCCTAGCACCATCTGTTGCAGCTCTTTGACATCCAATTCCACCTGCAATTCTGACTTGGTTTTGCAGTATATCCGGCTTTGCAGCTGCAATAAACCTTCCTTTGGCAACAATCACCAGTACCAGCTCAGCTCTAACACCTTGCAGATTTGCACATTCTCCTCAAGCCAACAACATATTCATCTAAATCTCAAATTCACTGGTTCCATCTTCTTCCCCATATGCAATCTCCATTATCAGAGCCACCAATTACCTCCATCTCAGTACTCACAACACCATCTTAAGCTGCACCTGCTTCACAAAACTGGCACCTCCAGATTCATTGCCACAGACCCATTCAATCTAACCTGCAATTCAACAACAACTGCATAATACCAGCAAATCTCACCCATCTCGATCATCAGCTCAAGCTCAACCAACAGCAGCTTCACTGTATCTGAATTCGATCTACCGAAAACCCATCTATTTCAGTCTCAGGCAACTGGTTCTTCAAATCGAACACAGTAATTTCACCATCTTCTCTAACCAAGCTTCAAACTCCACAGTTCCTTCTCCTCCACAAATTCCTCTCGTAATCTTCACTGGCAAACACCAGATTCAATTTCACAACAAAGCCATCTTCTAATTCATCTGTATTCTTCATAACCAAACCATGAATCATAATCTCTTCTTAGTTCTCAACTTCAACACAACCCCAACTTCAATTCCTCACTGTTAACACCATATTCCACCATCAACAGATCAACACCTTGATTCTTTGTTTGATACCCATCGATCTCTTCCACCAATACCTCCATCTCGTACATCATTTCTGTCAAACCTCAGCTTACACACTGTGATGAAAATTGGGGAAAATGGAGACCTAGTTCCATTCTCTCAACCAAATACTGCTAAGAAGGAGATTAAGACGCCCCACTGAAAGAAGAACCACCCAATGGAGGTGCCATGAGTAACTGAATATCCGCTGTTAGCATTTCTTCTTGAACTTTAGCTGGTTGTCCCTTATCCACGTCTATGCTCCAAGTATTACCAGCTTATACAATGACCATTTCGCCCATTTTTCCTAAGATGAGTACCCTCTTCTTCTTTTGCTCCAATTACTCCAAAACACCTAATAAACTCAAAATCAAATATAAGAAACATAATTCACAAGGATAATAGCAAAGAAAGCATAAATACTAGATATAAAATTAAGGCGTTTTAGACACCTATCAATATGCCAAGTGCAAAGGAAATTTTGTGCATTGGGAAAGACTATCCTCATGACGTTCATTATTGCTTTCTCATTGTCGGTGACTATAACCCCCGGAGTTTCGTCTTCGTGGTAAAGAAGCTTCAAAGTTTCCAATGCCCAAATATAGCTATCATCCTTCTTACGATCCATAAAACACCATGCCACCGTGAACGATTGCTTATCCGAGGTTTGTCCTACAATGTTCAACAAAGGCATGTTGTACCTATTCGTCTTATAAGTACAATCCATGAAAAAAACTTGGTAAAAGCAACGCGCCAATTGAATCATATCGGGATGCGCAAGAAAAATACGATCCACCTTCCCCTCCGATGACTCATGGTGTCTCACCGTGTAGTTGTATTTGTGTATTAACCATTGTGATTCTTCCATCACCTTTCTTCCATCCCATTCAATTCTTTTAATGGTTGCCTTGGCCGCATAAATTGTAGACAATGAAGAAAGGTTACGCGGGTCATCCCTTTTGAACTTACTTAGGAGCTTACTTGGTTTAATTCCCCAACTTGTTCTTACTTGTTCGAACTCGTGCAGTTTCAACTTGGCAACTTGACAATGCCCAACAAGAGTTTTCCGGATCTTTATGGTTATGCCAACCAACATCAACTCTACTCATTCTCCACACGTTGTCGGTTTCTTTGTTCCTCCAAAAAATAATCTTGAATGGGCATCCACACTTCTTTGACTTCGTCTTGTACACCCTAGTCGTCTTCTTATCATACACATAACCCTTTCTCTTGTGACTTTCCTCCGGCAACCCATAACACTCGCATACCATTTCAAAACGCGTAGATTTTGTTGGGTGTTTTTCACTAGAACACACATCTTCTCTTTGGCTTTCTCAACAATCCAATTGACCGCGTCATTTTTATCCTCCCATTCCAAATCATTAGCGTAATGTGCGGAAGTATCATGACCCCTAATTTTCTGAGCTTGAGGCTGATCCGTCATCGGTACCAGTGCAACAATCTACAAAACATCAAAAGTTAGTTGATATGTATTACCAAAGTCGGCAAGGTCGACATATAAAACCCTGCCGACAACAAAACAGCCGGCACGTAAGAAAAATTTAACAATGTCGACCATACTAGAGTCGGCAAGGTTCGAAAACTTGAAAATGCCGGCTTAAGCATTTTCAAGTAACGATTCCTGCGTTGTAAAACTGAAAGTCGGCATGGTGTCAATTTTCTACCCTTCCGACACGAATACTGCTCATGAAAAGTCGGCACGTTGTTCAATTAGAAACCACGCCGGCGTGTTTGGTCGGCATGATCGACAAGCGTCGACCTTGCCGACCCTGGGAAGCAAAAGTAAAGAAAAAAAACCAAAATCCATCATTTGCATGGAAAAATCACAATCTTCACCACGTAGGTTGTCTACCTGATTACTTGTAGCTCCATTCTCTTCTTCTTGGTCATTGGATTCTACGTTTGGCTCAACATATTCATCACTTCTATACCCATCATGAGTTTGAGGAAAATAAAAGTGAGGGTCATGCATGTAATCCATTCGATCATGGTCTGGTAGATCATCATACAAGTACTCATCTGTAGGAGGAAAGTTAGAAGACTCCCCCACTTCAAAATCAGGATTAGAATCACTCATCTCACTCATATCACAAATTTCACAAAAACCTAACTTCCCCACCCCCAAAAAAAAAAAAAAAAAATCTCCTCTACTACTTCATACTAATTCTCTCTCTAAATGATTTCTAAAACCCAATTTATAACTAAATCAACTAACTAATCTAATCATTTTAATTAAATTAGTGCTAATCATTGTGGGGGCATTTTAGCCATTTAGAAAATACAAGGTTAAGGGGTGGCTTGGTTTTACTTCATAATGACCAGATTTTGTCTTATTGGGTATATCCCAATTAGATTGGGTATACCCTAATCTCGCCAGGATAAAGTAGGAGTCGTAAATGATTTTTACTGGTAAAATTGAAAGAAAACTTATGGTGGGTTTGGATGCAGAATTTTAGAGGTGGGATTTATGGGGCCAGGGGATTTGGTGGAATTCGGTTTCCCTTGGTATGTTTGGTTGTCAAAATTCCCTGGATTCAAGTTTCCCATGGGAATCACTTTTCCAGCAAATCCTCCATTTTGAGTCCGACCCCCCCCCCCCTTAAGATTTGCTGGAAAACTTAACAAGGGATTTATGGGCCCACATAAATTAAACCCTAAAATCCCCTATAAAATCCCTTGCTCGGTTGGTTTCCCCTCCACATTTCTGTTTACCCTCCCGCCACCATCCCGCCAGTTTATTCTTATCCTTTCCTCTTTGAATCCGCAAAGGTAAAATCCTTAAACCCTAATCGATTATCATTTTGATTTATAACACATATGCCTTTATTTTATTTCTAGTATACATCTATCTTATTTTTGTTTACGTTGATTGATTATTGATGTTCCATTTTTTTTTTCTCTGTAACAAGACAACGATTTTGATCTATTTTGTCTATTGATCTCTTTGTTTATTGATCTCTTTTGCCATCCTTTTGGTAGTACAAGTTAGATCTGTGTCCCCAATCACATGCATGTTAGTTCGGTTGTGGTTAAGTTACTGTTATCCTCGGGGACTTTGGTTTTTTATGTGTTTGCTTACTTCTGTTTATGCTAGCCATGTTGTGTGTGTCCGCATACATAATAGACCATAATATATTTTGATGATGATTATTATTGTTTTGTTTTTGGGTTTTCTATAAAAAAAATAGTCTTGTTAATTTGATTTTGATAAAGTACCGTTGATTATCCGATACAATTGGTTTGCTGGTAAATGTAGGAAGATGCCGTTTCCTACTGATTGGGATGTAGTTGCATGGTTGTGTTGTATTGTTGCTATGGTTTCTTGTCAAGCTGGATTATCCATGATATCCATGTTGTATTTAGAGAAGGAACCATCTAGGAATCGGGAATATGAGCGACAACTTGCTCTAGAAAGACTTTTCGGAGAGAACGACAACACTTGTAGGGATATGCTTAGAGTTAGCAGATATACATTCCATAGAATATGTCAAATTTTAGAAGGGGCGGGGTTGGAAAGTAGTCGATGGGTTGGCATACCAGAGCAAGTGGCTATATTCCTTCTCATCGTAGGACACGACACGAAAATGAGGCACAGTGGGTTTGATGTTATAAGGTCAACTGAAACAGTACATCGACACTTCCATAATGTACTGCTTGCAATATTAAGCCTTGGTAAAGAATGGGTAAAGCCTGCTCGCACGAATTTTTCACCGTTAATGGGGGATAGGCAAGGCTGGGCCATGACATATTTTAAGGTATCAATTCAATAATTTATTTGTATATACACACGTTCACGTATGTAGATCGATTGACTAATTTGAAATGTTATATGTAGGATTGCGTTGGTGCAATAGACGGTACATACATGCCAAAGAATCGTACCATTAGAAGACCAACCGCGTTATCGTAATCGAAAGGGGGATATTAGACACAATGTTTTAGTTGCTTGCTCATTTGACATGAAATTTACATATGTCTTAGCCGGTTTTGGGAAGGATCTGCCCATGACAAAGTAGACTTTTAAGATCTCTTTGTGACTACTTGTGCACACAAACTAACCATTCCTAAGGGTAAATTATCTCATTTTTAATCTTAATTTCTTAGAGATTAGGTAGGTAATTTTACATACACTTACTTATATTTATTTTTGTGCCATAGACAAGTATTACCTCGGAGACATTTGGATTTCCGCTTGCCCCGGGCTTCTTAACTCCTTACCGTGGGACTAGATATCATTTGTCCGATCATCATGGGAAACAACCGTCGAACCCAAAGGAGTTTGTATAATTACCGCCACTCCTCTTTACGTAATGTGGTGGAACGGATTTTTGGTCTGCTAAAAAAGAGATTTGCATACTTAAGGACATCTCCTTTTTATTCCGTGGATACACAAACAAAAATTATATTAGCATGTATAATTTCTTATTTTCATATGCTAATTTTCTTACAAATACTAATTTGAGCTGAATTATCCTTTTTCTTTGTCTTGTTTGATTTCAGGTTAGATATGCTTCTTTTGGAAGATGGCTCTCCTCAATCTGATCAAGTGCAGCAGAAAAGAGACAACATTACTTGGACTACTGCGATGGACAAAGAAATGTTGGAAACTTTGAAAGACCAACAACTGTTGGGAAACAAAGCTAAAGGAGGCCAAGCGGGTTGGAAGGCACCCGCATTTGTAGCAGTTGTGAAACGAGTGCAACCCCTTTGCACGCATACGCTGACAAAACTTAATGTGCAAAATCGGTTGAAGACTATGAGAAAGCTTATGAAGGGTGTCAAAGAACTCATGGGGTTGAGTGGATTTGGCTGGGACTATGAAAATAATAAGCTTATGGCTGATTCATCCGTTTGGGATGATGCGTTGGAAGTAAGTAATCATTCTTGTCTGCTTATATAGGTAGTGCCATTCACTAATGTGCACTTCTCGGACTGTAATTGTCTGCTTATTTTTAGTACTCCCCTTACCATAACATCTTTGTTTCTTTTTTGAGCTGGTTACTGTCGATAACGCTGTATTCAATGAATGCAGGTGAGACCAAAGTTGAAGCATTTGAAGAACAAGTCAGTGGACTTGTATAGTGAGATGCTTGAAGTATTGGGAGATGAACCTGCTATGGGAACTAAGGAAACTACCACGGGAATGATGACTGAAGATTATGAACCTTTACCTCATGCATCATTTAACTTGGATGATTTTTCTGATGACGGACATGTTAATAGTTCATATTCGTCAGTAGGAGGAACTACATCTGCAGGAGGCATGGGTAGAGGAATTATTTTTGGCCCATATTCGTCAGCTGGAGGAACTGATAAAACTAAATCAGGTGATAAGCGTTCTGCGTCAAGCCAACCAGGTGATAAGCGTTCTGCGTCAAGCCAACCAGGTAATAATCTTGAGCATCTTAAAAAACAGCGTACCCGTTCAATTGCTGCAACTTTGGGCCAAGAAATAAATGGACTACATAAAGAAATTGGACGTGTTGCTAGTGCTATGGATAAGAGAAATGAGATGGATGGGAAGAATGCAAGAAGGCTTTGGAAGAACTTAATTTGGATACCTATATCAGATTAGATGCTATCAACTGGTTGCTAATGGACATTGAAAGAAGGAAGGTCTTCTTGACTTTGAGTTTTGATGACCGGAAACTATGGCTACGAATGAATTTGAATGTTCAGGGAGGCGACTTCTAGTGGTTCTCGTTTTTATTAGTAATGGTACGACGAAAAGGTTGCATAGCGAATAAGTCGTACTTGGTTAATCTTTAGCTACTTATGCTACAATTTATTTTGAATTTATGGATTAATATTTTGGCTTTTAGATTTATGGATACCATTGAAGTTTACTGCACTTCCATACTTGCACCTTGTGTTTTTGTCGGTTTGTGGTTTTCTTTTCCTTTTCCATGGAAAAATTAACCAAACATCCCAAAGGATTCTTGAAGAGAGTATTATGATAATCCTAGGAATTTGAAGGTGATGCCAAACATGACAGGGAATTTCAAACGGGAGATTTACCATATTCCGAGGATTTTTTATTTGGTTACCAAACACGCGTGGAATTTGGATAAATCCCGGAATTTATAATTCCATGAGATTATAAATTCCTGGAAAATATAATTTCTGCATCCAAACGCACCATTAATCATTTTCTTTACGTCAGTAAGTCAGATCCGGCCGTCTCAAATCTCGACAAAAACATTAAAAATTGAAAGAAACCAAATCTTTCTCTGTTTCTTTTTCTCTCTCTTCAAAACTCTTTCTCTCTTTCGAAACAAACTTCTTGGCGAAGACGTCTATACTTCCCGCCAATCTAAGTCAGCATTGCCGGGGCTATTTAACCTCCGGTGCTTTCCTCGATCTTACATAACCGTGAAATCAACTACTCGGTACTCAAAACCAGATTACCCAGGATACAGATCATTCAAATTTTCAGTCGTCGTTTTTAACGAAGAAAGAAGAATCACAATTTCCACTTATACCAATCCGTAGAGATTTAAAGTAAATCGGTCCAGATTTGGTTTCGATTTCATTTATGATCGTAGAATTAATTTAAAGAATTTGTTGACTTTTTAGTTTTAGGTTTAGATGATCTGAAAAATTAGGAATTCCATCAAAGTCTTTGGATTTTAGTGGATTTTGTGGATTTCTGATTTGGAATCTGATTTGGTTATTGGGAGGTTTTGATGATTATGGTGAATAGTGTATCAAGGATCATTTGAAGGTCTGGGTCTCCTGAAATAAGTGAGGGAAGAAACAAATGACGAAAGTTGTGTATGAAGGATGGATGGTTAGATGTGGAAGAAGAAAGATAGGTCGTTCTTTTATTCACATGAGATATTTCGTTCTTGAATCTAGGTTACTCGCTTATTACAAGAAAAAGCCTGCTGATAATGTGGTAATTTCTGATTTCCTTTTACTTTTGAGAAACAATTACTGTTGAGTGATCTGAAAATTGTAACAATTGATTTTGTTTAAGGCGATTAAACTGTTTTCGGTTTTGGATGAATTCGACATAGGATTTTTCTAGTTAAAATTTGGTTTTAGCTTGAGGAGGTGATTTGAAATTTATGACACAAGAATTTGTTCTAGCTGATGATATATATTTGGGTTACGAATTAAGGTACTATTTTCTTAAACTTCGGTTCAAGTTTAATTATTTGAGTCTTTTCTCTTCACTTATTACAGGTTCCTGTCAAGACTCTTCTTATTGATGGTAATTGTAGAGTAGAAGACCGGGGATTGAAGACACAGCATGGACATGTGAGTCCCTCTCTCTCTCTCTCTCTCTCTCTCTCAATATGAATTGAAACTCATGATGAACTCATATTGAACTCGAAAGGTTAGGAACAAAAAGTTACGACCAACTATTAACGTAAAATGTTATTAAATTGTTTGTGTAACCTGTAAGCACCATATGTGGATTTCCCCTGTAATTTAAGAAGTTAAACGGAGTAGAATCTGCAAGGTTAGAAACAGTGAGCAAGTAACAGTGAGAATCAAATGTAGATTTCCCGTGTATACAATTCAATGAGGTTGATTTCTTGTCTTTATCTTTGTTAAAGTAAAGCCAAGTGGTGTAGTTGAATTGCTTTTGGTCTGTTTCTCAACTTTAACCTCGACTTAATTACATTAGTGGAGGCGTTGTAAATGTTTCTCACAATTATAGTAATTTACCATGGCATAGAATGAACTTAGATACCTCTTTCCTATAAAACTTTGTTTGATGTTTTCCAGACAAAAGCAGGAAACATTGATTAGTATGCTTCTGTGGGCATGTATACCTTCAAAGCTTATACAGAAGGAATTAGACACTTAAGAACTCAATTGTTTGTGAGATCTATATCTTTGAGCTATCCTTATTTGTTAATTGTCTTGAAAGACATGCTACTTCAGCCTGTCTGAGGGCCAAAAGGACTCCACTGTATTTTAGTTCTCTATCAATTCTTTACTTTGCTGATAAACATTATATAGTTACTAGGCTCATATATTAACATCTACAAGAGTTGCATAGGCGTACACATGCCTGTTGCATCTGCAATCATGTATCAAGCTCATTTTGGTTTTCAAATTCAGAGAATTCTATAAGTAGTCGCCAACTCTTCTCTGCTAAGTATCTGTAAGTGAAACTGGTAAATTCAGTGTCAAAATGGGAAGTTTGCTCTAGAGGTGTTAATTATTTTTTGTTCCTAGTTTTGGATCAAATGTTATCATTATATTTTCTCATTTCTTCGAATCTGGCAAGTTATTTCCTTAAAGTTGATCTGTTTGGATGCCACATGAGGTTGCTTTAAGATTTATTACAGTAGTCCAATTTGAAAATCATTCAAACACATGGTAGGTGATAATTCTCAAATCTGGATCTGAGGCGAAGTGTCATTCTATGCTTTGAACAAATTTTGATCCCATTGTTTTTGTTTATTGCAAATGAAGTATAGTTTTAACCGAGCCTCGTGTACGGTGTAGCAACCACTGGGGTCCTAGACCAAAACACTAATCAACTTCTTGTTTTATCCCATTGGGCTAGATTCTGCGCCACCATATTACAAGACCTTGGAATGTAGATGATAAAATTGTTTGCAATTGAGAAGCCAAGAACATCTTTTAGCAAAACATCTGTGTTCCACGTCCCATGGAAATCACTAGCTCGCAACTTGTTTATAACTACTATAGTATCATGTCCCAGAATTATGTGTTTGAGATTCTGATCAATTTCTAGACCCTGATATGATAGATAGAGAATAGGCTACACAAGTAGAATAAAAGAACTAACAGATTGCAATAGAAACGTTTTATCTTTATTGCTTGTTTTGAAAGAACAATACAATGTTATCCTTTAAGCTATTTTCTGCCGTAGGAATTGTACCCTTGTTCTTCTTTTGCTCTAGAATTTTCTTACTAGTATTTTCTCTAGTAATCTCTAGTTTCTCTCCTATGCCTACAGGTACTAAACTGCAACTTATTTATAGGTTGAGTTACTTCTAAATATTAGTCTTTCTATGAAGGGAAACTGCCCTATGTTTGTAATCTTCTAAAAATAGGTCTCATTCTAGGATTAAGAAACTACTTCTAGAATTACTAGGTCAAATTCTCTTGTATGCAGACTTGGGTATAGGGTCTTTTGACGGGCCTATACCTAAAAAACGGATCAGACCTCCCCCATCAGGAGGCTTTTGGTCCCTCAAAAGCATTGATTTAAGAGTTGCGGAAGTTTAGTCCGCAGCTGTAGTACTTTTGAATACCAAGTCCGCAGCTGTAGTACTTTTGAATACCACTTTGCATGCTTTGAACTTTTCCCGTTAATATAGTCTTGAGAAAAATCTTGTTCTCTTGCTGTAGTCATTTGTGTCTTCTTGCTAAGAGTCAGAGTATCTTTGGTTACTTCACTTAGAGCTAAGTCTTGCCCAACTTGTAATGATGGCGACTTATTTTGCTCGTCATGTAGCTTGAATTCTGGTTCCACGCGCTGTTTTGGTGGTACCCTCTGCGGCTGTCGCAAGGTGTCTTCAAACCCTTCTAACAACTGTTGTTGATCGTTCTTTTGAGTTTTAGTGCACTTGCAAGAGTTTGCACAAACCAATTCACTAGGTTCTTTGATGGTTTGTCGAACCGTGAGTAGGCTAAACTTCTGACCAGCATTTACTAAGTGTTTGGTTGGCTGTGCAGGCAGAAGTTGTAGTTTCTTCTTCTCTTTAGAAGCTAGAATGCGAAACCTTTTTCCACCTTTTACCAGTCTCCAAACCAACGTTGCATCTCTATCCCATAGGTATGGACTACCAAATACAATATGGCAAACATCTAATGGGACAACATCACATGTTACCTGATCTACGTATTTCTTGTTGATGGTGAATCCGAAGGTGCATTGAGCAGTCACTTGCATCTCTGTATCCTTCTTTAACCATCCTAACGGGTACGGCTTAGGGTGTGGTGTTGTCTTCAACTTCAACTTCTTCACTAGTTGTTCGGATATTAAGTTTCGTTGCGATCCACTATCAAATAGAGTGAGAACAGGTGTTTTCTTAACTTCTGTATTCACCCAAAATAGCTCTTCTTTAGTAGATTCTGAGATCGGCAATCCTGGACGAATGACTTTGCCTTGTATTCTAGTTGATACCCTTTTTCTTGTCATCATCACAATTTTGCTGTCGGGATCAAGTGATCCATCAATCACCTCTTCTTCTTCTTTTTCCTCATCTTCTTTGTTGTAGATGGTTGTGTTAGCTTGCTTGTGGTCTTTCCACCATGTTGGTCTTAGCTCTGGATGTAATATCCAACATCCTTCCTTTGAATGTCGAAAAGTTTTACAGTTCTCGCAGTATCGGACGTTTCTGTTTGCCACTACATGATTAGTTCTCCCTTCTTTATGGACAAATTTCACAATCTCTCCTTCTTCGGTTCTTGATTGCTTTGCTCCAGCGGGTTGATTCTTCATCTCTATGTACATAGCTTTCTTACAAGCATCGTCAATGTCGGTTACTGGAAATAACGCAAGTTCTGTCCGTATATATAGCAAAAGGCAAACCTCCTTTATACTTCTCAATAGTCTCGGAGTCTCTCATATTCACGTTTAATGCTATAGCTTGCTTGCGAAATTCAGTAGTGTATTCTTGAACGTTCTGCCATTTCTCTTGTCGCAAGAATTGCCATTGTTCGCGCAATCGTTCTTTATAACCAATTGGGTAAATCTGATTTTGGATAGCAGTTGTGAATTGCTTCCAAGTAGTTAATGGTGCTTCATTGCTAAGGGCCAAACCTGACGTATACGCTTCCCACCAAATTAGGGCATGTCCTTCAAGTCTTAGTCTAGCGAAACTTACCTGTTGCTCTTCAGTAAATCCCTTGGTGCTGAAATAAACCTCCAAAGATTTGAGCCAGCCATCTAACTTCTCTGGATCTAAATCTCCGTTGTAGGCAGCGATTTCGATTCTTGCCTTCACTTTGAATGGCGAATCATCTATGAACGCTGGATGTTTTTCCATATTTGACTTGGAACTGTTTGTTTCTTGTTGTGTTTGTTGTAATCCTTTTATCATCTCCATTAGTTTAGCCATATCTTTCTTCATAGTTTTCATATCTTCCTCCAATTTCTCCATAGTGTTTTCGTGCGGATTGGGTGATGATGATGATGAAACAGATGTTCTCTTCTTTCTATCAATATTAGGATCTAACGGTAATACCTCGTTACCCTTGGATCGAAGCCCTTCCATTCATCGTCGGAAACATTGCTTACTTAACTTCTTGCTCTGATACCACTGATCAATTTCTAGACCCTGATATGATAGATAGAGAATAGGCTACACAAGTAGAATAAAAGAACTAACAGATTGCAATAGAAACGTTTTATCTTTATTGCTTGTTTTGAAAGAACAATACAATGTTATCCTTTAAGCTATTTTCTGCCGTAGGAATTGTACCCTTGTTCTTCTTTTGCTCTAGAATTTTCTTACTAGTATTTTCTCTAGTAATCTCTAGTTTCTCTCCTATGCCTACAGGTACTAAACTGCACCTTGTTTATAGGTTGAGTTACTTCTAAATATTAGTCTTTCTATGAAGGGAAACTGCCCTATGTTTGTAATCTTCTAAAAATAGGTCTCATTCTAGGATTAAGAAACTACTTCTAGAATTACTAGGACAAATTCTCTTGTATGCAGACTTGGGTATAGGGTCTTTTGACGGGCCTATACCTAAAAAACGGATCAGATTCAGGTTCACGACCTTCTTTGATCCTGCACAGATGGCAAGATTTTTCCTTCTTCTGCGAATTCGGTTGCATACTTCTGGGTTTCTCGCTTATCCTTGTTATGCCTAGGGATTGTTGGATATTAGAAGTTACTTCTCCAATTTGATTGTATTTTTTGTCGTTAGTGTATTTACTTTGTTGCAAAATTAATCTGTAATTATCTGCTTTTCACTCTTTCAATATGCGGTCATTTGTTATCTTTTCCGATTGCTAATCTTGCTGTCAGTTTTTGTTATTACTGGATGCCAACTCTAACCTTATTTTTGTTTTACAGATGGTATATGTGCTGTCGGTCTATAACAAGAAAGAGAAATACCACCGCATCACGGTTTGTAATCTTTGTTTTACTTTATATAAGCCATCATGATTGATTTATTTTTACTTGTCGTCTATTGTCAGAGAAGCCTAGTTGGATAGTTTCCGAGTAGCAGAAAGCTTGTTGTGCAGCAGCTACATCAGTTAATTGGCATTAGCCTAATTTTATTGATTTCTTAAGTTCAGGAATACCTTATTCAGTTGGTGGGTTAAATTCTTATGCCCAGTTGTGGCACATCATGGCACCTATCTTGTACATCTAACCATCCATGCTTGACCTCTATGTGGTGACACCTATTTTTGAGAGAAGTAACTCAATCACCCAGGCCCAGTCAACTGTCATAGATACAGTGTCATATTTCACAAGGAACAATATGTCATCCTATGCCTTGTGAGCTTCACCTGGTTTATACAATTTCTTTCGAAGAATCTCTTGTAACTTGAATCTGGGATTTGGGTTCTCCACATCCGACACAGCTCAGAAGTCAAACGGGTTTCGTTTCCTAGAGTTTGTCGCGTTTATAAAATGTTTCTCCGCATACTTATTTTGTTTTTATGTTGTTTTTGCATATAATATTTTATCAAATTATCATTGCACGGCTTAAGTAAATTGGAGAATGAAACAAGCCTATGTTGTTTGTCCCATACTTTTACTTCAATGAATTGCTGTCCATGGAAGTGCTAGTGGGTTACGTTTGTTTCCAGTAAATACATACTTATTATAGGCATCAATTTTCCATTCTTTGGGTTTGACCATCCTGTATAACACATTATTTTGTGTATCTTCCTTGGAAAGATCTTCATAGTGGTTTCGTTGCTGTTTTTAGATGGCGGCATTCAACATCCAAGAGGCACTAGTCTGGAAAGAAAAGATAGAACTAGTCATCGATCAGGTTCCCTACTCTCCTTGATATATATTTATATCTGAATAATTAAGCACTGACCTGGTGGGTGATGTTTGAACTGTCACCCTACTTAAAATTGTTTATTTTAAAATGAACTCTATCTTAATAAAGAAAAGTAGAGTTTTTTTTTTGGTGCAGAATTGTAAAATCACACTCCCATTTCTTAAAGATATCTTTATCATTTTATTTTTTGTACTGTAAGGTAATCCATTTGGAATGTCCAGGTTGTAAGTGTCTTTTCCAAAGGACTGTATAGCCACAGGAAGAAATGATGGAACCCGTCTATTTTTTTTAATTTAATTTCTTATAAATACTGTATCTGTTATTTCTGTTCTTCCATGCTCTACAGCTTGAAATCTTTCTATCTTTTGCTTCATTTTTATTTTTAAATTTGATAAAAGCATATACGGGGAGATGACATAGTTCCCTACTGCAGCATCAGGAGTCACCACTTCCAAATGGTAACAGGGCTTATGTGTCATTTGAAAATAAATATGGAACAGATAATGGAAGGACTGCCTCATCATCAGACCGTGAGAGCCAGTAAGTAGTAACTTTTATCATTTTCCATCCATAAATTTTTATTCAACAAGAAAAAAGGTTTGTTTCCTTGATAAGAATCTTTTACTGTCTTAGTCACATTCTAGATTGGGATACTGTCTTAGTGTGGTACCTTTTATATGCATCGCAAAAACATATGGCATATCCTTGCCTTTTTGCTTTGGGTCCAGCTTATTAGTGGAAATTTGCTGTAACTTAACATGGTAATTTGGAGTTTGCCCTGAAAATGATCCTTCTGTTTTTCACATACAGGTATATTCCAACATTATTTTTCTTTCTTTTGGCTCTCATTATTATCATCGTCAGCATGTTTGCATCGAATCACATAACCTGTTCTCATTTCCAGTCTCCAGTACTCTTTGAATGGATCACCTGATTTTGCTTGCTAATCATTTGCTTATGTCATGCTCATTTCCTGCAAATTTCTCTTGTAATAATATTTTGTTCAGGGGAAGTGCACAAGGTGACGAAGAGGAGGAGAACAGTCATAGTTTGGAGAACAGTCATAGTTTACTAAGGAGAACAACTATAGGAAATGGTGGGTTCAGATTCATCCACTATTATATGGTTTGCACAGTTAGTTTAAGGTGTTACTTCAAAAGTGTAATTGTTCATTACCTAATGGCAGGCCCCCCTGAGTCAGTGCTTGATTGGACCCGGGAGATCGACTCAGATTTATCGAACCAGAATAATAGTGATCAAGTCTTCTCTAGAAAGCATTGGCGCCTTGTCAACTGCCAGAATGGCAAGTTTTAAATTCAGGGTGTCCTTGGTTATTGTCAATTTTATTTTATTTTATTTTATTTTTTTTGAAGATTTAAGTCGTGCCAAATCTTTCTGTGTTTATGTTGAATTGGTGAAATATCTAATCCAAGTTGGTCCTGAACATTGCAGGGCTTCGCATTTTTGAAGAGCTTCTCGAAGTTGATTACCTTGTATGTACTTATGTACTCATTATTATTTTTAGTCTGTCATGTTTAAAGAAAATGTATTGTATTGTACTTATTAACTCAAATGTGCAAATGTGAATTGCATTATATGCAGCCAAGGAGCTATAGTCGAGCAATGAAGGCTGTTGGTGTAGTGGAGGCTACATGCGAAGAAATATTTGAGCTTGTAATGAGCATGGATGCAACACGGTTTGAGTAAGTAACTGGGTATTCTGCGTAAACATATTGCGTCAATAATCATATTCAGTCCTAACTTTTGCTGATCATTGACTGAGTGCTACATATTTCAGAAAGCTACATAGGATGTTTTAATTAATTATTTATATTATATAGGCCTTAAGGCAGAAGATTAAAAGAAAAGTACTGATTCAGTATGAATTTTACCACAAAAGCTCTTAGTGGCTCCTGTCAGTTAACGTTACATCATCTCTATTAAGGATTGTTAACCAACTGCAATGTTGTAGTTGGAGACTAACTACCAATTACATCATCTTAATGTTATGTTTGGATACCCTGTTTGTAGGTGGGATTGCAGCTTCCAGTATGGCAGCTTAGTTGAGGAGGTGGATGGACATACTGCAATACTTTACCATAGACTGCAGCTGGATTGGTTCCCTATGTAATACTCCGGTCATATGGTTTTAAAAACTAAGTATTATCATTCATTCCACCCTTCAAATTCTTATGCAGGGATCTTTTTTCTCTAATACTTCCTACCACAGGGTTGTGTGGCCTCGTGATCTATGCTACGTGCGTTATTGGCGTCGAAATGATGATGGAAGTTATGGTCAGCATTTTTCTTGACCACTGCTGCCTTCAAAAAGAAACAAACCTCATATTGTTTAATTGAATTTTCGAAATACCGATTTCGCATGGTTGTTACTTGTGCAGTTGTATTGTTTCGATCTAGGGAGCATGAGAACTGTGGTTCACAGCCAGGATTTGTTCGTGCCCATGTTGAAAGTATATTTTCTTTTTTGTTAAGTGGTTATTAAATTTATATTGGGAACTATTAGAATTTTCTTTGCATGTTAATTTACTCAGCCATAATTCTGGTGTAATGATGGGTACCACTGTTGGCAGGTGGAGGATTCAATATTTCCCCTCTTAAACCTCGAAATGGGAGGCCTCGAACACAGGTTCAGCATCTAATGCAAATCGATCTGAAAGGGTGGGGTGTTGGTTATTTTCCATCATTTCAGCAACATTGTTTACTTCAGATGTTGAATAGCGTTGCTGGTAAGTTCTTACATCTGATTCCCCTATCATACCGAGGAGCCTCACAATGCACTTAAGTGCACCATGCTCCCACATGGTATGATTTGTATGAATTTATTTATCACGACATCATCCTTAGTAATCTTGGCACGTAGGGCTGTGATATCTCATTCCACAGTTGTCTATAAAAGAGTTCCTTTGAACTTTTGAGGACCACGATCCACTATTGAATTGCGTAACTTCTGGATTTGTGTTATATGTGCTATTTGCATCATTTAAATCATTAGCTTTCTGATTAATGAGCCACATCTCTCATTTGTTTCAGCTGAGACTCTTTAGGGAGAGAAGATAAGTGATGTTTTTTTATCTTTGAACAAATCAGTGTGGATACTTTAATTTGTTTTGGTTTTAGCCTTGGAGGTATTCTCCTGCTGCTCTTTAGTCCTCATAGTTGCAGTGTGGTTTCTTGCCATCTTTAAATCGGATGAACTCTTAACTTATTTTTCCATGAAAAGAAATAGAATAAGAGAAGGCTACTTGTATTCCTAAAAACTTTGTTGATCTTTAGGTGTTTAATGGGTTTCACACCCTTGCTGCTCTGTAATTGTTACAGTTGAAGTGTGATCGTCATCTTTAGATTGTATGAACTGTTATTTTTCTATCGAAAGCAATAGGAGAAGAGAAGGCTACTCGGATATTCCTATCAACTTTGTTGATCTTAGGGGTTTAATGGGTTTCACACCTGACCCATTCTCAATCGATGCTTATTTCAGTTCCTGGTTTCTTGCATGTCTACTTTGACAGGCTTGCGTGAGTGGTTTGCTCAAACAGATGAAAAGCTCTCTGTTCCAAGGATTCCAGTCATGGTCAACATGACCTCAGATGCCATTTCAAAGAAAAATCAGAAAAAACAAGGGCATTCATCCCAGCCTTCGTCACTGGATCAAATAAATTCCGTAGGCAGAAACTCTGTTATGTTGGATGAGTACTCAGATGATGATGAAGAGTTTCAATTGGCAGAGGCTGAACAAGAGGTTTGCACTTCCACTCTTCAGAGCTCACAATATGTTATAATGGGCTTCTCTTATGTTCCTAGTTGTTATTGTTTGGATAGGTTTTCTAGTTGTTATTGTTTGGAACATTTTCCTTATCTCATTATGTATTTAATAATTCAGGCAGGTTCGGATGCATTTGAGAATGAAAACAAACGTATAGGTAGGAAGATATCTGTTCATTTAATCTGGGATTTTGATTTTTACATCTGAAATCAAGTTTATTCACGTTGTATTACAATTTTCATGACTTGAAGCCGTGGAAGAAGAACCGGATAATCAAATTGATTTATCTTGCTTCTCTGGCAATCTTCGACGGAATGACAATGATAATGCACGCGACTGTTGGAGGATATCAGACGGGAACAACTTCAGAGTCCGTAGCAGAAACTTTCGTTTTGACAAATCTAAGGTGATTGTGATAGTTTCTCATAAGTAAGGTGATTCTGATAGTTAGTTAAAGGCGGCTGAGATGGTGGTGTTTTTAAACAAATTGCCATATATATGTCAGATTCCTGCAGGGAAGCATATGATGGATCTCGTGGCAGTTGATTGGTTTAAGGATACAAAACGTATGGATCATGTGGCACGGCGTCAAGGCTGTGCGGTACAAGTAAGTATCATAAATTGCTCTGTTGCTACTTTGTAGTTTGCATTTAGGAAATACCATGAGACAGGCCATTAGTGCACAGTGCACATGATGTGCGTGCCCAATGATCAGACCTAGCCATTTACCTGGTTTACCTGAGTTATGAGCAGCTAATCAAGACAAACTCCTGTCACATGATAAAATGTCTTAAAACCTATCAGAATTTTTAAAGTCTGCCAGTGTCAAATAAAATAGCGAAAAACCTGTGATATGTGCTTTTAAATCATTCAACAATGTGGTTGCAACAACTACTTGGGGTGGATATTGATTGGGAATGAGATTACATGGATTATGAATTCGTGTTTCGTTCAAGGTTAACAGAAGAAAGTGCGTTAGACACACCATCTGGCTGTATTTTGTGCTGTTTGGTCAGAACGAACTTCTCCATCCCGCTTTGAGTATCTTGAGTGGAAGATGGTTCTTTGAATCATTTGCTCTATTCATCTCTTTTATCGAAGTCTAATGACAATGATCGATGGTCTACAAACATCATTCCTGATTATTGTTTGTTTTGCACCAAATAAATCATTTTCTTGTTATGGCGAACTTGAACTTTTCCATGAAGGATTATCTGCAACAAATTTTTGATGTACTACTTGTATAGGTAGCTTCAGAAAAAGGGCTATTCTCACTGGCCGTCAATTTACAAGTAAGTTAATTTATGTTTTATCATTCAATTTATGACATCATATGATGCATCTGAGTCGGTAAGAATTGGTGGATTATTTCATTTTAGGTTCCTGGATCAACACACTACAGTATGGTGTTTTACTTCGTAACGAAGGAATTAGTACCCGGATCCCTCTTGCAACGTTTCGTTGATGGAGATGATGAGTTCCGCAACAGTCGGATGAAGCTCATTCCGTCGGTTCCCAAGGTCTTCTCCATCCATTTAATTCATCACCACTCTTCAAGTACTTATACATAAGTCTAAATAAACAATTTTAATTCTACTTGTGAATTTATTATTCTAAATTTACGTGTATTTTACAGGGTAGTTGGATTGTGCGGCAGAGTGTTGGAAGTACTCCTTGTTTATTGGGGAAAGCAGTTGATTGCAACTACATCCGTGGTCCAAAGTACTTAGAAGTATGAACTGAGCATCCCACTGGGGGTGACCTACATTTTATGATGTAGATAGAGATGTCTGGCGTGTGGGTTTGGACAATGTGCACAATCTAACAGTAACTGTATCTATTTTTGGTGCAGATAGATGTTGACATCGGTTCTTCAACTGTTGCTAATGGTGTATTGGGTCTTGTTTGTGGAGTAATTACAACATTAGTTGTCGACATGGCTTTTCTTGTACAGGTATGTTCTTTTATACACTGATGATGGGCCAAACAAATGTCATAACATCGTTTAGCTCTAGGTCATTTAGGAATGCACACAAATATATGGTTTTAAAGGCGCAAGGCACCAACCTACAGAAATGATTATAATCTCCATCTAATAAGACATTTTTGGATGTTATGAACTTAAATATAAATGTAGGACTAAGAGTCTAAGACGATACTTGATAGTTGATAGGTGCTCAATCTTGAACAGTAAATATCTTATCTATATATATGGTGGGTATTATTAAGTTGTGGTAGCATATTTCAACAGGGAAACACTACTGATGAGTTGCCTGAACGGCTAATTGGTGCTGTCCGTGTATCACATATTGAGCTAAAATCGGCAATTGTACCAAAACTGGAATCTGATTCTCCACCAACGGAATCAAACAATTGAACCAATGTGTATCAGAAAATGATCCTATTCGTTTTTTCCTTTTTTTTCGATTTTTGGGTTTTCTTCTCAATTTATTTTTATTATTATTTGCCTTTTCAGTCTGCTGTTGGTGTTTATATTTTTATCCCCTTATAATCAGTGGAGCAAAATCACAATCCTAGAGATTTCGTTTTTAGATGTAGAAAGTTTGTTTTTCCTCGATTGGGAATCCCATAGTGATTTTTCATTTTTTAATATAAATGTGATTTCATTTATCACCTTGTAATTGTGATGAAATGTCTTGGTGTTGGAATGTTCTCAGCAGACGCTGAGCAATTCGTATAACAAGACGCACAAGTTTTAACATTTTTTTTCTTTTCATTTTGTTCATTGAGACTCAACAAACTTCACAGTTTGTTGTTTTTGCTCCCACTATGGACTCAACAAACATGAAAAATGAATGTACAAACCAACAAATTTGTTGGTTTGTTGAGTGAGGTGGATGATGTAGCGCGCTTGATGGAAGGCCGGGCGGCCTTGGCACTAACGCTGGCGCTTGAAGCCAACAACGCTGGCGTTTGTCCTTGCAACGCGCGTTGTTATTTCACACGCCAGCGTTTTTGCTAAACACGCCGCGTGCTTCATAAAAGCGACAACGACTGAATCTGGACGGCTGAAAACTCTTGTGATCTAACGGCTATAATTTTTGAGTTCTATAAATACTACTCATTTCAACTATAAATTCACACATTCTTCACTCTCAAATCATCTACAAAAATACCTCCCAGAGTTCGTGGTATTAGATTCACTCAACAAGAGGATTTAGCTATTTGTAGAGCCTTTGTTTTTCACACACAAGATGCTGTCTTAAATAATGGAGCTGAATCGACGTTGACTTTCTGGGAGAAAGTTTATAGAATGTTCACCGCTGAAACGGGGAACATCCATGGGCGTGATTCTGGCGGATTGTTGCATCGTTTTAGTTCAATTAGTAGTCATGTATCGGAGTTCATCGCTTTACTAATGGAGAATCACAAAAATAAGCTCAACGGTGAAGCCGAACATGAAGTGGAACCCAGAACTCTAGCGATGTGGGCAGCATCTCACCGCGATCCTATGAAGCACGGATACTGATACGGGGATTCGTCAATTTTCAAAAAATGGGGATACGAGATACGTTGGGATACGTGTATTAATTAAAAAATATTAATTTATTAATAGTGAAAAGAATCGCATAAAGTAAGAAAATTCTAAAATACTATCTGGAATATCAAAAAAAAAAAAAAAAGATAAAAAAAAAAGATAACCCATCACTCATCAATATTGAATAAGAATGTTAGGTTAGACATTTATATACTGCTTCTATAGAATAATTTTTGATAAATATGAATATATTACATTTCTAAAAATATTTAACATATTTTGTATATAAATATTTGGCAATATATTATATATATATATATATCTTATACTAGAAGAAGTGTCCCCTCTAGAGTATCCGAGAAGTATCCCAAAAGTATCCCCTACCCTTTTCGTAATTAATTAAAAGGGACACTTTAAATGGGGTGTCTGATACGTATCCCCAAGTGTCTGACACTGATACGGCGTCCGACACGGATACGTCACCGGTTTTGAGGTGTCCGTGCTTCATAGCCGCGGTCGTCCTTTCGATTTCCATGCTTGTTTCAACATTCTTAGGGTGCTCAACAAATACGATCCCTACATCGCCCTAGGAATTCCACCACCCGCCGACGCCTATGTAGTAGTTTTTTTAATCTAATGTTTTTCTTTTATTCTCATGTATGATGTGGTTGTTCAATGAAGTATGTTTTTATTTATGAGATTGATGGCGCAATGTTTAATCCAGGAAAAATTTAAATTACTTATGATATTGATGGTGCAAATGTGAAGACATCCACATGTTTGGTTTTGGATATAATCGTAATAACACAAAATAAACAACAAACTAAATAACATAATACTATAGTGAATCGATTTGTCCTTCAACTTCAATCATCCCACTCCACCAAAAAACACTTAGGATATTCCCAGAAATGCCTTCCATATGTGTCTTCTTCATAAGAAGTCCGCAAATGCATAAAAGTCTTACAATCGGGCTTTGAGCATCCACTGATTCTCTGTGGACAATGTTTGTATTCGTGATCTCCATATCCACAATGCTTGCAGTGTAATAACTCCTTCTTCAATTTGGCTTTAAGTTTGAAGTTTTTGCAGAGTGTTGCAATCTTTTCTTCTTCTTCTTTTTTAATCTTCATAACATCATCTAGCATATGTGGTTCCTCTGGACAGTTGGGATCTTGACATTGCAAATACCTGAGTTTTTCCGGTTGTGATTCAATCACCATTCTGATGCATGAACAACCTTCCCGCGGACACTTTGAATACATCCAAGGGCATTGCATAAGACTGTGGTTATCCATGAAACATAATGGACAAACCTCTTTTGCTTCGACACATAATATTTGCTTCGCTTTGCCTTTAGAAAACATGGTAGATGTTGAGAAAGAAATATGTTGGTTTGGTTGAGAGGCCACCCCTAGTGTTTATAACAAAAAAATAGGCGTTGGTAATTCAAACGGGCGATTTTAGTAAAATCGCGCGGTTTTACTACAAACGCCAACTCCTATGGTAATTCAAACGGGCGCTTAAATGAAAGCCGCGCGGTTTTACTACAAACGCCAACGAATCGATTTTCTTTATCGACCTATAAATTCCATTCCTCCCATCTCCAAAATCACATCTTCTTCTTCTTCTTCTTCTCTAAAACTCTTAATCTCTCTCACTCTGCAGAAATGTCTGTTAGAAATCGTGGTCCCAAGTTTACTGAAGAATAGGATCTAACTATATGCAAAGCATATTTTTTTCATAGGGTAATCACTGGTGTGGGCTTTCAAGACGGTTCTTTTTGGGAGAACGTTTTTTCAATGTTCGTATCACTGAGGGGAAACCCATGAAACCGAGATGCTCGTCGATTGCGTGCTCGTTTTCAATCTATTAGGCTTGCAGTCCAGCCATTTCTTGCTCTGGTAATGGAAATTGATCAAGAAAAATTCAGCGGTGTAACTGAAGATGAAGTGATCCAAACAACTCTTGATAATTGGGAGGAAGCTCACGGTAAACCTTTTCGTTACAAAGCGTGTTTTAGAATTTTAAAAGATGGTCCATCTCAAGCACATCTGTACTGCACTCGAATGCCGCTCCCGGTCTTTACATTGGAAGAAGACGTTACTCTTGTTCGATCTTGGTTACATCGTATGATTAGACCAATGAACAGTGACAATTATTGGGAAAGAGTATTGGGACATTTTGTAGCATCGCGGAACGAAACCATAAGAAACAGTAAGAGCCTGGAACTAAGAATTGCATTCATCACTAAGGAAGTCAAACATTATACGGAAGTTTTGTGGATGGTTCACCGTATCAATTCTGGACTATCCAACGAAGAACTGGTGAGTATCTTACCTTTGTCCTCATGGACTCAACTGCATCATAAATATCTGAACTTGTTGTTTATCTGTTTTACAGAAAACCATCGCTCAGACCAAGTTTACTGAAGAAAGCGGAAGAGAGTTTAAGCATTTTGAGTGCTATGAACTCTACAGAGAGAATGTCGCTGGATTTGATGTAGTTTGATGTTTTTGTTGGGGTTTATTAAAATGTAGTTTGATGTTATTTGCAAATTTAAATTGTAATAAATTTCGCTTAATCTGAAGTGGAAATCTATTTTAAAATCTAAATATTTTCATTCATTGATATTACTGCCAATTCTTTTACAAAATATAAACTTAGACAATAATAAAAAGTACTAAACAACTTCAATAAAAATCAAGTACAAGTTTTGGCCTTCTGCTTATATTTATTTGACGTATCTTCCATTCAACGCGCTCTTTGACAGTTTCGCCTTTGTTTTTGAATTTTTTGTTGTTAACTTTCAAAATTGGAGCTCTTCTTTGCCTTTTAGCGGAACATTTTCTTGGAGCAACTTCAAAAATTTGCACTTCCCTTTTACAACTTTCAATCTTTTTAAAACTCCCACATATCTTAGAAACAACAGCGCAAAAAAGTGTGATCGCCTTTTTAGCCATTTCACCAACAATAAACTAAAAAATTGAAATAGATTTTAGAAGAGAAAATTCAAGAGAAGTGAATTTTGGTGCGAGTGAATTGTTTGAAAATGATGGTAATTTATAGAGGTAAAAAGTGAATTTTGAATTTAAAAAAAAAACTACTCGTTGGCATTTTTGCTACAAACGCCAGCGGTCTACGTTCAAGCGCCGCGTTTATGCTTTGAGCGCCAGCGCTTGTTCTTCCAACGCCAGCGATTTTTCTGCGGACGCCAGCGTGTGTCTTAAGTTCTGGCGCTTGATGATCAACCGCCCAATGCTTTACCATAGTGGAAAAACCTGTTTGTCCATCCACCTGGCTCAACAAAAGTTTTTATCTGACCATTACTATAGGAATTGCCCTTAATACGCTCAAGGTGAAGTTCTTTACCCCACAGTTTTGTTCATTCGAGAATGATTGTCAGAATAATGATATGAGGGCTGAAGAGAGATCTCAGCAAAAAAAGTCCAAGATTTTTATCTAAAGTCGTTATATTTAATACAAGTTCTTGTTCAATGAAAATGTACGTAGAGATCAACACCGCACTTGTTATGCTTTAAAAAAAAACTCACTTGGATGACGAATACTTGACGAGGTAAGTAGAAGAGCCTGTGAGTGTTCCCAATATTATATTTATCTACTAGAAGTTGTTTTCTACTACAATCTGGTGGAGAAGTTTCCTATTCAACAGTTGAATTTAAAGGCCTAACTGACTTTGACAAAATATCCGCTACTTGATTGCCTAATCTAGGAACAAAAAAGAAACCCAGAAAAGTGTTGCAGAGATGAGCTATTCTATTTGCTTTAATACAAGCTTTAGTTCTCCAGGAGATGTCTGCAATTGTGCCTTGGATATAATTGAAAATACTCTCACAATAGCCTTCGATGCTGAAATTCTGAATATGCCTTTCCTTCGCCCATATGGCCGCCTGCAACCCTCCTATAGCCTCTACCTCTTGTGGGTCAGAACCTGTTGCTTGCCATGCTCTTCCTCCTTCACAATCTCCTGTATCATTTCTCAAGATAAAAGCATAAGTAGATGGTAATACTTCTGAGATCCAAGATGCATCTACATTGATCTTTAGGGTATCAGTATTCGGAGCCTTCCATTTAGGATTTAATTTCTTCTTTTGGACCTGTCTAGACTTGGTAGTTTTTCTTTTTCTCGTAGACCAAAATTCTACATGTATTTGTATTTCTAAGGCTAGAATATTAGCATTTTTGGTTTTGTTCTCAAAGATTCTATCACACCTTTCTTTCCAGATGAACCACATTTTAGTGAGTAGTAATTCAATGGAAATGTCAGTCCTAGGATTAGTCATCCATTTTTTGCAAAGATCTAAAATCGTAATAGAGGTATCTAGATTTAGAGTGACATGATTAGTAGAAGAGTTCCATACTGGCTTAGCAGAAAGACAATGGAAAAGAAGATGTTATGTTATTTTTATTTCATTCCTACACATAGTACAGAAGGGTGTTTACTTTACCAGTAAGTTTGGCATTAGTAGGGAGAGCAAAAGTTTGATTCTTTCTGAGATATTTAGCCTCCATAGAGATATCCAGAATGACTCTGGCAAAGATAAGCTGACTATATCCAATCCACTTTCATTCAGTTTCTCATACATAGATTTTACAGTAAACTCACCAGATTTTAGTTAGAGTCCAACAAAGTTGATCTTTTATAAGGTTTTGATTATTATCTTTAAAAAGATAAATTTGACTAATTTTGTGTGCAATATCAGCAGGAAAGGTTGAGGTAAGCAAATAAGAATTCCATGTTCCTGTTTCTATATTAATCAAGTCTGAGACCTTAACTAAGTGATTGTTACTAGAATTATTAAGGTTCTGAATATTTTCTTTTAATCCTGGTATCCAGATATCTTTCCATATATTAATGTCTTGTCCATTTCCGACTTCCCATATACTAATAGGGGTTAGTGGTAGGAGATTTTAATGTATTTCAAGGGAGTTGGCAAATCCTTCGTCAGTCGTGGGGGTTTTTGTCAAAATCTTTTAAAATCTCTGTTAGTGGTGAGAGATTTCTAGGGAGTTTCCAAAACTACCTCAAAATCCCTGTTAGTGGTGAGAGATTTGATGAGAATCTCCTAAACTCCCTGTTAGTCGTAAAACACTAGAATTATTTGAAGTTTACAATTTGGGGGAGTTTCATGATGTTTTTGTGCTTGGACAAAATATCTCAAAAAACAAGAGATTTCTAGGGAGTTAGAGTTAATTAGAGATGGTGATGTCACAATACGCCATAAAGATTATTCTCATCATCTCAGGAGAATAAGGTTAATTTTCTTATCAAATCATTCAAAAAATTTCCTTTGGTTTTCAATATTTTTGTTCATGGGAAGCCGTTTCAAAATGGTTATTGGAATTAATACGTATGTAAAATGATTTGAGATAAGTGATGTTTCAGAATGGGTATTGAAACGTATGTAAAATGAATTGAGATAAATGATGCTCGTATGGTGTTTGATAAAATGTCCATTATTGAACTCTCCCAAATTCCTTAAACTCTCTCAATCTCCCTCTAGTAAACTCCCCAAAACTCCCTAGATTCTTCAAACTCCCTAGACTGAAAACTCATAAACTCCTCCAAATTGTCTAGACTCTCATACACTCTCTCTAAATCCCTAGGAATTTAAATACATTAAAATCTCTCAAACTCTCCCATGACTAACCCTCTGCAAATTTCTGCACTAGTTCTAATCCTTGCCTGATGCAGTTCCAAGTACAAGAGCCTCTTACTGAGGTTTTAGTTCTAAGAGATGATTTGTTTCTAAAGTACTTTGAACCCATAGTTTTTACCCAAAGAGCACTAGGTTCTTTCAACATTCTCCAAGCAACCTTAGACAACATTGCAAGATTAAAATTGTGTGCATCCATAAATCCTAAGCCTCCTTTAAGAATAGGTTTACAAAGGGTTGTCCAGGCCTTTGGGTAGAAACCTTTACCTCCAGCATCCTTCCCACACCAAAAGTCTCTTTGGATGGCATTAATTTTATTTGTTATTTGTTTCGGCAGAAGAAATAACAGAGCATGTGAACCAGATTTATTTCTAAAATGAAGCTTATTCTACTCAAAAGCTAAATAAATAATTATTTTTTCTACTAAGAGCAAGGGCTATGGAGTGAGAGTTATCGCTCAATATGAATGAGTTCAAATTTGATCAAATTAGCTGCTACTATGGCTTGTGGATTAAATGTAAATTTTAATTTTAATAACTTTTAGATTTTATTAGAGCTAAAAATAGTTATAGTTATTTAATATATTGAAATTAATTTTAATTAAGCAAAAGCTTACTAAGATAACTTGACAGTGTCAAGGTGAATGTCTAAAACTTGACATTCACCTTGACAATGTCTAACAAAAATTAAGCCATGTCATTTCACATTGATTTAAGAAGTTGGGTTGGAGAATTTTTTTAGGGAAAATGAATGCCTATCCTATGTGGAATTAGACATTTATCTTTACATACATACCATTGGAGAAACTCTATGAGGTTAATCTTCATGCTTGGAAAAAAAAACCCTAAAGTGGCTGATGTTTAGCCGCTCTTATTTATTTTAAATTGTTTGATGCGATCCCATATTAATTTTACTATCAAACATTTTTTTTAGTTTTGTTTATTTATTTTGAACTTAGTTTTTTTATTTATCCTAAACTGTTTGATGCGAGTCCCATATTAATTTTATTATTAAAAAAAATATACACTCCAAACGGTTGATCATGTGCTTTCTAATCTCTTATTTTGTTATCCCACGGTCAGAGAATCACTATTTATCATTGTCTCTCACTCAATTTAGTAGTGAATGAGTGTTTTTTATACTCATCCCTTAGCCCTTGATCTAACAAAAAAAGATGTTCGGAAATTTTTAGTGCCAAAAAATGTCCTGAATTAGAGCCTGTGAGCCAGATTTGTTTCTAAAATGGAGCCTTTTCTACCTGATAACTAAATATATATATTTTTATTAAGAACAAAAGATAATTATAGTAATTAAGGCTTAGAATCCTCTAAATGTGAGTCTAATTATGTGCACATTCCTCTAAAGAGTGCATATTTGACACGTAATTTAATTGGTTCATAAGTTAACTAATGGCTTCATTATTTTCCATGTTTAGAATCTCTATCCTCGTTATATAACTCTCTAAATTAAATAGGTGGTGGAGATTAAAATTTCACATGCATAATTATTAGAAAGTGTGCACAAAATCATACTCAATAAATGTTATGAAGATAACACAAAGTAGATAGAAGTAGATTAATATATTATTGATATGTTGAATAGATAGAGAATTAAGTAGTATTTAATAAAGTTAGACACGAGGATATCTTAGCAAATAAACAATAGAAGATAAGTATTATTTAGATACTTAGGTAAAGCATGTTAATAACACTCATCTTGATGACCAAGTGTCTAACTCACTATAATCTAATAGCAAAGTTCAAGCGAGTAAAACCTGAAATGTTTAAAACTTAAAACATGCATATGCTTCCTTGCTAAAACCTTAACAAGAAAAATCCAGTGAGGAAAAACCTAGACGAAGGAAAAAGAGTATAACTCGATAAATTCGGTAAACTATCTTTCGCGATGATCCTTCCCCCAAGAATATTTATGTAAAATCCTGACTTACAAGTCTTTAAGTAGGTGCATTCCAATTTAGCTAAGCAATTTCTTAAATATAAAAGTTGGTGATGCTTATATGATGAGGTTTGCTTAATTGTTACTCGAACGTACATTTTTTTTGAAGCATAAACTTTATTTATTCTACTAGATAGTATGTCATATCCATAGAGTCATTTAATACAAATTGACTTAAAAAAGTTGGGGTAGTTTGGTCCCAAATTGTTGTGGAGAAATTTCCAGATTTATTGTGATCTGTCGCATGATTCAACAGACTATCCGCTGCTTGGTTTCCTTTCCCATGGTTGCAGTGTTCGATAGTATATTGCAGAATTTGAGCATTCTCCGCTTTGTTTCAACAATCATTCCAGCTATATACCATGGTGGTTCAGTATAAGAATTTATGAACCGTATTTCTTGAGTCTGTTTCGAAATTGTACTTTTGCCCAGTTTTTTTCTCGGCGTTCTCGACGTTGTCAGCATAGTTGATGTCTCCACTATTAGCATGATGGTGATGCCTAGGTTGTGCCACCGCTACCACAGAACTTGTCGTCGAATCCTTGCATATAAAACTGACACATGAAATTCCAGGGTATCCTCTATCAAATTAAAGAAACAGATTTAATTATTTCTTTTGGATGAAAATGGAGAAAAAGAGCTTCTCTGTTTATATTGATGTGATACACAAGAATGTATAATATACATACAATATTTATTATCTATACGATTTATATAAGTAGGAAAACATGAAAATCATAATTATTTATGATGTAATTCTTGTTACCTTATATTTTTTTAACTTTCCTTTTGTCCTGAGATTCTTCTAGCTATTGGTCTCGACACAATATTGATAAGTGCATAATTTAAATATTTTAGTTATTATCTTCTTGCACCTACTTGCTAGTTTTTTATGTGAATTACCTTGTATTTTTGTTATTTTTCAATTTTATGTCTTTCATTTAAACTAGGAGTTCTTCTCGTCATCTTGAAGAGAGCGAAAACACAAAGCAAATGGCGAAAGAATAATGTCATTCTGACGTCGTATGAAGAAGTTACGAACATTTGAAGCAAGTAAAAATTGCGTAATTTAGGAATGCACATAAGTGTTAAAGGCGCCTACAAAATTACTCGGCGAAACCAATGGTGATAACATCAACTGCAGTTTTACTCGGGGCACCATCATCTTCCTCTCTAATTCTGATTCAAGCAAAAAGAAAGTTTCAGGGATTCAAGAAATATGTACGCGTTTGCCATTATTAATGGCGATTGAATTAACACGAACAAGTGGATTTCGATGACCAAGAATGATCAATGGGTGTTTCCAAAGGTTAATGATACTGCCAAGAAGGAACATAATTGGTTGTTGCTATAACTGCTGTGATGGTTTGAGTTCGTTGTGATTTATGGCAAAGATCATGACTTGAAAATGAAGTTGACAGTACCGAAGAAATATTGTCGATGGAGCTGATGCCATGCTGGCAGTGATGACTGGTGAAGCTATAGACAATTTGGCTACTTCTATTGATGACATTCTCATCAGAAATGGATTGATATTGTTGGTGCTGGTCGAGAACATGGAGGTTACTGCCATTTTATGATGTTATCTCGATTGAGGATGGGGATCGAGTTGGTCGTGATAATGATGGAGAAGAACCAAGCTTGGGGTGCTATAATGCAGATGGGTATCTCGAGAAGAACTAGGAAGAAAGAGAACATTGGTGGTGATTTTGGCATAGAGATGTTGGTGATGATGCTGTTTCGCTGGAAGATTGGATAGAATTGAAGAAATTGAGTCTAAAATGTTTGGTGATGAAGACTGCTCGAATTTGGTGCTAGAATTCTAAATCGGTTAGAAGAGTTTGGGGATTTCACGAGATATTTGGGACAATGGATAAGAACTCGGCAGTGAAATAAATTGGAATAAGTTACAGGGAAGTCTAGGGTAAAAATATCCAACTAGAGATAAACTTAGCAAGGATTACGGTTGGAAACCTAGCCGTAGAAAAGTTCAGGTTCACTTACGGTGGTGTTTTCAACCATACACAAACATAAGTGGAGCTTACGGTGGTATTACCCAACTGAATGTAAACATAGGGAGGAAGATTGTGTTTTCCATGAAATAAAATAAATAAAAGCTTAATTTGTCGGTTTTCTGGGACGTAAAAGCCAAATTTTAGAGAAGACAATATACACTGTCAGTTCCGGCTAAGTCTGTTTTGGGTTGGACTTTTGGATGCTTTTTGGCAACCTATTCGATTAGGGTTCATGCACGAAACTTCTACAACTTTGATACCCATATAAGAGACTAATCTAAATGTCTTTATCATTACTTTTACACAAGGAGGGAAGAACAACGGGCTTTGGAGTTAAAGATTTTTCTACTACATAGGGTTTGCTTTACTTTTATTCTTATTATTTTTACATGGGTTTTAAGAAATCCATGATTAGCTAAACTTTCAATGGATTAAGGATGTAACATAAAGTGATGAACATGTTATTCAATTAATTTATTAGTATTGCTATTCACTCTTTTGTCTATCGTTCAAGTTTCACTGAGCATAATAATTATTTGATTGTATTCGAATAGTATGATTAATTGTTCTGTATATTTAAGTCGCGATTAAATATCTAAATAACCTGTCTATAGATAATTAGGGGTCTTAGGTAATTTTATCATGAATATTAATAACTAGTAGTAATTTCTGATTACTAGCGGTGTGAATTGTGAAGGACATCACAACTAGAACTTGGCGTAGGTTAAATAAGCCACGATTGTGTTGGTATTGCCTACGATTAATTCGTTTCACAGACCTTAGTGATTTCTTCAAGTTGAATCTTTTAGCAATGAGCACTAGGTTATTTGGTGAAAAAGGATTCATGTATTAGCGATTGCAATACTTGTTGACATTAGGAGGCGTAACGATGTATTACACCGATTGGGGATACTTTTGGGTTATTGGTACCAAAAGAGTGTGATAATGATATTATTGCTTGATTAATAACATGTGTAGTGATGGACGACGAATTCCTTAACCAACTTTTTATGTCTGATATTCTTATTAATTTTTTTGCTATAATATAATTTAGTTATATATATATAATTATAATCAAAACCTCCTATTTCCATAAGTAATCAAAATCAATTGACAACCCATATCTCCCTGTGGATTGAATTTGTTATTATTATTATACTATTATTTATAATTATGAAGTGAAAGAACTTTAAATAATTTTGCTTGCTTGACGACCGACCAAATATCTTTGACACGCACCCTCAAGCGAGTGTTTGTGCCAACAGGAATGAGCTTGTCGCGTAATAGTGTAAAGCGTGGAGTAAGAAGACCCTTGGTTAGAATGTATGCAATCTAATTTTTCGACAAGATGATTCAACAGTGAATTCTTTCTTAGAAACCACGTCCCTAACAAAATAAAAATAGATTTTAACATAACAACTGCGAGGTGTGCAACACTGGATTGGCAGTCAAATATGTAACATTTATGTTATCACCCATAGAATGGGAGGATAAACTAGAGGAATGTTGAGTTCACAAAACAAGGATCAGAGCCAACCACCTCATATGTTGCACTTGCAATATCTCGTTATTCAGACTCCATGCTCGATCGAGACTGTGGGATGCTTATTTGAACTCCAAGAGATAAGACTGTTATCATAGCAGATAATATAAATGCATATTGATTTTTGATCATCCGAAGAACCTCCCCAATCTACATCTATGAAGATTGATAGCATTGTAGGATAACTATAATAAAACTGCATCCCATAGGTGATTAGTGCATGCTTTAGATACCGCAAAATTATCTTTACTAAAGCCTAATATTATGTGGTTGTAGTTTGCATTATCTAACATGATTTATTGACCATGGATGCAATATCCAAACGTATTAGCCTCAAGTATTGAAGAGCACCTACCATGCTACGATACATAAAAATATCTTGAAAAGGTTCCCCTGAATTCTAGTGAGATGAGTGTTGGATGAATTGGCGAAAAAATATGCTTGACGTCCTGCATATTTGTTCTTGTAAGGAGGTTGAAAATATACTTTTGTTGAGATAAAACTAATCCCTTCGAGTTTGTGGTAACCTCAAGTCCAAGAAAATAAACACCCAAATATTTGAGTACAAACTCTATCCCCATTAAAGAAATCATATGAGAGATGATTACTTAATTATTACCCATAACTAGTAAATCATCCACATATACTAGTAGATAAACAACCACCTTATCTTATATATAGATATATAGACGAAAAAAGAAGAATCATTTTTTAGATACATGAAATCTAATGGTGAATAAAAACGCATTTAGCCGAGTGTACCATGCCCGCGGAGACTGTTTTAACCTAAATATGAACTTGCTAGATTCCTTATGAAGACGATTAAACCCGGTTATGAGACTAGTAAATCCCGCACTAGCTGACCCAATATCACCAAATGTTAGTCATGAAGCAGGAAACCTAGTATCCGCACTTCGACCAGCTCCAGTTGCCTCAAAGGATTGTGCACGGAACAACAATCGAGATATTTTTTGACCATCTTTTCGTCTATCATCCCCATGTTCATTTCTATACCATCTCTCATATACTCATGTTTTTTTGGGCTTGCTTAGTTTACACACATGTGTAGGATGAAAAGAATCAACAAAACCTGGTTGCAAACTCATGTAAACTTCTTCATCGAGATTTTCCTTAAGAAACGCATTGTTGACATCAAGTTACCGAATAATACATCCTCGAGATACAACAAGAACGACAATCGTACAGAAAGTAGCAAACTTCACTACATGACTGAAAGTTGTTGTTTAATCAACCCTATATTATTAGTTAAATCCCTTCACGATGAGTCTATCTTTATAATGAGCAACAATTCCATATGTGTATCGTTTGATAGTAAATACCCGTTTATTTACAAGCACATTTGTTAACGGAAGGCGAGGAACCATAACCCAAGTACCTTGTTGAAGATGAACATTAACTTCATTTTTTATAATATTTTGACATTGCAGGTGCTTGAAAGCTTGAGAAGCACACGTCAGAACAATATCATTGCTTTGAACTTCGCTGGTTAAAACTAACTGATAACAACTTGCAACCAATAGTTTCTTCTTGAAGATCCCTGATGTGGAGCGAGTGTGTATCCCTTGCATGTTGATAATATTATTGGGTAAAGAAGTAACGTTGATTAACAATTTAGGACCAGGAGCGTGTGTTATAACAACTTCTAGTTGAGGATCATTGATAGGTACTGAGATTATTAGTCCCACATAGTATAGGAAATTTAAGATCCTGCAATTTATAAGCCTTGGGTAACCCTAGCCTTACAAGCCGGTTTTCGAGGCGAGTTAGGCCCATGGACTTCAATATGGTATCAGAGCCTGGAATTTGTGATGAGTCATTTGACAACACCTTTATTATGTGTCAGGCGATTTAATATCCACGTGTTAGACCCGACAAGGATACACATGAGGAGGCATGTTGAGATTATTAGTCCCACATAGTATGGAAAGTTTAAGATCCTTTAGTTTATAAGCCTTGGGCAAACCTAGCCTTGCAAGCCAGTTTTTGTAGTGAGTTATGCCCATGGACTTCGATATGGTGGACTCAGACCAAAGCTATTAGCAAAACTTATATTTCTGGTTTTACATATACTTTAAGGTTTTGTGAATATTGAAATATGAGTTGCTATTAAGGAAAGTTCAAGATGTCGACATGGTGAGTAATTTGAACATGTGTTAAAATCTTTCCTTTTATTGTTCAAAGATATTCCTTGATACTCAAAGTGAGATCCCAAACCGAAATGTTTTAGCTATTTCTTATTTAGATTTTTGAATTCATATGTTTTATTTTTCAAGCAAGTAAAACATATCACTAGAAGATATATTAGTAAAGTTTACTTGTATACTAGCTAATATTGAGTAGTCATCCATGAGAGGTTTCGGTATATGAGTTGGATATTAGTTGGAATTAGACAAAAACGAAAATTGGTGTTTATTGCACATCTTTAGATATTTTCGGTTATGGAAATTTCTTGGTGTCAAATCTACCTTGTTCTATGAATAGTCGATTTTGTTCTCCTTACAAACTTATCCTGACCAAAGCACTTCATTTTGTAGTCACTATGGTAGCCGACTAATAGTATTACTTGTAACACTTTCGTGGAGAGGAGAGTAACCTAATTAAGCAAAATCTCTAACATCTGCTAGTTTAAATACTTCTGCGGGTTCAAGAAGCGTCTAGCTAGTAGTGTTGGTGGGAAACTAGAATTTTCATTGTTTTCAGTTTTCAATTATTGATTTGATTGACCAACGGTGGTTAAACCATGATTGCACCTAGTTTGATTATTCTTGATTTCCTTTTCTTCTAACATAAGGTCACTCAAACTTGATCAAAGATTGACAGTATTTCAGATTTCTTTTTAGATCTGACGATAGACTTGTGATCATCCATTGTTAACAGACTCTGTTCTGTGCATGATCAATCATAATTGGAATCAAGTTTATTTGTGCATGTACTTTGAAGATATTGAAGATTTCTTATTGCTTTATGATATTTGTGATTTAGTTCATGCACACACTTGATTGGGTGGGATCCGACTTGGCTTTGTTCATCTTTCTTATTTCTAGTCGTATAGATCGACAATCTATCATTTGGTGGTCTTCTTCAGGATCTGAATATGATAGTTTGTTTACTTAGATCTGATTATCTTGATAATCTAGATCTTGGTTGATCTAACCAAACACAAAAGTTTATTAGATTAAACGGAAGTGTTAGAGCACTGCTCGGTCAAACTCGCAAGTGTTGCTATCTCAAGCTTGTTTGTCAATGTTAGTGATCAAAACTATAAGTCTTGATTTCTAGTCTACTGATAGATGTCTCGGACTAGGATAGATTGTGTAGTTGAGAATTAGACTTAACGGCGTTCATCGATTGAAGACGAAGAACTACTAAGGAGAGCTTGTGGAACTGCATCAACAAAAGGTATGTGGAGACTGAAACTCATCTATCACTTGGAAAGTCTATTTATACTCTATCTCCTATATTGAGACATAAGTCGTAGTGGTATATAGTTTTCTACTATGCACATTTGATATTCGAGCTGAGTTTAACTCGCTTACATATTTCTCGAAATATGTGTTGGTAAGCTTTCGCTTCAACCAAGTTCATCTTATATTCTTGACAAAAGTCAAAAGATGATCATGTGAAAATTGCCGAGTAACATCTTACATGGTTTGTGTGATACAATCATTTGGTGTAGATTTGGAATGTTTCGTTATGATTATTTCAATAACTTGAAAATTGCTTTGATGCTAATAGTGTGTGAAAACGGTTATTGTCATCCTCTAAGAACGTTTCAATGATTGAAATAGAGTTTAGAACACTTAACCAACATTGGATTATAAACATGTTGTGCACTCTTGCATATATGTGATCCATGTCCGGGGACCATAGTATGCATACCCGTATACGTACCTGTTTGTTTGAGAAGTCCGGGAACCTAAGTACACGTACCCGTACGCATACTGGCGTAAGGTTCATGTCTGGAAATTTCTGCTGGGATTGGAGGTATGCGTACATGTTCGCATACTGGCGAAAACCAATCTTGGTCCGGCTACTTAAGTATGCGTACACGTTTGCATACTTGAGTGGTTAAAGTTCTGAAATCGGTTGTGACATGAACAAATATATTTATATATTAAGGAATGCATTCTTTGCAAATCGTGGCTATAATGTTCATGAATTGATTCGAGTGAATCAAACCGATTTTGCTTCAATTGTGTTCTTGTATACTTCTATGAGAATATAGCAATTGAACAACTCTATAACTAGTTTCATTTGAGTCATTTGAAGTAGTTGTGGTTAAGATGAATAAGGTTGATATGAGAGTAATCATATATCTAACCTCGGTTAACTACTGTTGAGTCAACATAGTGTACATGTTTAGGTACGGTTACTCAAACCTAAATGAAGGTACATTTCATTTGTGTATAACAAGCTAAGTTCGATCTAATGGTTGAAAGATATTAGCTTGAGTCTAATCAGGTTTTCATCTAACGGTGAATATTGAATGCTTTGTTACCAAGGTAACTTAGATTGCAAACCCTGATTTGAAAACTATATAAAGGAGAACTCTAGCAACTGGGAAATCTAATCCCCACACCTCCTGTGTGATACTAGTTGCGTACTAGAGTCGATTCTCCTTTAACCTTAGGTTTTTCACGAAACCCTGTAGGTTAACGACTTGAAGACTTCATTGGGATTGTGAAGCTAGACCCAACTATTTTCTATGTAGTTGCGTGTTCTGATCCTACTTATTCTATCGTGATTGAGTATTATATTTGCTAAGATTTGCTTGAGATTTATCTCCGATAGGTAAGATTAAAAGTAGTCACAAACATCTTTGTCTCATCGTTTGTGATTCCATAATATCTTGTTTCGCTACCATACGATTAAGATTATTGTGAGGTGATTGATAATACTAGGCTATTCTTTGGGAATATAAGTCCGGTTTATCAATTGGTTCTTGTGCACCTTGATTTATCAAAATACGGAACAAAACTCATAGGTATTTCTCTGGGAATCAAATTTATCTATTCCAATAGACTTTTTTGTGTGAGACAGATTTGTTTATCAAGTCTTCGACTTTGGGTCGTAGCAACTCTTAGTTGTGGGTGAGATCAACTAAGGGAATCAAGTGTGTAGAATCCTGCTGGGGTTCAAAGACGTAAGGAGCGCAACTGTAACTTGATTAGTGTGAGATTGATTAGGGCTCAACTACATTCCAGTCCGAAGTTCATTAGTAGTAGGCTAGTGTCTGTAACGGCTTAATACAGTGTGGTGTTCAAAGCTGGACTAGGTCCCGGGATTTTTCTACATTTGCGGTTTTTCTCGTTAACAAAATTCTAGTGTCTGTGTTATTTCTTTTTCACATTATATTTTGTTATATAATAGAAATATCACAGGTTGTGCGTTAAGATCAATCAATTAGATAATCCAACCTTTGGTTGTTGATATAAATTGATTGACACTTGAACATTGGTCTTTGGTACCGTTCAAGTTATTTCTCTTATTCAATCAGGCTCGCAAATTCCTATTTGCTGATTGCAGATTGAATTGAGGAATTGAGATATAAACTCTTTGATATACTTTTCTCTAGATTGAGTCTGACTGTCTAGTTGATTCTCTTGAAAGTATATTGGAGTTTGTCTATTCAGATTACCGAACGAAATATTGGGTGTGGTTGTTAGACCCCCGCTTTTTCAATTGGTATCAGAGCAGGCAAACATATTAAGACCTTATAAGTCTGTGTTTGTAGCGATCTGAATATGGACAGAAGTGCTATCTCCATAAACGTACCACCAGTCTCCGATGGCTCAAATTACCTATGGTGGAAAATTGCTATGCGTGCCTTTATTCAAGCGCGTGATTTTCAATCATGGGTTTATGTGGTTAATGGCTATGATCCTCCGGAAGTTACAGAAGGCGATGCAACAGTTCCAAAGGATATTGGTAAATATGATGCTGCCGAGATTCTTGCTGCAAAGCAAAATTCTGACTGTTTGAATGCAATCATCCATGCAATTACCCAAAATCTTCAGCACCATGTGACTACGTGCACTCGGTCTAAAGATGCTTGGGATATCTTTGAAACCGTATTTGAAGGGAATACCTGTGAAAAAGAAGATAGGCTTCAAAACCTAAATTATGATTGGGAAAACCTTTGTATGGCAGATGAAGATTCATTTGATGAGTTTAATCACAAAATGTCTAAAATTGTTAATGCATCTTTTGCGTTGGGTAAGACTATTCCTGAAAAGGACATTGTGATGAAAATTCTCAGATCATTGCCATCTAGATATGATTCTAAGAAGCATGCCATCGTTGAGGGAAATAACCTTGCAACTCTTTCCAAAAATACTCTGGTTGGGAAATTAAAGATCTTTGATCATGATCATACATCCAAAGCCGGAAAGGATGTTGCTTTCAAAGCACTAAAGAACACTAAATTACTTGACAAAAGTAAAAGTGTTTGTGTTTCTAAAGATGATCCTTCTGAGGCTTATTCATCAGATAAAGATCTTGACAAGTCAGTATATTTGATCACAAGACAGTTTAGAGATCTTCTTTTGAAGAGAAGTAAACGGTTCTCCAGAGATAAACCTAGGTCATCAGTTAAACCTCATAATCGTGTTCCTCCTAAAAACAAGGATAGCGATGAAACTGATGATGAGGATATGCCACAATGCTTTAAGTGTAAAGGTTTTGGTCATTTTGCAAATGAGTGCCCAAATCGTAAAAAATACACTGGAACAAAGGTCTAGCTGCAACTCTTGATGAAATATCTGATAACTATGATTCTAATAAAGACGAAAGTCAAGTGTTGCACTTCTTTGTAAAAATATTGATTTTGATAATTGTAGCAATACATACATCAATCTTGATATTCTTTCAGAAAAAATCTCAACCGGTCTGGAAGAAAATATTGATTTATCCGGTTCTGCTGGAAACTGTGTCTGATCTTTCGGGTTCCACTATGTGTCTCACTGCTTACACATCTTTGGCATCTGAACCATCTTCCATGTTGACATGTTCTTATTTTTCTCTCAAAGGTCATGAAATTTCAAAGTGTTTCAAGTACAAACACAAAATAAGATATGTCAACAAACTTCAACGAAGAGCAAATCGATTAGCAAACAAGCTCAAACTTGTTCAAAAATCATCCGAGGTATGTAAACTCACCTCATCCTCGAATAAGTTAGTTTCCAAAGAAAAGACTAGACCACTAGAGAAAAAATTATGGTCTAAACATTCTGTGAAACAGGGTTCTACGAATTCCTTTCAAAAAGGTTATGGTGGACAGATTATTGTTCACACCAGCTCAACCTGTTAGTGTTGACTGGTGCATCTTGTCTCATTTGCCTGATCAAAAGAGACAAGATAACGCACACCTCAGGATTTAGGAAAAGATAATTGTTTTAGATTGTTTTTTTTTCTTTTTATTTTTGATGTGATTTGCAAGTTTGGAATTCTTCCAGCTTCCATATCTAATTGATATTGGAAGGGACTTCCCTGTTTAGTCAATAAAAGAGGGTTATTCTCGACAATTCTACCCTCTTTAGGGTTAAGAGTTGTGCGTGCGTGAACTTGTGTGTTTAAAGGTTCCGTAACCCTACATTCCTTTTTCTTCCTCTTGAAAATCATTTTATCATAAGACTGCTTGTTGAGATTATCGTGCGATTTCCTGTCACAATTCCATTCGTATGGATACTCCAAGCATTATGTCTACTGATGGAAAAGATGTTAATATGATTGTTAATCCATCAATCATGAAGGAAAAATATAAATCTCCATTACCTCCAACTTTAAAAAGAAAAAGAAGGAATGTGAGGAAGCCAAGAGCTGTTCCTTCAAATTCTCAGAAGTTTTCTGGTGTTCTTGAAGAGTTGAAGGAAACAAGGAAAGAGATTGAACAAATAAAGGCTATTTTTTTGAGAATTCTTGAAATTCAGAAGGCCCTGATAAGACATCAGTTTAAAAGGTTTGTTGGAATTGACTTCTTTCTTCATGAACCTTATGTTCCCATGGCTGTTGACAACAAGGAGTTCGGGGACGATAAAGAATTTTTCACAGGTCTCAATATCTAGGAAACTTCTTATGATAATTTATTCTTGTGTTTTAAGAAGGATAACTAGGGTTTGGAATAGCCATTATTGTGAGTACGCATAGCTACTGCCAACGTTTTCATCTTGCAATGTTTTTAGATTTATTTATTTAAATTCTAAAGTTGATTTGGAAGATGATTTTTGCAGTATTAATCTTTATGGTTTTATATATTGCAAACTGTTATAGGATATGTTGTTTACGTCCGTGAACCTTGACTGTCCCATATTTGTTCAAAAGTTAACTCTATAATATGTCGGTATGAAAGTATTGATAAAAGATAGAATGAACTTTTGAATACAAAAGTTAAGCCTATTATGTCATTATGCAAATATTGATGGAAGATAGGATGAACTTTTGTTTACAAAGATTAAGTCTATTATATGTCATTGTGCAAATAGTGATGAAAAATAGAATGAATCTTTGATTATTCCGCAATATTGGTCTTTCCCTGATCCACATCTTTGTGAATATTTTGTGTTGCTCCGTAAGTTCTCTTATGTTGATCATGGCCAATTGAATTGATCATTTTCCCTGTGGTTAATTCAATTGAGATTTTTCCATACAAATTCATGTTTCATGTGATTTGTTAATGTCCAAAGAAATCATTCTTTTCTTGTAAAAGTAAGGTCGCTCTTGTTGTTCTTCCGGGAATGACATTTTATGGGGGAGAGTTCTTAATTGAACTTGTGCTTAATTGCCAAATCTTTGTGGGGAGTGAGGCTGTGGAACATTATAGGGGTTATCTTGTATCTTTATAAACTCCTTGATGAATGCATTTAGCTTCGGCTATATGATGGCATTTAAACAAGTTGATATGTTGTTCTCTTTTGGTCATGAAGTATCTCTATGAAAATTTCATGAGGATCCCACTAGTTTTCGTACCTTTGCCAATTTATATTGACAAACAGGGGGGGAATTAATGTGTAGTGATTGACACATTTTTGTGTCTAAGTTGTCCTCAATTTTCTGTATTGTTGGTACTCGATTTTGTACTTATTATGGTGTTTTGTGTGTTTGTAGGTATTTTTGGGAAATAAACATTTTTTGGAAAAATCGGCTCGAAAAGTTGATAAAAGCCCCCCGGAGGACATTTGCTATTCGGACCCCCATTTTGGATAAGGGGCGTCTAGTTGATAAGGGACACACTCTTTACTATTAATAGTTACCTGCTATCAGCACCCCATCACAGGATAAGGGGCACATCATCTTCCTCGTTTGAACTTGGAAATGGCGGGAAATTTGGTTTGAAAAAAAGGGAAATTCTGTGAAGATTCTTGGACCGATTTGGTGAGATTTTTTCGTGGGTGTTAGTTAAGAATATCCTGTTTCATCCAAACAGGGATGGTAACTTACTTGGATTCGAGAAATAAGGGAGTTAGTTGCACACAGTCAATACCCGAGATATCTTTCCCGTGTTATTTGATCAATTTTTGGCGCCGCTGCCGGGGAGCGGTTGTGGAATATTGTGATCAGTATTGCTAATTTTGTAAATAGTTAGGTTTTTATTTCATTATTTTTTATTATTTTGTATAGTCTTTTTGTTTTTATTTTTAAGATTTATTTTTTCTTTTGACTCTTTCTGTGTTTTAGTATTTCTTTTCAGGTGCCTTTTCGAGAATCATGAATTGTTTGCACCAGACATCTGAGATGACGCTTGGTGAATACAAGTATGGGCCACGGTATAAGGAAGTTCTTGCTTATAATCATCTCAGGTATGGAACTTGGAATCCACGTCATTTCTATATGGGTGGATATTCAGGTGTGTATCGATCCCAGTACTTTGAGGATGATGAGGAACTTGACACTACTAATGATTTTAAGAATAATGATACCGTTATAACATCCAATCTAGTGCATCTTATCCAACTCATGATCATCTTATTGATTATTTGCCTATTCAAAAGGACGAGAGTTGTATTAGAGACACTGTTTATTCAGATAATGATGAATTAGAAGAATCTGTATATACAAAAGATACTATTGTTGAGTCTAACGACTTAGAAACAGTAGACGTTCATAGTGAGATACCTTCTAGTCATTCAAATAGTGAGATTCTTACGAGTCATGTAGTTACTGATAATAATGAGTCAGTTGTTCAGGATATTTCTGTTCCATTGAGCCCATCTTTCGTTGAACCATCTTGTGATTCTATGAATGCTTATGTGGATGTTGAACATATTGATACTGGCCAGATAACTTGTACAGATGATTTCGAACCTTTATTTATTTGTTTAGCCCACTTTGTTGATTCCAATGACCCGATGCTTATTGATATTGTCAATGCATTGTGCCCTTCAATGGTTAATAATCAATGTAGCTCAACAACGGAAGTTATTTCCGTGGACTTAGAGCTTGAACCACTGAATGCTTATTGATAACTTGTACAGATTTAAGAGTTACTGATTTTTATGAACTTGAACTACTGAATGTATATTTAGGTCATTGTGTTGAGTTTGATGATACTTTGCCTTTTGACAATGTCAATTCAGTACTTCCTCTTATTCCTAGTGAAGATATTGTGTCGACGGAAGTTATTTCAGCTGATCTTGAACCTGATTTAAAGTATGTTTTCCAAATAGAAAGTAATATAGATTCTCTGTTTGTTGTCCATTTGAGTGATTTATTTATCTCGATTAAGGACTGTTTTCTTTTGGGGATAGACTTACACTTCTTTTTGGAGTTTTATAGTGTTTGTAGGTTCATATTCGCAGCTGACCTGATTTGTTGGATTGATCCCCAACTTTTCAGACTTTATATATATGCTTTGCGGCTTACTTTGGTGCAACCTCACCTTGTTTGAGGTTCTTTATGTGCGCAAACATGGATACAAAGATTATGCTTTATGGGAGTCAACCCATACGATTTCGCTTCATGGGAGTCAACCCATCAGATTTGTTTTCTTTCATATATCTTTTATTTGTTTGCTTGAATTTCCCATCTTAATTTCTACGTTGGATGACTCAATTACATTGAGGACAATGTAATGTTTAAGTGTGGGGGAGTGGCATTTTCGTTAGGGTTTAAAAAAAATAAAAATGAAAAAAATATTATTATTATTATGACCAGCTGTTGAGCGGGTCTGTTGTAGGATTTTTATGACCAGCTGTTGAGCAGGTCTATTCTTTTCTTTTCATTTTCCTATGACCAGCTGTTGAGCGGGTCTATTCTTTTGTTTTCTTATCACATTATGACCAGCTATGTAGCGTGTCTCTTAAAAAAAAAAAAAGATGATCAGTTGTGTAGCGGGTCTTAAAAAAATAAATAAATAAAAATAAAAATTATTATCATTATGATTTCCAGGGTTATGACCAGACCAGCTGTGTAGCGGGTTTTGTGTATGGTAGTTGTCATGACCAGCTGTGTAGCGGGTCTTTTGTAGGGTATTTTCTATGACCAGCTGTGTAGCGGGTCTAACTCTCTCTTATGATATGACCAGCTGTGTAGCGGGTCAATTCTTTGTTTTGCTCGAGGACTAGCAAAATATAAGTGTGGGGGTGTTGATAAGCACGTAAATGCTACATTTTATACCCATATTTATATTAGCTAGGACTCGATATTTTGCTAATAAAATTATTTTAGTGCTTTTGTAGAAAGTACAAGTGAATCCGTTTACCCGAAAGAATAAATGGATAAATTGAAGATTAATTGACATTATAAATATGAGCAAAGTCATTCAAAGCATCAGGAGGAGCCAACTCAATTGTGATGCTAACAACTCATGTGCTGCACCACCTTTTACGACCAGGACGTATGTCACGGAATGATACAAAGGAATTACATTTCTTATTCTAAGCATGTCATTTCCACTAACAACAAATAGATAAGTGGACGTTGGTGATCAAAGTGCTGTTTGGTATTTGCCAAAGAAGTTTACAAAGAGATGGAAATTCCTTTGTTAGCTCAATCACGTGAGCTGCACCAGTGGGGTTAAGAGAATGGTGGACGTGGCTTCTTTCTCTCGACATCTCGTTTATGAAATGTTTAGAGCATTTTGTTTTCTCTGCACATTTCCGTTCTTTGTGAAGGATAAAGAAATACTTATATCTTATCCATGATGAGCAGCAGAGGTACACTTCTTAATGTTGGATGAATTCGTTTGCCGCGGGTTTAACGGCTGTGCATGGGGTGTACTTGGCAGTTGTATAAGCTCAATTGAGGTGCTATGACGATGAAGAATTGGCAACGAGATGCTGGTGTTGAATGGAGATGGCAGCGATTATGATGGTGGATATTAGGACAGTTCTGGGATGCAAATGAAGAGTCGAGTACTACAGGAGTCTATCATGGTTTTGTGTGTGGGGATGTTGGCTCAGTGAAGGTGTTGAGACGAACTGGTGGAAATGTTGATGCTATGGCTGCTGTGAGTGTTCGAATGATTAAGAAGGCTGCATGGGAAGTGATGGCATCGAACCGCCGATACTCGAATGGAGATGGCAGTGAAACAATGAGCCGGTCGACTGGTAATTGTCAAGAAGGTTCATAAACGGAAATTGCAGTTGGTTTTGCCGGACAGTGGTAGATGGTTGCAGTCGGAGTTGGTTGGTTCTGAAATGCAGTTCAAGGAAGTAGGAGATGTAGGGTCTGTGTGTTGAGAACCGGTGCAGGTGGTGTTGTCGCAGCTCGTTTGGTGGCTGGATAAAAGAACAACAAGCTACTGCGTACCCAAGTGGAGAAGATGAATGGCAGTGATGTTTAGATGGGTCTTGTACCGAGAATAGCATCGTACTGTGCTCGAGATTGAGAAATGAAGGTGAACTAGGTGCAATCGGTGGAGGAATTTATGTTGTAGCCTAGAAGGACAGAAAACAAGAGCAGCACTGGTGGTGTTATACGTATATGAATGGAGTAGTTTGAACTGGGGTTAGTTCATAGTGCAGCAACGAAGATTAGGAGTCTGTATGTCAGCGGGAGTTGGGAGATTTGCTGTCGAATGGAGATGTGAATGAAGACATATCAAGAGTTGTGAAATTGATGACAAAAGGAGATGGGTTTGGTCCAAATGGTGTCGCTCGTGTGTGAGTTGAACATGGACAGAGATCAAGGAGTTAGGTGATGTTGGCAAATCGAGAAGCTGTCTTAGTAAATGTTGCAATGAAGACGGACTATATACTGAGTCCGATATGGGGGTTTGGTTGGCTGATAAGTGAATAGTGGAGGAAGGCCGGACATCTGGTAGGAGGTTTAGACGGTGATCACTGCAGTCTATAATTCTCGATTGCACAGTAACAACAGACAGAGTTAAGAGATGAATGGACTGGCAGAGATGGTTCAAGTCTGGTGCTGAGTGTTCTAAATCGATGGTGGAAGTTGAGGTTTAGCTGAAATGTTGCAATCGGTGATAGTGTTCACAGGTTAAATAAGTTAGTTTTGTGACCGGACTTTGGGAGCTGGTGGTCAGACGGTGTTGGACCTGGGTATGGAGTTTGGAAATCGGCATTGTTAAGTGGACTGGGCCTTGAGCAATAACTAGGTCTTAATATCACTCTCGCATCAAACTATATAGAGAGGAACAGAAACAAAGCGAGGTTTTTTTTTTTTTTTTGAGAGTTCTTTGGCTGGAAACGAAGACAGCCGCAACTGCTATTATCGGAGGAGGAGAATACAAGAGAAGGGGAAGACGACTTAGCACCGGGTGACGACGGTGACAACATTTGCTTTTTCTTTCTCTTATCAATTTATTTTTGATGGGTTTTAAGAAACCCTTTGATATGTTCTAATCCTTTTGTATCTAGGGTTTTATGGAAAAAACTACTTCTAGCATTAAGACCATTTGAATCGATTTTGAATAATCTGGTATTAAGCTTTGTGAATTGAATTTCGAAATCCAATAATTATGGTTTATTGATTTTATAAAGAATACGTGTTGTTGCCTCACCGGCTTTGTACGGTTCAAAAGCTTAAGTGCATAGATTTATCGAGTTTTGCAATTTTATTTGTAATAGTATTTGATAATCCATGCTTAGGTTAAATCATTTGATGGGTTATACTTAGACAATGCAAATAATAATCGCAAACATATAAATACATATCTTCGATAACTTGCTTGCCATTATAATTTGATAGGCCATGCTTGGATGACTTTGATGGGTTATACTTAGGAGATGCGGGTTTATTATCGAAAGTTATACTAATAATAGGTGTTGCAATTGAACAAAGAAATAAACTCATATTTGGAATTCGAATTCTTTTCGGTACTCAAATAGAAATAGTAGTGGAATCCGTAGACCCTGGTTACCGACACTCTCTCATTGCATTTTGTTAATTCTTTTTATTTATTTTCTTTGTTTCTTTTATTCCAAAAATCCAAAAACATTATTGTTGGTTTATTTATCACAGATATTGGTTACAGTATTTCCACCGCTCCTTGTGGGAACGACCCGTACTTGCCTCTGTCTACTAGTTAGACACCGTGCGATTGCGGTTATCACATATAGGCAATCCCGAAAGCCTATCAATTTTTGGGTTCCTCAACTCCTATAACCAAGATGCTTCCATCCACTTAGATTGGTTAGTGCTATCCTTAATAGGCATAAATTTCTAGCTCTTGAGTTTATTTACTGCAACTAAAAAGTTTCTCCCATAATAAATATTATATTTTAAAAGTTTCTCCCATAAATTCCTTCCTTCCAATTGTGGGAACATATGAATTTCTGACGTGTCAAATATTAAGTTTTAAGACTAAACCTAATTACTTTAGGAGATTAGGGTCGACACATTTGTTTAAGGAAGATCACCACTCTCTTTGTGGTCAGTCGTGTGAGTCAAATCTGATTGACTTAGAGGATCCCCAATTATTCAGGTTATTGTTATGTGCTTCTAAGTTCCTACTTGAGTATTTCCAGACTCTACAACCTGATCTTAAGAATCCTTCTTTTAGGGAAGTCCAGCCCATGAAAACATTTTATTTAGACCCGTTTATAGAGCCTGAACCTGAGCCACAACTAGATATAGTTGTCTTAAACAAAAAGTTAAATAAGGGTATGTTCGATATCTTCATGGTCTGTTGCAATTCTCTCTTCTTTTGGGTTATACTTTTTGATCCAGATGACCCACAGTTATTCCGGTTAATGCTATATGATTTTGCGAGGTGACTAGTTCTTTCTTAGTCTGGATGAAGACTTTAAACTTAGCACTTCTTGGGAGGTAACCCATGCTCATGCAACACGGTAATATCTTTCCTTACTCTTTTCTTCAAATGGTAACAGTTTCTCATTGTTCATGATTTTAATTTCATCTTTAGAACATTGAGGACAATGTTAGATTTAAGTTTGGGGGTATGGGAGAAACTTTTTAGTTGCAGTAAATAAACTCCAGAGCTAGAAATTTATGCCTATTAAGGATAGCACTAACCATCTAAGTGGATGTAAGCATCTTGGTTATAGGAGTTGAGGAACCAATCTGATTAGATGGAAACATCTAAAGAATCTATTCATAAAATCACAGAGCTCAGGTGTTAGAAAAAAAAAAAAAAAAAAAAAAAAAACATGGTAGTTTCGCCATATCTCGTGATGGAAACATCGAAAGAATCCCGATCACTTCTTTTTTTTCTTTTTACCATTGCTAGGGTGAAATAGAGTGATTGAGATACCAAAAAAAAAAAAAAAAAAATTGAGACCAGACCATTAGACCAACCAGAATAAATTCAATAAAGTCGACCACTGGTACCCTTGTATATGCCAGCTGAGTTGACCTAGAGTTAGGATTATCGACCACTGGTTCCCTTGTATATGCTAGTTGTGTTGATATTATTCAGACCGGTATCTCAGTCCATTAGGATAGGTTCACCTTAGTCAACATCTATGTTTTTCTCTACATCCATCTTCTTAATCTTTCATGTGATTGGTTGACTCCGGTTTATGATGTCCAGAAACTATCGGAGTAGAGCTCTGTCACTTTATATGAATTTTAGTATGCTTGAGTGCAAACTCGTGTACATCAATTGGAATTTCGCATCAGGGTACTTCCTCCTGTAGTCAATAAGTATGCCAACCAAGGAGATTTTTTAGTGCCTTCCAAGGTTTTGCGTAGATAGCTAGGGTATGGAGTAAAGGTTTTGTGGGTACACCTCTGGTAAACCCTCCCGAGATTAACTCGGTCACTAGGGCCACCTAGTGAGTTAGGTTTTTATTTTTCTATATTAGATTTGCTCGAGGACTAGCAAATAATAAGTTTGGGGGTATTTGATTGACACATTTTTGTGTCTAAGTTGTCCTCAATTTTCTGTATTGTTGGTACTCGATTTTGTACTTATTATGGTGTTTTGTGTGTTTGTAGGTATTTTTGGGAAATAAACATTTTTTTGGAAAAATCGGCTCGAAAAGTTGATCAAAGCCCCCCCCCCCCGGAGGACATTTGCTATTCGGACCCCTATTTTGGATAAGGGGCGTCCAGTTGATAAGGGACACACTCTTTACTATTAATATTCACCTGCTATCAGCACCCCATCACAGGATAAGGGGCACATCATCTTCCTCGTTTGAACTTGGAAATGGCGGGAAATTTGGTTTGAAAAAAAAGGAAATTCTGTGAAGATTCTTGGACCGATTTGGTGAGATTTTTTCGTGGGTGTTAGTTAAGAATATCCTGTTTCATCCAAACAGGGATGGTAACTTACTTGGATTCGAGAAATAAGGGAGTTAGTTGCACACAGTCAATACCCGAGATATCTTTCCCGTGTTATTTGTTCATTTTTGGACGCTGGTGTGTGTTAACTCGATCAAGGGATGTGGTGGCGGAATGTAGGAGCTAATCCAGCTGACGCGTGAGAAGAAAAAGAAGCTTATTTGCAAACACGAGAGAACAGAGAAGAATATTCTCCCGTGAGATATTCTCGAGATTTTGTTCCATTTTTGGGTGATTTGCGCATGCCTGAGAGAGTTTGACGTCATCAGAGATTAGTAAGAAGCATGTTGGGAGTGTGTTAAGCTACAACAAATACGTGAAGAAGAAAATAAAGGAATTATTCCCGTAACTTGGTCGGGAGTAAATGAGGATTATTTTGAGTTATTATCGAGATTTGGTGGTGTCTGATGGGTATATATAGCGTGCTTGGAAGTCAGGAAGGGGTGTCGAGAGTTTGGGGTAGCTGCAGAGCTAAGAACAAGGCTACAGAGAAGAATCGCAGCAGCAACAGGTGAAGAAGAAGGAGAGGAGTTGCAGACGACACAATAGAACTGTCGTTCTGAAGAACCCTAATATGAAGAACATTAGGCTGCACAGAACAGTCGCAATCAGGGTCTTCTAATCAACAGTTCTGAAATAGTCCATTACCAACTATTATCTTCAGTTTTGTAACAATTCCTTGTAACAGCTAATCTGTAACAGTTATAAACGTTGCAGTTGAGCTGCTTCCATTTTTTTCCCCATATTTCTTCAATAAAAACACTGTTTGAGATATGAATAAATCTTTTGATCGTGTTATTGACATGAAGAGCTAAACCCCAACACTGGGATAACGGAGGAAGCCTTATTCACAATTATTTGGTAACTATATTTGATTCTTTATGACTTTTTGCACTTGATTCAATTGATTTATGATTTTCACTAATTAGTTGTGATTTCGTTTGATGGCGTATGCTTAAACGTAAGAGCTTTTGATGCACCATGCTTGTGATTTACAACTAATGTTTTAGAAATCTACTTTTGGCAAAGAAAAGAGCCAATAAAAGAGCTAGAATTGTTATGAGTCATTATATGAACTAATAGAATGTGATTAATGGTGGAATCCGAAGTCCCAGTCTCTCTCGATATTGTGACAATATTTTGTATATGTTTTTTCTTGTTTTTAGTATATTCCATTATTTAAGCCTAAAATCAATTTCAACAAAGTCCGAGTGAACGAAAACCTTTTACCACTATATAAAATTCGATCATGTAGTTCACACTACAAATACATATGATTTGCGGATCATTATGTAAGGGGGAGTGGTTTTCATTGTGAGATGAAGTATTGACTAAGGGGAGTGATACATATCACCATAGTATTGTTGTCAAAGTTGTGATACAATTGAACTTTGATGTTGTGTAATAATACTATGACACTGTATAACAATGATTGAGAGCAACTGTTTTCTCATTGTTATAGCTACAGATCTTCAACAACTATGATGCTGAGTTGAACACATTTAGAATCATTGGAGTACTTGGAAGTGACGAAGATTTCGAGTAATGTTGAAGAACCTAGAAGATCAAGCATTTGGATGAGAAGCTACAAAGTTTATTTATTTTGTAATCCATATGTATTGATAGTTTTGTCACTAAAATTGACAAAGGGGGAGATTGTTAGAGCACTTCTCGGTCGAACTTGCAAGCGTTGCTATCTCAAGCTTGTTTGTCAATGTTAGTGATCAAAACTATAAGTCTTGATTTCTAGTCTACTTATAGATGTCTCGGACAAGGATAGATTGTGTAGTTGAGCATTAGACTTCACGGCGTTCATCGATTGAAGACGAAGAACTACTAAGGAGAGCTTGTGGAACTTCATCAACAAAAGGTATGTGGAGACTGAAACTCATCTATCACTTGGAAAGTCTATTTCTACTCTATATCCTATATTGAGACATAAGTCGTAGTGGTATATAGTTTTCTATTATGCACATTTGATATTTTGAGCTGAGTTTAACTCGCTTACATATTTCTCGAAATATGTGTTGGTAAGCTTTCGCTTCAACCAAGTTCATCTTATATTCTTGACGAAAGTCAAAAGATGATCATGTGAAAATTGCCGAGTAACATCTTACATGGTTTGTGTGATACAATCATTTGGTGTAGACTTGGAATGTTTCGTTATGATTATTTCAATAACTTGAAAATTGCTTTGATGCTAATAGTGTGTGAAAACGGCTATTGTCATCCTCTAAGAAAGTTTCAATGATTGAAATAGAGTTTAGAACACTTAACCAACATTGGATTATAAACATGTTGTGCACTCTTGCATATATGTGATCCATGTCCGGGAACCGTAGTATGCATACCTGTATGCGTACATATTTGTTTGAGAAGTCCGGGAACCTAAGTACACGTACCCGTACGCATACTGGCATAAGGTTCATGTCCGGAAATTTCTGTTGGGATTGGAGGTATGCGTACATGTTCGCATACTGGCGAAAACCAATTTTGGTCCGGCTACTTAAGTATGCGTACACGTTTGCATACTTGAATGGTTAAAGTTCTAAAATCGGCTGTGACATGAACAAATACATTTATATATTAAGGAATGCATTCTTTGCAAACCGTGGCTATAATGTTCATGAATTAATTCGAGTGAATCAAACCGATTTTGCTTCAATTGTGTTCTTGTATATTTCTATGAGAATATAGCAATCGAACAACTCTATAACTAGTTTCATTTGAGTCATTTAAAATAGTTGTGGTTAAGATGAATAAGGTTGATATGAGAGTGTTCATATAGATAACCTCGGTTAACTACTGTTGAGCCAACATAATGTACATGTTTAGGTACGATTACTCAAACCTAAATGAAGGTACATTTCATTTGTGTATAACAAGCTAAGTTCGATCTAATGGTTGAAAGATATTAGCTTGAGTCTAATCAGGTTTTCATCTAGCGGTGAATATTGAATGCTTTATTACCAAGGTAACTTAGATTGCAAACCCTGATTTGAAAACTATATAAAGGAGAACTCTAGCAACTGGGAAACCTAATCCCCACACCTCCTATGTGATACTAGTTGCATACTAGAGTCGATTCTCCTTTAACCTTAGGTTTTTCACGAAACCCTGTAGGTTAATGACTTGAAGACTTCATTGGGATTGTGAATCCAAACCCAACTATTTTCTCTGTAGTTGCGTGTTCTGATCTTACTTCTTCTATCGTGATTGAGTATTATCTTTGCTAAGATTTGCTTGAGATTTATCTTCGATAGGTAAGATTAAAAGTAGTCACAAACATCTTCGTCTCATCTTTTGTGATTCCACAATATCTTGTTTCGCTACCATATTATTAAGATTATTGTGAGGTGACTGATAATACTAGGTTGTTCTTCGGGAATATAAGCCTGGTTTATCAATTGGTTCCTATGCAGCTTGATTTTTCAAAAGACGGAACAAAACCATAGGTATTTCTGCATTTGCGGCTTAATACAGTGTGGTGTTCAAAGCTGGACTAGGTCCCGGGGTTTTTCTACCTTTGTGGTTTTCCTCGTTAACAAAATTCTGGTGTCTGTGTTATTTCTTTTCCGCATTATATTTTGTTATATAATAGAAATATCACAGGTTGTGCGTTAAGATCAATCAATTAGATAATTTAACTTTTGGTTGTTGATATAAATTGATTGACACTTGAACATTGGTCTTTGGTACCGTTCAAATTATTTCTCTTATTCAATCGGGCTCGCAAATTCCTATTTGCTGATTGTAGATTGAATTGAGGAATTGAGATATAATCTCTTTGATATACTTTTCTCTAGATTAAGTCTGACTGTATAGTTGATTCTCTTGAAAGTATATTGGAGTTTGTCTATTCAGATTGCCGAACGAAATATTGGGTGTGGTTGTTAGACCCACGCTTTCTCAGGAAGAGCCTTTGTTTGACTCAACTAAATCTCTGATTTACTTATTTAGATTGATAGAGCAGTTACTGAAAACAGGTTCGTCATTCAATTTTTTGGAATACGATCCAAAGGAGTTGAGTGCAAGAAGTATTCATGACTGGTGAAGTAACTTAAGATAATGAACTTTATCTTAAGAATCACGTGTGTTGGCCAGATTGGTTTAAGGCGCGGGGATACCGAGGAAACTAGGTAACTAGAGTTAGTTTACTTGGTCTCAACTATATGAATTTGGTAGTAGTCTTTGTATGGCAGCTTAATTCTGAGAGTACTCAAAACTGGACTAGGTCCCGGGGTTTTTCTGTATTTGCGGCTTCCTCGTTGACAAAATCTTGTTGTGCACTTTTATTTACTTTCCGCATTATAATTACAGTTTTAGTTATAATAAAGTAATTGCATTTCTACGTTAAGCAAAATACTTGGGTTGATCCCCATAGTCAATTTTGGTTTCGTGACCTATTCTGTATACCTAGTGTATACCTTGTGGTTGATATCTTCTTGACACTCTGTGTCTATATTAGATCACATAAGGTATCTGTCATATAGGTTAATATCGAAAAGATTACAGTGTACTTGGTACCATCATCATTTCAATGTGGTCCTTTGCATATTATGCGCAAGGATGTGCATCATTAGCGTTTCCTTCATGTTGCACCATGGTGGCACATCTCTAGTTCTCAACGTCGCAACTTTGATGCCTAAGCATCATAAAGCTATCTTCACCAAGCTAGGCGCCACAATGATGTTTCAGCATCATATAGGATAAACTATGAAGCTTTAGACGCATTCCTCCTTAATGTACCTTCAACCTACTACCCTTCCCTATATATGTTTTATTGACATTTATACAACTGAAAGTTGGGGAACACTTTGACGTGCTTGCTTCAATATTCCGGGTTGTTGCCATGTATCTCTGAATGAAACATCATGATGGATGCGTTTGTGTGTCTGGCTATAGGCCAACTTACTAGTTGCACCATGATGGTGCAACATTGCTCTCGGCCATCTTATGGTGCAATATTGGCTCTAGGTCAAAGTAACCTACGTAATGCGCCATAGTGGCGCTACTTTGTTCTAGACCATCCACCCAACTGGCTTGACGTGCCATGATGGTGCAATATTGTCTCTTGGCCAATGCAGCCTAAAAAATACACCATAATGGCGCGATATTGGACCTAAGCCAATATTCCTCATACCACGCAACATAAGCTTGAGATGAAGCTTCATCTCAGGCCATGACGCATCTTTGAGCATGCGTCATGCGAAAAATACGAGAGTTAAAGAAATACTCCAAAGCACTTTCATCATCACATGGCTTCCAGATCAGCGTTGATGACTAGTGAAAAGGAGAGGGTACCAATACCAAAATTTTGTTCGGCAACCTGTAGGACAAAATCCAATAAATTAAAGACTCTTGAAAAATATGTATGTAGAGTTTTTCTCTCTTCTCTTCCATAATCAATATATATATATATATAGAGAGAGAGATCAAAGGTCCCTGTACTTGATTGTGTAGATGAGTTCTTGGACAATGTCAAAAATCAATATCCAAGATCAATCTAGTCATATCCGAAATAAGAGGATCAGAATTCTAACAAGTACGGAACTTGCAATCTATTTTTCAAGATGCGACTTCTATAAGAAAGATCCTTGTTTTTAATCTCAATCAATAAGGACTTAAACTACCTAGATTGATTACATACTACTTGTGTTATCCTTATGATAAAGATAAAACAACATAATGCGGAAAATAAAATAAACAAGACACTAGAAGTTTTGTTAACGAGGAAAACTGCACCTGCAAAAAAATCCTGGGACCTCGTCCAACATTGAACACCACACTGTATTAAACCATTACAGTCACTTTCCTATTATCAAACTTCAGACTCGAATGTAGTTGAGACCGCATTAGCTCTCCAAGCAATTCAGTTACAGTCGTGAAAACCCTTCTGAGAAGCTTGACTCATGACAGTTTAAGAATCTAAGAATATCCATTGGTTGAATCATATTTCGAGAGATTTATCAAGACAAGCTTGACTTAAAATTTCTTCTTTGCAATATCAAATCTACTAAACTCACAGGACATAGTCTCATAATATAGAATGGTAAATATCGTGAGATAATAGGATGGGTCTTCACATACCTCTTTGTTGATGAAGTTGTCGCAAACGTCATCATTTGTTCTCCAGTCTTCAATCTTCGAGGGTTATTCAATGATGTCTGACACCCAACTATCATACTTTAATCCTAATCCGAGACTTGACTTTAGTAGACTAGAAATAAAGATATAGTTTTGTGCATCTAACATTGACAACAAGCTTGCAATAACAAAACTTGCGAGTTCGACCGAGAAGTGCTCTAAAAACTAGTATTACTACTTATAAATGAAATAAGGACCTTTAGTCATATTTCATTTATAAGAAATTTTTTTATGGGAAATATCACACAAATCTAGAAGACATTCACTTTACAAATGAGAGCAATTCCAACATTAATTAATCGAAAAACATTCTTGGCCTAATAGGATTTCAATAATTTTTAACTCTTTTTTTTCATTTGAAGAATGTAAATGGTCTACAGATGGACAGTGTAGAAGAAGAAGATTGTAGTAGGCCACTAAGTACTAAACAAGAAATAAGATTACAATATAAGCACCTAATTCTAATACTATACTTCGCCGGCTGTAAGGGCAGTTCCTATGGAATCAACAAATCTTTGATTTGTTCATTTTGATCCCATTATGGACTCAACAAAAGAGAAAAGTGGTTGGGTAAACGGGAAAAATTAATGGTTTGCCCATTAGTTCTTGAGCAGTCGCGCGTCTCGTCTCTAACCGCGTGGTTCACCATTAGTCTCCAGCGGTCTTAGTAAATCAGATGGCAGCTCATTTAAACCAGCGCGTCCGTTGTTCGTCCGCCAATAACTACATATGATATTAATCACCAACTGCTCTAATTCTTTTCTCTATAAATTCAGCTCATTTCAAACTTAAAATTCACACCTTCTATACCCTATACCACTAAATTTCTGAATTTCATACTATCTTTTTTTTTTTTGCTAAATCACAATTTTATTAATTTTTTAAAACTTAGAGGTTACAAAATTTGAAGACCAAAAGAGAAACTAAAAAACTGAAAAATTACACATAATCTAATCTGAGCATTTATGGCTAGCAGAATCTATAATACTTTCTACCAGGTAACTCAATATGCGTTAGAGATGGAGGCTTCCCTTTATGCACTACCACTGCACCCTGAGGCATCTTTGCACCTTGTTTAGCAAGTTCAATTGCAGAGAAATTAACTTCTTTGTATCACTGCTCATATATAATCACAGAAATTTCTTTCTTGGCTTTCAGCCACCTTGAGTGTAAGCACCAAGGCACCACTGATTTTTTGATATCTGCTATTACTGTCAGTGAATGGGATTTGATAAGAATCTTACTACATTGCAGTTTAACTGCCCATTCAATAGCCCATACAATAGCTAATGCATCGGCTATGTAAGTAGTAACAATTCCAGTTCCACCTGAGACAGTTCCAATGACCTGACTGTTATGATTTCTAGCTATAATGCCAAAACCAGCCATTCCTGGATTACCAACTGCAGTACCAGCACAACTAAATAACATATAACCTTCATTTGGACTAAGCCACTGAAATTCTTTGATGATTTTGAACTTCATATTTCTCTGGCCTAGATTGAAGAAACTAAGCACATCAGAGTCATAATTTTGCCCCCATCTTGTACCTGTCATTTTGTACCCACCATAGAATACCAGACTCATAATTCTTCTTCTAAAGCTCTCCAAATTTGGTACTATGTTTTCATGAATCAACTTATTTTTTTTGGAACCGCAGCTCTCTTATTGTTGCACATGATGCTGTTATCCAGACTTGCTTAATAATTGAGCTTTTATGTTTTGCAAATTTAAGAATATCTGAGAAGGAAGTAGGTGTTTGGAACTGAAAGATAGTTACTAACCATTGCCATATACTTTTGATGAACTTGCAGAACCACAAAATATGCTCCATGTTGTCTTGATCTTGCTGGCAGATACAACATTTAGAAGCAATTGAATAGCCTTTTTTTGACTAGTTTTGCATCATCAATGAACACTCCCTGCTGTATTTTCCATACATTACTAGCAATACTTGGATGTAAAAATCTTTTTCATATTTGATCTGGCCAATGTATCTTTGGTTCCTTATAGGTAGGAAAAGTTTTAGCTTGAGGTATATTTGGGTACCCTCGCCTTTTCAACTTAGAAAGGGTCTTCTTTCGCGAGAATAACATGAGAAGGAAGGATTTTAACAGGAACAAGCTACTCTCCATGAACATAGCAGTTTTGATTTCACGATAACTTAGGTTATGGGTGTTAGAGCATAGCTCAGTTGAACCCACCAAGCGTTGGTATGTCAAGTTTGGTTGTTATATTTTAGTATCAAAACTCATCTAGAGTCGCTTGATTAAATACTAGATTCAACTTCGTTTAGGTTAGACTAGTGTTTTGGGGTAAAAACTGATTCTGCTGGTTTTTGGTAAATTTGGGTGTGCCGCCGAGAAACGGATCTAAACCCTAAACATATGCACCGCACGGGAGTACTTTAGATTCGAGAGATCAATCTGTACAATCCTGGCCTAAACCAAAAAATGGCCGTTCCAGTCTTGCTTCGGTCACAAAATGAAGGAGAAGGGTTGATCTTAGGGAGGGAAGCGAATAAGGTGTTGAGATCAGAATGGTTAACTCTGAAGGTGTGGCTATTTTATGACTTGTATCAGAATATGGAACTGGCTTGTGGAATATAAGCTATCAGTTATTGGTGTTTTTCTGGATACTTGTGTTGATAACACCTATTTTTTGTCAAAATAGGTTGAAAACCTATTTATACAAGTCATGATTGAGCGCAAACTGATCTCGTAGGAAGTAGAGACAGTTAAGTAGTGGCATTTTCATATAATACAAAGTGTCATGGTATTCACTCACTAAAACAGGGTTAACTTGATAAAATTCTTAAGCAAATATACTTTGTCTCATCACTTGAAATGTTTTTGCATGTCTTCAACATATTTAAGTAATTGGAAATAAAAGCTTAGACAGGAGCTTCATTCATCCGAAACATAGTCTGACTGACTTTCCATCCCAATTACTTTCTGATTCTCCATCTGAATCATCCTCTGACTTTCCATCCGAATCATCCTTTGGAACTCGGTGGATATGAAATCTCATCACATACTTTCCCTATGGAAGTCTACCAAGGAGCTCAAAGATTACATACTCACTAACATTCAGCTTGTTGGCGGCAACAAATTTCATCCACCTTTCAGAGAAGGAGTACTGGGAGCTACGTGCATGCACATTCAGCTCCCAAATGCCGCCTATCTCATTTTGTAGACGCATGTATTATTTATTCATCAAAATTTTCAGGATTCGTCGTTTTAATTGGAAGATGTTCTCGTGTAAGCAATTTTCTTGTACAAATATATCCCAGCCTTTCTCAAGGTAAATTCCATCTTGTGGCGGGGTTGTGTAAAAGGTGGTGACCATCACGTTTCCATCATGAGGGAAGACTGGTTAGCCTTACACCCACTACTCTCTTACTACTGTTAACCATCCGCCCTTTCCTGACACTTTCTCGTAATGGGCGCATTGCGCGCCGCACGCTGTAAACCGCCAGACCAATACCCTGATGAACATCCCCCAGTTTGTGACATGTTTGATGTCTCGAGTATTTTCGTGGAAAATATGTAGCAAGTTACTGAGTGGATCTTGCCTAATTATTCTAACCAATCACGCGCAAGCTAGGCGGCGGCTAGTCATGTGTGACGAGTCAAAGTCATGAGACTTGCCGCAAAGAATAGCTTATAATGCTATTAGGATCAATAACTAAGTTAATTGTGAAACCGATACTCATAAAATATCGTATGTATTCGATGCATGTAAAACATCGCTTTTAAGTAAGCAAGCAACTCAAAATAATCGATGCATGCGAAGCATTGTTGTATTGAGCCTGTCTTGGTTGGTCGTGGAACCTAGTGTCTTAAAAGGAGCATGACCGGCTACTTTTAGGAAGCTGTTGGGAGCTGTTTATGCATACCAAAGGTAGGCCGGTCGGTCTCTATAGGAGAGTGATGGTTGGTAGCCATTTTGACATCCTATTGGTCGGTCCAAGTTAAATCTAGACCGGTTAAATTGGCTAGCCAAATTGGATGGCTGAGATGATTTGTGCAGTTATTGATTGCCGCTAATTTATTGAAGACTTCTATAAAGAGCGCGGCCAGCCATCTTTGGGCGATCGTTTAGGAGCCATATGGGCAGGCCGCGACTTGGACGATTGCGACTTATACAAGGAGGGTGGCCGTTGATAATGGCCACATCTTGTTGGTCACCTAGAATAGGAGTTAGGCCGGCCGATTCGTCTGGAGAAGTTGGGCGGCCGAGATGATTTGTGGCAGTTAATGGCTGTCGTTGATTAAATTTAGGTTTTAAAAAGCCGTATGGCCAACCCATTTTGGGCTAACGTTTTTTTGGTGTTGGCGCACGCTGGAAGTTTGTACGTCTAGCCAGTACAATAGTCAGGCTGCTGGTGAGAGCGTATCCGCACCTTGCCCGTTGATTGAGATTGAATCTAGGCCGGTCAATTCGGCTGGCGAAGTTGGGTGGCCAAGATTGTTTTGCGGAAGCAATATGCTGCTGCTAACATAAATTATGGTTTTATAACTCACGCGGCCAACCCACTTTGGATAATCGTTTGGTGGCTCCGCTTGCGAGTGGGAAGGGTCCCGATTGGCCTAAGCACTAATGGGCCCGCCGGTGTGCATGATGGCGCTTGTCCATCCCCGTCAAGAAGTGGCTAAACTTGATAAATCGACTAGCCAAAATGTACGGCCGTGATCGTTTTAAGACTGACATGGGCAGCCTATATTAGATTCCTTAAGGAGTTTGGCGCGTCGACCAACCAACTTCCAACTTTATTTAAAAGTGCATGTGGCGCATTTAAAGCGATCTGATTGGTCGATGGGAAAGAAGGGCATGCAAGCAATCTTATGGGGCGTGGCCGGTCAGCCACAGGCAGTGCCTGCTAGGGCGAACTGGCTGGCCAAGTGGCGTGGCCTCGCCTCCTTTTGTTGTTGCTTTTTTTTTTACCGCAGCTCCTATTTTACTTCTTGTTTTCTACCTTTGGTAGGATTTTGCTCCTACTAGTCCATGGCGGATTAATTTCCTAGCTTACCTAGGTTTGGTCTCGACCAATAGGGTCCGAGATATTGCGCAGGGCGCAAAAAGCCTAATTTTTGCAATAGGTCAAAATTTGAATCTTGTGAGCTATCACAAAATTGATCAAATTTGATAGGTTTTGTGTGTTGGCACAAAATTCTTTAATTCTATTCTTAGAGAGCAGCTAGCGCGTCTTCTGATTGAGTACTTCCATGCAGGCCTTAATCTTGATATTTCGGGAAATTCATGCTACTCAGCTGCGAGTGAACACTAATTGTCATGTCATACCAATATTAAGAGTTCAGCCGGGGGAACATAGCATATGAAAAATACTCAATAAGCCATACATTAATGAATAATACATGCGACTAGGCGAGAGATAAAATTTACAGAATATTTGGGGTTGTTGCTACACACACCATTCTAGGTAAATTTTATATATAAATATACCGAATTGCTCAATACATATTTAAGTAAGGAGACCTGGGCACTCATCACTCTTAAATGGCTCAGCTTCTTTGCAGAACGACGACGCATTAAATATAGGGTTTTATAATTTTAGACCTGAACTAAAAACCACCATCAACATTAAGTCCCATGCTTAGTACGTAACAGTGACATTGTTGCGGGGTAAGCACTAGATGGTGACAAAGAAAGATAAAACTTACGAAGCAAAGTAGACAGATGTTACCAGGATAGAGGCTGGCTCGGTCTTTGAGCAATACGCGTTAAATGAAGTATCAAAGCACGCAATGATCGTCCTCCTAGCACATGTCGATTGTCTCCAGGTAGATAAGTATCTAATCGGTTAATATTCCGCACCTAAGGCCTTTATACACGACATGTAGAAAGTCATTTCTTTTCCAGATTTTATCAATTTGCGGAATATAAAAGGGAGCACCTAAGCCTTTTATTTTCATATTGATCATCACAGGGCTGCACTCATCTTCTTCCCAGGTATTGCTTCATATTCTCTTGTAGTTTTTTTTATATACTATGTAGGTTGTTGATATAACCATAATTCTTCTCTGCAGTACATGATGGGAACTCCTGGTGATGATTATTCTTCTAATTCTCCGGAGAAGAGTTTTGAAGTTGACAAACCCAGGGTTACCGCGTTCGAGGAGGTATTAGCTAAAATTGATCCTCCGTTTCGTGAAGCTGGTTGAGCCATACAGGGCATGACTCTCACACATTTACGCATCGTTCGAGAGCGTGTTCAAGCTTTCTTGGCTTCGGTTAGCATGGAGGAAAAGTGGATGCGCGATAAAACGTCTCATCCAACAAGTGTCAGGGCTGAAATATTTGCGGCTCAGCTAAAACGACGAAGGATTGAGCACGAGCATCCTTCTAGTGAGAACAAACATGATTACCCTATTCATAACGGCATCATAATTCTCGACTCTGATGTGGACGAACCAGAACATCTTTAAAATCTTCAGAAGGCTGTTGGGACAGTTTCTGAAAAGGATGTCGGGGCAGAAGAGCATATAGTACCGGCCTCTAGAGGAGATGTTAAAGTGGCTTCCGAAGTGGATGTTGGTGGAGCTTTGATAGGTGTTGTAAACACCTATATTTTATATCTATAGTTTATGCTTTCTTTGCTATTATCCTTGTGAATTGCATCTCTTATGTTTAGTTTTGAGTGATTAGGTGCAATGGAGTCCTTGAGAGCAAAAGACGGAGAAAACGTCAATATGTAGCGAAAAAGGGAAAAACATCATTTCATGTGCAACTGTTATTGGGAGAGGAGATGAGCCAAGCAAACCATTGCAGCTTAAAGACATTCTGAGTACCCCTTATCTATTCTACCTGGGTGGATATATCCAGTCTCATTTCCTACACAATACCTAAAAATCAGAGAAACATTTACTTTCTTTCTTTCACTTTGCCTGAAGCCGAGAAAAGCCATGGCTGCTGCTGCTGTAATATGAATTCAGAGAAGGAAGAAATACGGCGACTTCATTAATATATAGAGAACAAGATCGAGATGGGTTTGTTTGCAGATGATAAGAGTTCGAATTAATGTTGGTTCTTGGTAATTTGATGGAGGGACGAGATGGTGAGAAATTGGGGATCTGTTACCCTAGAATGAAGGCAGAGAAGGAGTGAAGAATTGCAAGTCTAGATGAATGTTTAGGACATGGTTTCTGAGATGAAATGGGGTTTGATGTTGCTACAGAAAGAAGAAATTGAGGGTTTGATGTGAACCTGAACTTGACAGTGAAATGAGCTACAGGTTAGGGTTTTAATTCAGTTTTGAAATTGAGATGAGCAAAAAGATGTTTCTGCTACTGCTGCGGGATAAATGAAGGAGGAATTGAATTGCATAAGGTACTGGATGATTTGGTAATGGAGATGGGTTTGATTGTTGCTGAATCAATGGACAAGTGGGAGAATCTAGGATTTGGTAATTGAATTTGAGATGAGCAGCTGCTGCCGTTGAGTTTGAAAAGAGGAGGAGGAATTAAATGGGGGTCTTCAGATTCAGATGAAGAAGTTATTGAGAAACAAGAATGGTGCAGGTGGAGATGCTATAGAGTTGGAGGAGCAGAAAAGCAGAAGCTGAACTAACTGCAGTTTAGGTTTGTGCTTGCCATGAGTCAGATATTAAGAAGAGCAGGAGAAATCAATTGTGGAAGAATTGAACCCGAGATAGTGATTGCAAGACTGAGTTGAGGATGTCGAAATAATGGTGGCAGATACAGAGAAGCAGTCGATGGGGTTTGAGTTGTTTGAACTGAGAACAACACATAGAAAGGTAACATGAGATGTTGCTGTGGATTTGATCTCAGGAGATGGGTTGTTGGTTGAGGAATCGCCGAACAAGAAGCAGAGAAACTGGTGGTATCGAGGGTACTGCAATGAAGAGAAAGGAGTTGCGGCTGGTACTGGTGAATTGCTGTTGCTTTGAATGGACAGAGAAGGAAATGATTCAGGTGGTTGTGATGCTGTTGAGTTTCTGATGCAGCTGGAGAATGGTTCTGGTAGTACTGTTAAGAAGGCTTGAGATGTAATGAAGAAGAGGTAGTTGCAATGGCCAGGCAGTGATGGTGTTGTTGCAGTTATGCAATTGCGGAAGCAATGGTTGAACAATTAGAATGTTGGGTTATGCAGGTGATGTGGGAGATTCTATTATTGCAGTGACTAGATGAATGTCTAGGATTCAAATACACATCGCAGGTGCAAGCTGGTATGGGATGGTGTTGCACTTGGTGGTGGTGATGTTGGTACAACTATGTAGAGCTGAATTGCAAGTAAATGAGTTTTCAGGCAGTTATGAAGATGCAGCTGTAATTGGCCTCAGATGGAAGAATGTGTGATGAAGGTGCACAAGGGTTGAAACAGATGATGGTGGATACAATGAACTTGAGCAGGTGATGGGTTCTTGAGAAATGGAGCTGTTGCCATTGCTCAGGTGAAACAATGGATGCTCAGATGGTCAGGTTATGATGCCAAATGGTGATGCTGTTTGTGATGGGCTGGCTAGGCAAGTTATTGCAGCTGCATTTTAGGTTGTGCTGTGAATACAAGAACAAGAAGGAATTGGAAATGAGCTGTGCGGCAGGGATTGACTGTGGTGTTATGGACTGGACAATGTTGAAGCTGGAAGATGTGCGCGAGTCAGTGTTGGCATTGCAGGGGGATAGAATTGAACTGGTTTTTATTGCAGTTGCAAGTTGGTTGAGATGTTGAGAATGGTTGCAGCAGTATTCAGGTAGCAGAACTGAAATGTGGGAATGAAGGGCCACAATGGCGCAGCATAGGTTATGGCTTGCAACAGTCTATGCAATGGCCTTGGCCAGAATTAGACCGAGTCAGCTGAGTTAGCACTGACTCAGATCTGACTTAGCTGATTAGAATCCTGACTCATACCTGACCAGGATTAACTCGGCCGACTATGCCTTGACTCGGTTGACCTGACCGAGTCGACTCATTTGACCGGTGACCGGGTGGACTTTGCCGGTCACCTTAGTTCTTTTCCGGTCACTATTCCGTCCAACTTCCGGCCATAATACCATTTTTCCGGCGACTACTTTTGGGACATATTTTCACATGGGTATTCCTCACATATGGGCTTGGTGGACATCTTGTTATTGGACTTTGGGCTATGAAGACCTAGTTTTGGAAGTTGGAGAAAAGCTACAAAAGGAGAAAGTTTCTACAACTTATATCACGTATTATTCTTGGAACTTGGAGAGAGCCGCTTTTGTTTACGCTTCTAGGGTTTGCTTTTGTTCATTTTCTTTTATTCAATTAATATTTTTATGATGAACTCCATAGCTATGAGTAGCTAAACACATATTATTGGTTATGGGATAAAGTTGATTTCTCAACATGTTATTTAAATCTATGAATTAGTTTTGTCTCAATACTTTATTGTTTATGATTCATTATTAATATTGTCATATGATTTGATTGTTTGTTTGGTTGAGTCCGGAATCAATCCGATTTACATTCATCTCTATTGCTAGAGTAGGGTTTTCAATACGAAATAGTTGTTTATCCCTGATTCTAAGTAGCATAGTGTGGTTATTACTTGTAGTGATACATCTTTATAATTGCATATGAATCATAACCTTGGTTAAATTGAATTAGTGCTTTTACACGTTTGATTGCCTTGATTAGTCTTATTCCATAGAACTTAGTGCTTTGAGGGAGTTAAACTTAATTGTTCATTTACACTTTAGGTTGCTTTCTAGGAAGAATTCACATATGCATCTTTTAATGTGGTTGTGATGAAATCAGGGAATTAGCGGGATATACTTGCAATCAAGGTATCCTAGGACTTTTAGTAAATGAGAGATTAAATTATCAATTCTAATCATTGATGAAAATACATGTTTGTGAATGATACTATCCCGTGACCAATATCTTCTCCTTATTGATTATTCAAAATATTTTATTGCTTTCAATTACTTTTATTGCTTAGATAAAACAAAAATCCCCCCTTGGTTACTTTAGAAACTGAAAATTTTATAACAACAATTGCCTCTCTGTGGATACGAACTCTTTCTTATCACGTACTTCGTTTATATTTAGTAGAGTGAGAAAGTGAAATTATTTTTGCTCGGCTGACAACCGGTCAAGCTTCCAAGGGAGATGTTGAAGCAGCTTCTGGAGAGGATGTTGAGGCGGCTTCTGGAGAGGATGTAGGAGCGACTTATGAAGGAGATGTCGAAGCAGCTTCCAAAGAAAACTCTAGTGAATGCGCCGTTGATCCCTGTGTTGATGATGATAATTAGATTTCCCACTTTGTTATTCCCTTTTATAGATGAGTATCCTTTTTGTAGCTTGCGGATGCTCCTTTGTCATTTAGTAGTTTTTTGTTTCATGCGGCTGGAGCCAGGGATTCATTAAATATAATCTTTCATTCATGTTGCTTTGATGGTTTTATGTTTCCAGTTGAATGAATGAATGAAACCTCCCGACTAAGAAATCCAAATCCTTAGAAAATTTCGCAATATCTTGTAGCGTTCTTCGTTAGGGTTACGGTAGAGCCACGCTTAGTATCTTGATCGCAAAATCTGGGTCCTTCATATTTTTCTGTTTGATAATCCCCGGTACAGACTACATGCTTCTTGAATATTTATGGCGTGCCGGCTAGGTATGTAGAAGCATGGGCGCGTTGCCACAAACTAAGAAATCCAAAAGCCATGTATGTAGAAACATGGACTCATTGCTTGTCAAGTGAGGATGCTTCATCTCCAATTAATGGCGCGTGTAATGCGATTCTACGCGCCGCTCCTAAAGAAGTAGTTGCAACCCAGGAATGTCACGTGCGCTAACTTCAAATTCGCTGCTTCTTGGTTCCGTGAAGGGGATTCCCAAACTCCGGAAAATTGCAGACAACAAAACTTCTTCCAGGGATCTCGTTAGGCGAAGGTTAAAGCCGGTTGCTCTGCGAAAGATGCTTGCTCCAGAAAGAATGTGTCGCTGCTTAATGACCTTGTGCTTTCTTTTCCTTTACATATTCCCCTCTTCGTGTTTTTTTTTTGAAAGATATGAGATATCTCTTACATGGTTTGATTTTTTCTGGTTTCAAATCAATGGGTAATGATTTTGTGAGGTTTGGGTTTACTCGAGACTTTACCTTAAGATGATTCAGGAGTAAAAAAATTTATTTTAAAGGAAATGATGCTTTGATTAACTGATAAATTGAAACCCTAATTATGAATGCAAGCATTGCAACTATTTTGGAGGAATTACAAATATTGCATGAAAAAGGGAAATTGCTAAAAGGAAACACTAAAAGGAATTTTGGATGAAAGGGCGGCACGACATCTTAGGTATTGAAGGTTTTGAGCCACCGGGCGTGTATTACTACGCCTTCTAGCTTGTTAACATTGATGAGCTTGCAGTAACCTCCCAAAATAACTTCTGCCATTAGGTATGGCTTATCTTTCCCTTCTGCGGAGTAGGACGGAGCAAAATGAGCAGCAACTCTCACTACCATATCTCCAATTTGAAATGGGTTTGGGTGTTGCACAACTAATTTATTCTTAGGTTCGTTATCTGAGACAACTTCTAAACTTTTGATAAAATATTTTAAAGGCCCAGCATCCCATTCACATCTCCTAGTGACAGCCGGGTTGATGATCAGATCGAGTCCCCAGGCCTTGATGAAAGGAGGAGTGACTGGTTGCAGAAAGGGTTGTTCGATAAGACTTACTTGTGTTCGGAATCTGCGGACGAACGTCGCCGGGCTCTCTCTAGGTAGTTGTGTCACATTGGCGAGTTGTTGATACGGCAGCAGATAATCTTCAGGGTTGGATGGCTTGTTGGAAATCCTTTCAGGTATAGACACTGGCAAGGGACATACTCCTAGCTTTGCT